>JAJHJA010000498.1:0-600000 GCA_021202915.1 Heliconius himera | reverse complement strand
AATTAGGAAATCATAAATAATAGTACTAATATGTATAAAAACATTAAAGTACTTAAATTATATGCTAAACTAAAGTTTGTCACCATCTTTATTTGTAACTCTAATTTCCTACAAAATTTAACCTTTTGTTCTATTTTCTATTGAAGGCACATATTTTCATGTGAAAAATAATAAAAAAATTGACACAACTTGTGATTTTTATTTATTTTCGTGTAATCATACATCACGTCCGCTAATATCTAAACTTATAATAAAATTATAACGTATCGGTGCCTGTACTTGGAAGATATTTAAATAAATAATTTTGGGGACCTTTATCAATGTAGTAGAACACAAAACAATGATTTATATATTTTTGTGTTTGTCTGTGGGTTTGTTATCGCTAATCTCAGCATCGGCTTAACTGATTTGAATGCGGCTTTCACTATTGGAGTCTGGCAAGCTTCTGTTAACATTTAGGATTTATTTTATTACAATCGTTCATAAATAAAAAACTTATATCATTTTAAAGTACTTAGTTCGGCAAAATTGCTAATTAATATAACAATTATTTTATACAACTGTTTTACTCTTCTTTAGCTTTCAATTTCTATGATTATTAAAAATACAAAGATTTCAAGGCTTATGATCGGTATCAGTGTTTATGTGGGAAAAACTGCGCTTACCGCGCTGGTCGAAATTTTCATACGCTTCTGAAAAATTTTTTACTTGTAAAAATTTTTTATACTTTTTCTAAAAAAGTATTTTTCTTTCCTAAGTGTGCAACACTTTAAAAATGTTTAAAAAAAATCGATTTAGATTGATGAGGACTATGGCTTAGTGGTCAGAGCGCCTGGTCGGTTTCCAGGAGGCGCGGGTTCGAGTCCCGCTACGTTCAAATTTTTAAACGTTTTCTAAATAAGTATTTTTCTTTCCTAAGTTTGGATTAACACTTCAAAAATGTATAAATATTTAATAAATTTAATAAATAGTATTCTCTCGTGCCAGACGGTAATTCTTAGTAATTCTTTGGGTAGCGGAAATTTGTAAAAATCTCCCTACAGAGATGCTAACAACATAAATAAGTTGTAACAAACGTATAAAAAAATTTCGGCGTAGCTTGATGAGAACGTATGGCTTAATGATCAGAGCGCCTGGTCGGTTTCCAGGAGGCGCGAGTCGAGTCCCGCTACGTTAAAATTTTTATACATTTTCTAAATGAGTATTTTTCTTTCCTAAGTATGGATTAACACTTTACATTTTTTTTAAATATTTATAAATAGTATTCTCTCTTGCCAGACGATCATTCTTAGTAAATATCTTTGGGTAGCGGAAATTTGCAAAAATCTCCCTACAGAGATGCTAATAACATAAATAAGTTTTAACAAGCGTATAAAAAAATTTCGGCGTAACTTGATGAGAACGTATGGCTTAGTGGTCAGAGCGCCTGGTCGGTTACCAGGAGGCGCGGGTTCGAGTTCCACTATGTAAAAATTTTTATACGTTTTCTAAATGAGTATTTTTCTTTCCTAAGTGAGAATTAACACTTTACAAATGTTTAAAAAATTTAATAAATAGTATTATCTCTTGCCAGACGATCATTCTTAGTAATAATCTTTGGGTAGCGGAAATTTGCAAAAATCTCCCTACAGAGATGCTAACAACATAAATAAGTTTTAACAAGCGTATAAAAAAATTTCGGCGTAGCTTGATGAGAACGTATGGCTTAGTGGTCAGAGCGCCTGGTCGGTTTCCAGGAGGCGTGGGTTCGAGTTCCACTACGTTCAAATTTTTATACGTTTTCTAAATGAGTATTTTTCTTTCCTAAGTGAGGATTAACACTTTACAAATGTTTAAAAAATTTAATAAATAGTATTCTCTCTTGCCAGACGATCATTCTTAGTAATAATCTTTGGGTAGCGGAAATTTGCAAAAATCTCCCTACAGAGATGCTAACAACATAAATAAGTTGTAACAAGCGTATAAAAAAATTTCGACGTAGCTTGATGAGAACATATGGCTTAGTGGCCAGAGCGCCTGGTCGGTTTCCAGGAGGCGCGGGTTCGAGTTCCGCAACGTTAAAATTTTTATACGTTTTCTGAATGAGTATTTTTCTTTCCTAAGTGTGGATTAACACTTTACAAATGTTTAAAAAAAATAATAAATAGTATTCTCTCTTGCCAGACGATCATTTTTAGTAATTATCTTTGGGTAGCGGAAATTTGCAAAAATCTCCCTCCAGAGATGCTAACAACATAAATAAGTTGTAACAGGCGTATAAAAAATTTCGACGTAGCTTGATGAGAACATATGGCTTAGTGGCCAGAGCGCCTGGTCGGTTTCCAGGAGGCGCGGGTTCGAGTCCTACTACGTTCAAATTTTTATACGTTTACTAAATAAGTATTTTTCGACGTCGTCGTATAGCTTAGTGGTCAGAGCGCCTGGTCGGTTTCCAGGAAGCGAGTAGTATTTTTCTTTCCTAAGTGTGGATTAACACTAAAAATGTTTAAAATATTTTTACCTTAATGACTGTAGCCATAGTTTTTGTCGAGTGCTTTAAATAAATTCACAACAACACATTCTCTTATTTTTAAAATTATATTGAACACACTGTTTAGCATTCACACTGTATTCCGGACATAGTAGAGTAGGCAGAGAAAACCTGGGAACCTAGTGTTAAGGCACTTTTGCCTAATTCACACCTGACTGGCCTCAAAAGAATAATATTTGGTTAAAATACAATGTAAAGGTAATAAAACGAATATATCAAAAACATTGTATATTTCACGACCTATAGGTATAATGAGAAGTTTCTTGAGACATACATTTTAAAGATATATTAAAATTTGAAATATCAATATACAATCAACACATGGTTATAGTAAAAATACATAATATAAAAAAAAACCTATACGGTACAATACGTTGAATATCTAACTAAAAATCTAACTATGCCAAAACAATTAACTTATACATGAATATTTTCATATATCTTAGACTTATTGTATATGAAACAATACATATTATTAATAAAAAGCAATGAAAAACATTTGTTTAATCTTATAATAGGTATAGAAGGTAAAACTTATTAAAGAACGAAAAGGATGTGATGAAAATGTAAATTATAACAAAAATTCCTACTTTATATTTTGGTGATATTTCAGATTTTTTACAAACTCCTATTACATACATATAACGTAGGGTCGGCATGTCGTGGCCGTCTTGAAATTAGGCTTTCTCAACTTTAGCACACTATACTCGAGAAGAAAATCGAAAATAAAAATAATCATAAACTTTTAGGGCGGCCACGACTCGTCGACCGCATTTTACAAATAATAAGGTATATAATACAACACATTTTATTATCTACAAGCGATAACACAACCACGCGCGTCTGGAAGAACAAACATACATAATTTTCTATAATGTACGATCAAATCCGTTTTCATTTCATTTAGATTTCTAATGGACTAGATAATAATATTGCAGTTTAAAAAAACCTTACTCTTAGTAATTGAGCGTTACGTAAGAATATAGATTATTTCTACTTTAAATTGTGGTTCATGTTTGTCTGTTTATGTATTATGTATAAAAGATCAACACAAAAGCCAACTTTGAATTAATCAATAAAAAATATATATTTTACAGATAATAAATTAACAGCTATAAATTCTCAGAAGAAATATATGATAACATTATATTAATATCAAAATATGTACTAAATAAATCACAGTATGAAATAGTAACTAATTACTTTAAGTAATTCCTTTTTTTTCCCGACTGCTAAGGAAGGGTTATATTTGGTGTTTTTGTTTACTATAAAAAAATTATACAACAATTAAATAGGACACAATAATACAGGTCCAAAGCTACGGGTAATTTATTAAATATAAGAATTGCTAGTATTTTACTGTAAATTACCTTATATTTGAAATTATAGATAATAATAAACAGTTACAGAATCTACTAGTTTGTTTTTATTTAAACAAACTAAAACCGGATTTATATATCTACTAAATTTGAAATATTATTTTGAGCAATATAAACGTAACCAGTCGTGCATTTTTATAAATATATTTAATTACATGAGAATATACCTACTACAATAATTAACACTATTACATTATATCTAAATAGAAACTACATTAAAATTCCATACAAATTTTACTAATACTAATCGATTAAAATTGATTCAAAATTCGAGTATATGGCAGTATTTGTTATCGATTTTTCGTTAAAAATGCCGTGTTCAAATGAAAATATAGTTTAGCTTTACTTAGTGTGCGCTAGTTTAAATATCGGTATAATTACTAAACCTATATGCTATATCGATGTAATTATTAAATATCGATATAACTAATAAATGCGAAAAGTTTTACCTACACTCTAAAAACAATCAAACAGTTATTAAGGGTAAGTATATATTTTGACTTAGAAATGAAGAATTTTATTCAGCAATATAATAATTCACTATGACTAGATAAATATGAATAAGAATTAAGTAACAATAACATATATTCTTAATAGTATGAGCTTTAAAGCAACAACATAATATGGACACGGAAATTAGAGTATGCGCCTCATAGGCAACACGCTATGTATACGATAATTAATTGAATTAAATTTCTACTTTGACTAAAACGGTTTTATACAACTCGAGATAACTCGAGTTAAAATTAACTTAGACTATGTAATTTGCATTGGTGATAGCAATAAGGCCGCCTATTGTTCAATTTTATATATAATTGAGAACAGTTTTGTAATGCAATATTCGGTGTACAATAGAAAGTATTTTATTTTTAGTTTACAAATCATCAAAAATTTAACATAGACAAAAGCTAGCGGCCACTTTTAACTTCTAGCATCGAACTCGAGATATAAAATATTCAACTCGAGTTAACTCAAACTAAGCCCTACTCGAGTTGACTCATCACAAAATTTAAACTAAATAAAATTTGCACTTAGCATTAATAAAAAAAATATAAGTTGCGTTAAAATTAAATTAAATTCAAGGCAAATTAAAAAATATAAAAATATTAAATTTAAAAATCAACGACTGACATTCAATTCCTATCTTTTATCATCAACATTAATATACAAATTAAATAGTCATCAAAGTTCGTCTTAATCGATTAAATGCAATTCATACAATCAAAAATATAATTTATACATAACAAATATTAATTTAATATACGAACATTATTTCAATTCACTGTATAATTATTAATACTTTCAAATCACCCTAAACTAGGCTAAATATCTCTAGCGATCTATTTTCGATTGTAATATAGAGTACTTGAGGTTCATCCCTACTGACCTAAGCGTAGACTGCATAATGCAAATAAATAATAAACCATCTCTTATCAACCCAACGAATTGTGATGTTTGAGGAAACAGTAACAACAGCATATTATTCGATATTGGGAACGAAACCGTAGTAAAGTAATAAAACACCAAGTTAAGCATAAGGAAATCGAAAAAAAAATGTTTATAAGAAGTCCTAGAAAATTTTTAAAAAAAATGTAAATAGCAAATAAAACTTGATATCTAACAGTTGACAACTGACTCGCGGGATACTTGAGAATGGTGTGGTCGCCCTAAAGTTGGGCATTTTAATCAAAATAAATCCTAAATCAAATCTGGCAGCCTATTACTAATTTCATCTACAGTTAATATAAAACAGGGCGGCCACGACTCGTCGACAGTACTGTACCTCCGAAACATCCTAACAAGTTAAGCCTACTATACTAATACAAAGGTAACTATAAAATTGTATTCAATTAAAAAAAACACGATATATTTAAGGCGGTTTAATGGCTTTACGGTTTATATAGTATTGGTCCTAACTTAACATCTCAATTCATCTATTTTTATTAAGAATAAAAGTGTAAGTATCTATTATCAAAATTTTTGAAATTCTTTATAATTTCCAATTCCTTTATTTTCATTTTAAGTATAAATATTACAAATTGATTTCTACTGGTGTATGTTTATTGAAGTGAGTATACCTTTATTAATTTACTAAAATATATTGATTTTTTACTGTGATGTACGTAAATAACGTTACGTTTTTATATTCACAATATTGTAAGTAAAAATGAAGTAATCCTTTCAATATATTTAGATGACTTGAGCTAAATACAAAGATAATGTGAATGAAATCCTATAAATATTGTTCCATTTAAATTGTTTTCAAAGCGAAATTATGAATATTTATTATTTATAAAAAGTCTATAATATCTATTGACAATATTTGACTAGATCATTCTCCTACAGTAGCTAAATTTTAAAACTACATATTTAACTAATTTAATTTGTTTAAAAAGCCAGCTTGGTTGCGTAAATGTCTAAATTAAAATTACAGTAAAATAATCCTTTTTAAAAATATACTCTTAACGTTTTATCCCACAATTACGAGCGATTCTCTGCGGTCTATCTTTATCTGAGATACCTTGTCTGCTAAATAGTGAAACTTAACGCCGCGTTTCTGCTTTCCAAGATAGGATTAAAATATTCCACAAAAGATATAAAAGCAATAATACATTTTTTTGCTGTCAACTCCACATAAACTGTATTTCAGAATAAGTAAAATTGGTATCTATTTAAAATTTATTTAAATTTCTTTTACATCGACATAAACTATTATATATATTCACTATACAAATAACACAGAAGTAACAACTTCAATTAACATTAAAATATATACAAATAACTTATAATAAAATTTAGCAATTACATACATAATATAACTGACCTTAATATCAGAACAAAAATACTAATTCTGACTATCTTTACTTTCATTTATTCCATTGGTGTGTCCAAAAGTGATCGTTCCGTTCGGCATACTGGCAGTGGTGGTGTGAGGTCCACCCAGAAATGATGTGAACGTTGTATCCCTGCTTATAGGGGGTTCAAGTCCTTCAGATAACGGAATACAATCTAATGTTGGTACTGTATATTCCCTGAAAACAATATAAATATATAATTCAATTTAAATTTAAAACCTCATAAAAGCATGACGAACCTCCTGAAGGTATGTATGTACATGTTGATAGCAGTAGCTGAGCCAAAAGAGGTGTAATAAGCATGCAATGCAAGCATGAAGCTAAAAAAAATATTTTACCAGAGACAACATACACACTACATCCATTGTTTAAGTTAAAATATTTTATTAGCTTTATATTATATATTATTATTACCTTATCTTGTTATCAGAGCGAGGAAAATATTAGATAATAATATTCCCCCGAGTGGCCATTGAACCTACAACCATCGCATTTACTCTAACAATAATTATTATTAATGACTATTATTGTTTCAATAGAAAACTAGATTACTTACATTGAAACATTATCTTGCGACTGTACCGAGTCGTTAACCAACTGTGGCAGTATAGGCAAAGGCGGCGGACTGGTGGGTCGGGACGTGAACAGAAACACTCCTATCATAGCCAGCAGGTATGACAGGAAGTATAGGGCGTGGAACTGTAAAAGAAATTGATTTTTTTATTAGCTTCACACTGTATCCCGCACATAGCAGGATAGTAAAATGGAAATCTAGTCTTAAGATACCTTGTTCCTCACTTTCCGCCTAATTCTGGAGGCATTGCGAGTTGAGTGGTGGAAATCAACGCTGCGCTTTGCCTCATTACCAGAGCAAGAAAATGCAAAATATTTAATATTCTATTTCCTCGAGTAGGAATCGAACCCGCAACCTGTCACCTTTTTAGTCGCAAAATTGTGACCATGCGCCACGACTGGCCTCATAGAAATATAATTCTTTTTGCAAATTAAAATTATTCACACATTCTAATCGGAATATAACTCTTACAGCAAATAAAATGGGTTACATTGAAAAGATTAATGTGATATGATGTGTGCTTATAGAGCCTATATTCCTCCATACATGGACTATCCAATAAGTAGTTCATGACGCGAATGTGTCCAGTGAAGTTTAAAAAAAAACTATATTTCAATTTAAATTAACTATATTTATGTACTTCTGCTTCAGATCAGACAAACTTTACTGTGAGTGTGGCTACTATAACTAAGCAAATTAAAAAAAACATATTAAAACTCACCTTAAATTGAAATATATACATCCCAGCTATAAGTGTATAATAATCGGCCGACAAAAACGACAAGTGTAGAATAATGGCACCCGCATCTCTTAGCATGAAACTTTGTAAAATCTGAAATATAGTCTGTACTCCGCAGTAGCCACCCAACTGAACTATTGTTTCTATCTCATACCATGTAAAGCTCATTAATTCACTTATTTCAAGGAAAAATGTTTGGGAACAAGATATGATACTGCCAATAAAACCAAGCAAAGCAAGGTATTCGGCACAGGAGTGTGTTTTGAGCATTATTTCCTGTAAAACTGTGACCATTGCATATAGGAGTGATCCTCCTAGACACAGCATGTCACCTACTAGTTGGTTTTTACCTGTAATAAAATTAATTTTGTTGAAAATATAATAGTTAGTAATAAAATAATGATCATCACCGTGCTTTGGTATAGAGTCTAACTTTTAGCATTTTTTTTATTACAGTTTCTCACTGTATCCCACACACAGCAGGGTAGGCAGAGGGTACCTGGGAACCAAGTTTTAAGACACTCCATTCCCATTAAGATACTTCTGTAACCCACTTTCCATCGAATTTGGAAGCATTTCGTTATCAGTGGTAGAATTCAAATCCGCCCTTTGATTCATAATCAAAGTGAAGAAAAGAAAATATTAAATATTTCATTTCGTCGAGTGTGAATTGAACCCTCAATGTGTCGCGCTTACAGTCATATACTTGTGCGTTTTCACCATGACGGGCCTCAAGTAATTACTAATGAAGTGTGGAGTTGGGTTCCACTACTCAACATGAAATAACATTTATTCAGGCAGAAAGCAACAAACAGAATCTTTTGACACTTTGTTCTCTGGCTTATTTGCTATGCACAAAAAAATAAAATACTATATATATTTTAAAGACATAGTATTAAGGTCTTCCACAAATTTCAAAACATTGTTGTTTTTACTGATACTAAGCTTTGTTGTACTTTGTTTACCAAAGAAAGAGAATGAAAATAATTTTATAAAATGGGGGAAAAGATCTCTTATGTCGGGATTGACCCACAATCACCACATTTACAGTCTAGCTATCCCTAGCAGTACTATCCCTATGTACCACAAAGATCACCCAAAAGGTTAAACATTTTTAATATATCTTACCATCAGTTGGGGCTCCCTCTACATCTGCCCATACAACACATACAACAGCCATTAGACCTAGTGTAGCCCCTGCTACATGTGCCACTCCAAGTCGTTGACCTCTCCATGCACCACCTACTAGAGCAGCCCCAACCCCACTACAGGCTAACAACTGTCAGCTCAACACTGATGTGAAACGCTGAGAGAGTACTAGTAGGAAATTTGCTTCAACATCTAGTATACAGGCTATTAGGACTAGCCACCATTTCCTGTTAAAGTTAATAGTAAATATTTATAATATTTGAGTAGTATAAAAAAAAGTTTTACTTTTTTTGTTGTCTAATGCTGTATTTCACATATAGCTGGGTAGGCAAAGGGAATGTAGTATTCAGATACTCCATTCCTAATCACAACAACACAACTTTGGACATTGTATTTTAAGTGACAGAAACCAACTTTGTGCAACTGAGCATTGAAACAAAAGTAATTCATTCCCTATAGTGTAGATCAAACACACATTTGTGGTTTGTAATCAGATGCTGTGTGTTTACGGTGTTATTGTGATGGATTATATATTTGCAAAATATAATTAAATTTGTAAACAATTAAATAAAAATATGGTCTCCATTATATATTAAGACTTGGAATGTATATTTTTAATTATATTATAAATAACTTTTTAAAAAAATATTTTTGTTCATTATTTCTAGTTTGGTATATATTTGATATTAGTAAAAAATAGACTTGGAAAGAATTTGAAAGAAAAGGTACTTTATAAATAATGTAAATATACTTACTGTAATATTTTTTTGGGTCCAGTACATAATAGAGAGGGTGTAAATAAAATAAAAAGGACTATGTAGGGAATAACAAGCTGGCCAGTAGTGGGAAATTGCCAGGTCGCACTTTGCAAAAGGGTAGTTAGTATACATTTACCACTAAGTAATAGCGACAAAAGTTGACCCAAAATTATTCCTCGCCATACTTTCCTGAAAATATAATATATCACTTACTTATTCACAGCAGTCATCATAAATTATACATAAATCAGCGATACAAACCATCGACCCAATTCCGAAAAATAATTCTCAAATTTTGCACTAAAATTAACATCTTCCATGCTTGTTTGGTGAATAGACACTAATTTTATGTGGACAAGAACCTAAGTAGTATAAAATTATTAGAATATTGAAATAAAATCCACGAAATTGTCATAATTTACTAATAGGGGTAGGACTCCTTGTTCGCTCAAAGCAAAACAATTATTTGACATTTAAAATAATGTTCAGAAATGGATGTTATAGGGTTTGGAAATATCTATTTTGAAACATTTTTACACAACGCTCATTGATCATGTATTTTTTCATATTTGAAATAAAAATGCCTGATAAAAAGCAGTCATTTGACTGTCACAATATTTTTGCATTAGATAATTATTTTATAGACGTTAAAAATTTTGTTATATAGAATAAATTATAAATGACAGTGACAACGGACAAGATAACTTTTTTGTTGATTATTGAAATTTGAAGTAATGCCATTGGCAACTGCAAAGTAAAATTGTTTATTGTTTATCTTTAATGATTATAACTAATATTAAATAAACCCGTTACATCAATTGTTTTATTAAGTACTAAGGATAATTATAGTGTTAAATTCGATTCTGTATATAGGAAAATGGGCGATGGTTAGTAATATTTAAAGTTAATAACCTAAAATAATAAATAAATTTCTAGTGTTTAATAAATCCGACTAATTTAATGTTTATTGTAGAGGACGTAATACGAAGAAGACTGCTAATTGATGGCGACGGGACCGGTGACGATCGGAGACTTAATGTTTTGTTAAAAACATTAATAAAATGGTGTAATACTACAGATGAGAAACCTGAAGAAAGGTTAGAATTAAGAATTTGCATATTGAATTATAAATATAAAGTTTTATTAATGTATATTATTCTAAACATTATAGGCTGTTAAACTAAACACTTGTTTGTATAAACAGTTTTAGGCCATTGTTGTGTAGACAATGTGTGACTATAAATTATTACTTCTGGTTTGGATCTGAATTCAGGAGAATGAATTAATGACATTTACCTACCTGATGCTGATATTTCCAATGTAGTAACTGAAGAAGACCTTTGAGTACACTTACCAAGAACTTCAATAAGGTTTTCGAGGAAGCTCTATGTCGAGTTTTAGATGATGGTGCCCATAAATGAAGATATACCTGATACAATAGATCAGGTACCTATATCTCCAATATTTAGCATTCAAATCTACCTTCCTTGGGATGTCTAGGGGTAACCAAACGAGAGTACTCAAATTTTATCCGCTGCTCTTACTTGGTGGGAAGAAGCGAAGACTTCATGCATATATAGGAACGGCTGGAAATAAAAGAGCAGATGAACCCGCCAAAATTGTTGCATTATCAACAAACCCTCACAATTATGCTAAAGCCTCACTGGTATATGTCAAGACGAAAATTCGTCCAAAAAAAGGCAGGATAGGTAATTAACCTCAAGCATCAGAGCAACCACCAGGGAATCTCTTCCCGATGTCATAACCGCGTTCAAGATCACCAGAACTGTCACGTGGAGCCCTATACACTTGCAACTATTGACTGGGCATGGAGATTTTGCCAGCCATATTCATCGATTTAAATTGCAGGAAACCTCAGGATGCGAATGCGGTTCTAGCATCGAAGAAACGGTGTGGCATATAATCCTGGACGGCTCACGGTTTGCTTCTCTGATAGCTGACAACTAGAGGCTCCTAAGTTTCTAAAAGTTCTTAGAGGATATATTTCAAATAGCCATAGCTAGAAACGGTAGTAAGATAGCAGCAAAAAATCTAAATAAGGAAGTAAGCACCTTTCTACAGTCATCTAAAATCCTACACCTGGCAAACAACAGCTCAACTAACACCAGTCCAACGCTATCTGTGTAATGAACATATCAGCACTCCGGGTCTGAAACTGAGGATCTTGTTTCTGGATGAAGAAAAGGAGAAACTGGTTTTGAGCTTCTGTGTTGTCATGCAACATATGTAAAATGCATTCCTAGAGTACACAGCAATTGTAAGGGAGACCATCAAAGTTAACCTTGCAACCTGCAAGAAAATTATGAGGACCTTTGAACTCGTAAACAAAGGTTTGTTAAGAGTGTTACTCGAAGAAGAGAAAACCGCCATATATGACTATAACAAATTGCAATACCTAAGGGGAAGTCTACCTAAATCCCCCCTTTTGGCGGCTTGCAACGAGAAAGATGGTTTTGTAAACAAGGATGACAAGTCAACAGGAGAAAATTCCTCACCTAGGTACATAACACCTTCCGACAACTCAATCATTGTCGTAGCTCGATATACGGAATTAGCGCTGGAACAAAGGATACTTAACACAGCGGTCACCATTCAGATCTCCAACAATCCAACCATCTGGAAGCATTGGGAGTCATCGGACATACAATGGGTGAATGCCGTTCCTGGCTGCGGTAAGTCCACCTGGGTGGTCAACAATTTCGACCCAGAAAGTGATCTGATAGCAACTACAACTACTGAGGCAGCCGAGGACCTCAGGAGTAAAATCACTGAGTTGCACTAGGGACGCAAAAATCAAAGTTACGGACTTTGATCGATCGCTTCTATTCTGATAAACAGTGTTGCAGAAAAACCTGCAAGACTTATCGTGGATTAGGCCTTAATGAACTATTTTGGGTCAATCATAATGGCGGCCATATTATCAAAGGCTAAAACCCTTACATTTATAGGAGACATAAACCAGATCCGATTGCACTATATTGGCCCAAATATTGTGACGGCCATCAGTCAAGAGCTAGCGAGATCATATAGAAGTCCACTGGATGTAACATATGGCGCTCAACGAAGTTAATAACGAAATATAAACAGTCCAACAGACAACTCGCTCCCTGAAAAACACGCGATATACGGGTGCTTTCATTCCAATAGATTCCCCCAATATTCTGTAACTGATCCACACACAAGTAGAAAAAGCGGACCTTATCAGGAAAGGATACGGAAGCCACAGTAAATGTTAAAATTACAGTAAATGTTGTCATTGCAATGTATTTTTGAGTTTCAATGCAAAAACAACTGTTTACTTGAATATCATTAAGTCAATCCTTGATTAATAAATATGTTTTTTTTTAAAACGTGATAAATCCCTGACTGTACTTATAACACCCTAAAAAAATATGTATTTATTTTTACCAAAACTTATTAATATAAAATAGACCAAATTAGGATTTTTATATGTTTATGTTGATTAAATATGTATATCCTGGGGGAAAGGGTTAAGACACTTTATTCCCTATTTTCTGTACTAATTTCGATTCATTGAGCTTTGAGTGGTGGAACTCAACAACGCTCTTTGTCTTCTTACCAGAGCATGAAAATGAAAATATTAAATACCTGCCCTAACAGAAATCGAACTTACAGTCTATTTAACTGATATATATTTTTTTACAGTAAAACTACACATGACCGAATGCTGGCACAACTAGCACAGTGCGAATTTGCAGTCACAAAATCCCAATTAGGTTCGGATATGATGGCTGCAGAACTAAAAAGTTATGAGGAACTATCAAAAATATTAGAAAATGGTATTGAAATTGCCAAAGGAAATATAGAGAAAAGCAAAGCGGATTTAGCTCAAGCCAAAACTGTAAGGAAAAATCGCATTGAATACGATGTACTGGCTAAAGTTATAAGCGAACAGCCAGATAGGAAAGAGACATTAGAACGGTTGGGCACCTTAAAAACAGAATTAAGTAACTTAGATGCGACTAAACAACAGTTAGAAAGTCGTCTGTCATTGAGAAAAAAACAGTTTCATGTCTTAGTGACGTCCATACACCAGTTGCAAGCTTTGTTAGATGAACCGGATGATGTTGATCTGATTTCTGACGATATTGAAATGAAAGATGTCAATTAACAAAATTAAGAATAACTATATTTTTTTAAAATAAAATCTTGCTTTACATTTAAATTGTTTTATTTTGCAATAGATGCACTATGCACTCTAAGGAATATTAATAAATAAAAAAACTCAGCTTCACGCCGTATCCCGCATACAGCAGGGTAGGCAAAGGGTACCTAATGTTAAGACTGTGTTGAGCAGCGGGACTCACCACCTGGCTGGTTGCCTTGGTGCCACAGGGAAGAAATGAAAATATATAAAATTTATAATTCATTTCCTCGAGAGGGGATCGAACCCACAACCATCGCGTTACATTCACATCTTTGTGACGACGGCCTCGTGGCCTCAGCCTTTTTTAGTTTTGCTATAAGCGTAATTTTTTTTTAAATTTGTAAATTGACATTTGATTGCTTAAAACGTTTCTAATAAAATATTGAATTACTCTATTATATTATACTAGAGGCCCACTCGCGGCTTCGCCCGCATACCATCTATAATACTCTCATTGTGCTGTGTTTGCCAACAGTTTGATACGTTAAATCATTAATAACCTGTTTTCAAAGTGCTATGTGGCTGCTTGAGAAGATGTCATCCGCGGCAAGGGCTCCCCCTGCGGGACTCCAGCTTAGGTTTGCGGTGGTAAACAGAGCGTCGAATTATTTTCATTTTACATGATCTCGAAGTATACGTCCAAATTATTTGCTACAAAAGCCGAAGCTTCTCTTCATTAAATTTCGTTGATGATGGAATAATTTTCGGTGGTAAGTTTTAATATCCATGTCAAATAAAAACGGTGAAGGTGTACCTTAAAATTTAGAATTATTTTTGGCCCAAAAATTGTGATTTTTTTTTAATATATGGATATACTGTGTGTAAAAAATATCAATTTAATATACTTTTGACTATTCAGAGATACTTAAATAAATGTAATACTTGTCTACAAGCTAAATATAAGAGGAATCCCTTAAAACCAACTTGCTCTACATAGATTAGGTTCGGCCCAATGCTTATTTTCGTTTTACCGATGTATCATAACCACAGTCACAATACAGTTTTTATATGCCTGCAAATATATTGTTTTCTTTATATTATCCATTATAGAAATAGGCAAATATGTAGGTACACAATATTTAGACATACGTTATCTGCAGGGATAATTATATTTCTTGCAAAGGTAAACGCCAATAAGGCCTTATAGCGTATAAAAACTAACATTTTATTTTATGCTCCACATTAGAGCTCTCGGCGGGCTCACAAAATGCGGACGTTATTGACTTAGATATTTAATATTACTGGAGCAGGCTTAGTTTGTATTTTTGGCACTCAAGTATGTTGGTAGGTACATAAACTGAATTATTAATATTACAAGTTCAGCAGTGTGCTTACTTGGTATTTTTTGTCTTTAGTAACTGTTTGCAGTTCCACTCATTATCTACATAAAATGAGTGGATCTTGAAATGTAGAGTATGTTTTTTTAAAGAATACTCGGCATACCTACCACATACCCATAGTAGTCTTTTTGAGTTGTATGTAGATAATGTGCCAGTCGTGGAGCAGTGGCACAAAGTGTGACTGTAAAACCGACTGGTTGTGGATTCGATCCCCACTCGAGGAGATGAAATATTTACTTAAATTTATATTTCCATTTCTTCGCTCTGGTGTCGAGGTTAAGCGCGGCGTTGAGTTCTGCCACTCAACACGCAATGCCTCCAGAATTCGGCAGAAAGTGGGGAACGGAGTGTCTTAACACTAGGTTCCCTCTGCATACCCTGCTGTGTGCGGGATATAGTGTGAAGCTAATTTAATTTAATTTTTTTTTTTATATTTCCATTTCTTCGCTCTAGTGTCGAGGCAAAAGCGCGGCGTTCTGTTCTGCTCAACACGCAATGCTTCCAGAATTCGGCAGAAAGTGGGGAACGGAGTGTCTTAACACTAGGTTCCCTCTGCCTACCCTGCTGTGTGCGGGATACAGCGTGAAGCTGATGTATATAATGCATTTTGCGTAAGCTAGACTTCGTTACAGAAAAAAGGTGGTTGGTGATAGGTGAATTTAGTTGAGTATCCGCTACTCAACAACCAATGCCTCCAGAATTCAGCAGAAATCGGGGAACGGAAATGTTTTAATGGGAACGGAGTGTCTTAACACCAAGTTCTTCTGCCTTCTGCCTACCCTGCTGCTGCGAGAAGCTAAAAAAAGTTATCAATGTAATAAACTGGAGTCTCGATAACAATAAAGGGGTTAAGACAACCCATTCTTCAAGTAAACGTTTACTTGCACATAAGTCATTGGCCTAAAGCTCATAAAAAGTTACGTATAGTTCTAAGTTTAATCTACTACTTTCATGGCATTTTTAGTATAACAAAGAAGAATAAATCAATTAAGGCAGTTTAACATCTTATTCGTGTAGGATCATATATCCATACCAATATTATAAATTAGAAAGTAACTCTGTCTGTCTGTGACGCAATTAAGGCCAAACCGCTGATCCAGTAGTAATAAAATTTCATATAATGATGACTTGAGGGTCTTGGGATGGACATAGGCTCCTTTTTTTGTCATATTTGTAATATTCATATTAAAATATTTTTAATTTGACATGCAATTTATTCTGCCATGTTAATTACAACCTTCGCTAAGTAGCCAACAAGCTGCTAAGCAACAAGGAATTTTGTTGTTTTAAGAAGAGTTCGCCCAAAATGAGCTTCCTGAGCTTCCTGAGCTTGCATTGAAATCGTGTCATTTTTAATTTTAGCTGGTTTTGTTTAGTTTTTTTATGAATATTTTTCTTTGGTTACGTTTACTTATAATTTTTGTTCATTTTAATTAGTTAAATATTTTTTTATTATTAGGTATTTCCTTTAGTTACTTTTACTTTTTTTGTTTGTTCATTTCAGTTACTCAAGTATTTTTTTTGTAATAATAAGTTTTTTTATACTTATTATTCTTCTTCGGCTTCTTTTATTTTTTTGGTCTATATTTTCTTACTAATCTTATTGAGAACTGAAAATTTTCATAAATATATTTATTAAATATTCGAATAGTTCAAGCGGGAGAAGCCACGCGGGTCCGCCACTATTATTATAATTAAAAGTAGGTACTAGGTACGTATTCGTACAATCACAGATCCTAAAAAATGTAAAAAGATTTGATAACGATACTATCTATAAGTATATTTCGGAATCCAAATGTGCTTAATACCTCATATTACTCAATTAAAACGACTAACTCTACAACCATGTATATAAGTGACGGAAAATAATAATTGTGTATTCTAAAGACAATTAACCATTACGGTCACGCGAACGAATATTCCCAACCAAAAACATAAAACCACAAAATGTTGAACGAGTTTAATTTTGTATGCTAGCTCCAACAAACAAAGGTACCTACGCACCACCTCCCCTGGGTCTAGGTGTAAAGTCATAAACATTTATATCGTTTACTTTCAAGTAGGTACGTCAAGCTAAAGTTTACCGCGCAAGCTCGAGCTTCATGCCGTCAAAGCAAGCTTTCGATTCACAGCGTCCGCACGCGATCCCGCTATACTTTTACGAAACTTGTTTTTTACGTTTCATAAGAGAAAATGCCCTCGTGGTGGGACTATCTGCACTTCAACCGACAGTACAACAATAAAAGGAACTTAGAAGAGGGGTTATTCCAAATTGCATCACAAACTTGCAATATTTTGGTAAAAGTTAACAATACGAACAATATAAATTTAACAAGGAACAACAGAAGTGATGAGTATGGTTGTGCGGGTCCCCCTAAAGGAAAAAGTTCAATGCAGATCTGCGTACCGAAGTTCAGAAAAAATTCTATTACTTCAGGCTGCAATCCTGGACTATCTGTAAGTATAACTATATAACTAGTTCGTACTTATATCCTTGTTTTTCTTTTGTATTCTACATGTTCTTTTTTCATATGTACATTTTTTGGGCACCCTTTTAAATACAAATTCATCAAATTGTAGCAACACAGTCACGTATAGATTTAATTTTATTTTTTATAGCAAAATTTATAGTAAAGGATAATAAAAAAATCTTTACGTTATAATAATATTATAACGTAAAAGATTTCAATAAATTTATCTAAAAAAAACATTAAAAATAGACCCTTTAGTTAAAAATTTCAAAAAGAATTTGCTCGGTGCTTATTATTTCGCCTCAAAAAGTTGTGTTTAACCTGGACATAAAAAAAAGCATAGATCGAACCAACAACCGTCAGATGTTACCACTGCGCCACGACGGTTTATTTATTAATAAAATTCTATTAAAATTACTTCAATAATTCATTAGGGTTCCGTATCTTTAGAGGAAAAAAGGAATCCATCCGTCTGTCTGTCCGTTTTTTTTGTTACATATTTACTTATAGCATAGTATTAGAGACACTGTTTGTATATTAGGTGTTAGCCAATATTTTAAGCTGTCCTAAAATATTTTAAGATTCTTAATTAAAAATTTTAATTGTGTAAAAATTTTAAAACATGAAAAATATTGGAATAGAATTGAAACAAATAATTTTAAATTTGAACCAACGAATTTGCGAAATAAATCTCTCTAATTTGTGCAGAAAGTAATATTTTTTTTAATTAAGTATAATTATTTTAATAAAGAATATTTAAAAACTTAAAATTTCACTTAAAAGAATATATTTCTTTCAAGTGCTGCCTCATGCCTCAGTTACGTTTAAAACACGACTCTCATGCTTTTCAAGCTTGGCTGCACACAACTTTGTTGAAATAACAAGTTACGCTTTATGAATTAAATATTTTCTTTCATTTTTACCAAGAAAAAATAAATAAAAATAAAGCACGTCCCAAAATGCGCTACAATGGCTATTTTAAAGATTCCGTACCGAATAAGGAAAAAAAGGAGGATAAGATCACTTTTTTCTGTCTGTCTGTCTGTCAAGAGCACTTATCTCAGGAATGCTTGGAGACATCAAGTTGAAATTCAAATTATATACTGAGATCTACAGCCCCACGACTTTCTGAAAAAAAAACAAAAAAAGATATGGCCGTTTATATCGCAAAAACGCGTATTTCAACACTATAAAGGGAATTAAAGTTAATAGGCGGCGTTGAGTTCCGCCACTCAACATGCAATGCCTCCAGAACTCGACGGAAAGTGGGGAACGGTGTGTCTTAACACTAGATTCCCTCTGCCTACCCTGCTGTGTGCGGGATACAGCGTGAAGCTGATTTATTTTTTTCATTTTAAAGTTAATAGGGTACTTCTAGTTGGCCTAAAATTATGAAATTTGGCAGCTAGCAACTGCAGGTAGTACTAATTCAGCAACCGCAGCGTTCAACTCCTTCTTTATCGTTAGAGTAGACAGGGCCATTGTCGTTAAAAATCGTGCGACTGTAAACGCGAAAGGTTGTGAGTTCGATTCCTATAATACGCAACGTCTCCAGATTTCAGCGGAAACCGGGGAACGTAAGTGTCTTTATGGGAAAGGAGTGTATTAACGCGGAAAGTGCGGGATACAGCGGGATAAAAAGTAGATTAAAGAAATTTGTGTTAAAAAATGTGAGACAAACCAACTAATTACTGACTTAAAACAAGTTATTACTTTCATAATCAATAAAGTACTACTGTTTACGTTAATTTCAATTAGGACAAAAAAGCGTTCACAAGACTGATTCACATTTCATTTTACTCAACATACGGCATCATTTTACAATACAAGTAAAAATAAATGAGCTACAAAATTTGAATGATACATTGATCGAGCTTATTCTTTCGCTTTGTACATCTAATATTCAGTGTAAAACATATAATTACAAAGCAATCGACGCGGTGTCGTGACTGATTCATGATTGTAATTCGGCTATTAACATACTTTTTGGTGATACAGCGCTCACTAATAGTGATTTCTATGAAAATCTATCATAAAGCTTATGATTACCGAAATCACGCAAACAGAAATGAGTGGGCGACAAACAAAAGTACTTATATAAAAATTGAATGGTAGCAACGATAATGATAAAGCCTTACCACTGTACGTCCTTGTCTTCCGTGTAAAAGATGCATTGCCGCGCGGGGTGAGTCCAGTCTACACTGAATGGCCATCGGTAATAAACGATATATCGGATACCGGATATATCGGCGAAGACGCGTGAGGAGTGAAGGCGAGTCCGCGCGGTGCATCACAACTGTTGTTGGAGCTCAAATTTTTGCAAGCTGATTCGTTTTGAGGTGAATGACTCGCTTCGTTTGATTTTGTTTTGTTTTAAACTTAGCGTGCCGCGGTGTGTTGCCATTATATTGATTTTACGTGGAAAAGACATCGCTGCATACACTGTGCCCGACGACGGCGGCGTCGGTCGACCTTGTCCCAATTATTTACCCATTAGCCGTGGCTTTATGCTTGTTTTTCGGGAATGACGTTAAGTTTCGGCTATTACAAGTCCATTTTTATAGAGCCAATGTAAATCAGCCTATGACTAAGAGTTATATAGCTCCGAGTACACTCCGCCACATAATTACAAACCTTAATTGCATGAAACATGATTCTGAGAAACTGTATTAGCGGTGTTGCTCGTCTTGGAAATTGCATCAGTCAGGTAATTTATGCTACAATCATGTTTGCCCTATCTCGTTGATTTGACTCACTTTGTGGAGTAGCAAGTATAATTAGCAACTTAATATAATATATTAAATACATGCTGCGGTCGATACAGCATTTCACTAGTTCAATAATAAATTTGAAGTCTAAATATAGACAAAACCAAGAAGTGGGTTTCTGTGAACCGACAATTACGATATTTATAGAATAACTTAAACATCCTTGAATTCTGTTAGGTATACGTACATATATGCAATCACTTAAGTTTAAACTTAACATCCTTAACGCAATCTGTTACTACGTAGTACGTAGTCCATTATCAGTAAATTTACTAATATAATTACTTAAGCGAAGATATTCTGGAACATAATTTAAATAGACACAATGGGTTAAAATCTCTTAACACTGCGTTTAACTTCTTAGAAACTTGTAGTTGATATGACAAAGTTTGTTAAGGATATTAAATCTCATTTAAAGCGAATATTGCTTGAATATTACTAACTACTATTAAGTTAGGAGTTCAAGTTCTTCCTAGGATGTTTAAGGTTATACTCAGTTACATCTACTTCATTTAAATAAAATAAATAAAAAACACGTTAAAATGTAATAAAAAAATTAATAATAATTTATAAGATATCAGAAAGACCTTTATATAGATAAACATGTGTAACAGATAAAAGAAATCATATAATATTTATTTTACTACATCTAAAATAAATATTTTACTCTATTACACAGCTTAGTTCTACTATATACTTATGTATTCAAGTACCTATACGCAAGTACAGCTATGACTTGCAAGCTAACGCATTCTGACAGCTGCTGTATAAGTCAGGTTTTAACCCACATTTCAAAGCTGTGGTAACTCATTCTTGGACGGTTATTTAGTATCATGACCTACTTTAAGTACTGTATCCACGTATCTAAGTTATTGCTACGAAATTCGTAGCGCGGCGAAGTAAGCACCTGCTACGTGATCGCTACGAGGCTAACCACTGGTAGGCGGTAAACTTGGAACGATTGCCTTATTTTATCTTTCGTTTTCGTTATTATTCATAGAATAGAATAAAGTTTATGTTACAGGTAGCATAAAGTTTATACTATTTAAGGCTTTTTTAAAGTTTTTAATTATATATCAATCAAATCAATCAGCTTCACGCTGTATCCAGCACTCTGCAGGGTAGGTAGAGGGAACCTAGCGTTAAGACACTCTGTTCCCCACATTCTGCCAAATTCTGGAGGCATTGCGTGTTGACTGGCAGAACTCATCGCCTTGCCATATATATATAATAAAAAAATCGACATCGCCATATATATATATTATATAAATTCAAACAAGAACTGTCGTTCTAGGTTGAATTTCAATGAAATATTGAAATATTTACTCAAATTTTATTTATTGTATATTCAAGAGAATATTTAGTGTATTCAATATAAGTCGCTTACCTTATTTTAAATGAAAATCTTCGTATGATGTAAATGATGCCACAGTAACGTAAAAATTGTTTTTTTCTGCAACTATTATGCTAAATTAATTAATCAATGAATTGACTAATTATTTCATTAATTTCTCTTATAAAAACATTATATATAAAGATATATAAAGATTTTATAAGAATGTAATTTTTTTGTGTGATTATATTAAAACCAGTTGTTTTATATAACAGAAGAAGATTTGTTAAGAAAATATTTTGTTATATAAAGAGGAAGTTTGTTAAATTGTTAAGTTTTCAACAAATATCTCGATTTCTAGATTTTTCTACAATTTCCTACAAAGTTTTGTTACTATGAAACTTCTTTAATTATAAGTTATTCCTTATTTCAATGACCGACGTAACCTAATAGTAGTGAGACTCCCTTGACGTAACCTAATATTTTTCTAAGATTTATTTATGTTATATAAAATTATAATATTAAAAGGCCAGTCGTGGAGCAGGGGCACAAAGTGTGACTGTAAAGGTGACAAGTTATGGGTTCAATTCTCTCTCGATAAAATAATTAGTTCCGGCTGAATTCGGCGGAAAGTGGGGAACGGAGTGTCTTAACACTAGGTTCCCTCTGTGTATCCTGCTCTGTGGGGAATACACCGTGAGGCTGAAATATCTATAAATTATCACTTTTTGGATTTTGTCCTTTTTTGTACTGCAAGTTCTCACTTCTTGCCAAATTCATAATCTTAGTTGCACGGGCATTATCTTTCTTTCCAAAATTTGCGGCACAAACGGCTTTATCTTTTGATTGCGTTGGCTTAGAAATTTGATCTTTTCGCAGCTCCAAGGGAGAGCCCTTAGAGCTGTAAAAGACCTCAGTATTTGATATAAATTTTACCTCAACGAGTTTCTGAGAGAGTCTTGACAGACGGTCGGACAACGAAGTGTTCTTTACCAATTTCAAGATTGTAATTGGGAAAGACATCTTATACATTCTGATGAACCGCGAATAAAATTAACAAACCTAAATTCGCGGTCATATACACTTCTTTGTATTATATGAATTACAAATATAACTTTGTAATGTTTTTTTTATATGAAATATTTATATTATTTTACTTTTCGGAATTTTTATTTAATTTGTATTGTAAGATCTTACTTCATCCTAAATTACATTACTGTAGGTCTACGGGAACATTATAGATTTTGATTATGCGGCGAAGCAATAACGATATATAAATGCTCATATATCTTTTGACTGCGTTCTATAAGAAGCTTAATTTCTGTGCTTCATGGGACTATACCCCTGAATAATATTAATTGCAGATTGATGCCTCAAGTAAAATGGCCTTGAGATTTTTTTTTCTTGACCAAGTACCACTTTTATATCAATCTTATTTGCAGGGACCACTATGCATGTAGATATAATAAAAATTAACTGTGTTAATCAAACAGAAATTTCGCCTCACCATCCCCAGTCATAAAATTAAAATCATTCGCGGACCATATTTAGGATTCTGCGGCGCACTGGTTGGGAACCAGTGGTCTAAGTAAACAGTAATTTTTCCCACAAAAATTCCACAAAAAAATCGAGTTAAAATATAGATTATATAATGCTCCACAAATCTCTATCTATTATTGAAAAATTGCAATAAGCACTTCCTGGCTGCTTGAGAAGGTGTCAATATTGGAGAATCGTAAATCTAGGTCTATTTTATAATCATAAAATCTCGAGCTTTTTCTATCATCTTACAAATAATAATTTATTAACATTATCAAACAACAATACATTGAAAACTAAAGATTTTGTCAATTTAATAAAATAGTTGTATAAAATAACTCTATTAGGAAAAGCATTTTTTTTATTGTATCAAAATAGCCTTTATGTTGTTTCAGAACCTTCTCTATCTTTCAGTATTAATCCCATAATAATCCCAGAGGTTACCCCAGATAAGCAAAAATACAAACAGATAGAAATGTTAAAATTGTTTATTTATGTTGTGGCATCGTGTAAATTAAAAAGACTATATGCAAAAAAACTAAATGCAAAATAAAAACTTCCTTAAAATATATTGATTCTGTATGCTTATGTATTCAACTAATTTAATAATTGCTTAACATGCTTAGCATCTCTTTGATTTATTCAAATAAATACCAGTTTGCATAAAATTACCGTTTGTTACATATATATTAAATTTCTATATTCAATAAGCGTATACTATTTATCATTATAACGTTGTTCATAATTGATTCGGAACGCTACGGTGGAATGTGCTACGCTTAGTTTATTTTTTATAAGGTTTCTTGCAAATGCCAGAGTATTGTAGGCCGGGGTCAAGGCTCAAGGCGCTGGGCGCGTTTTGCCTCTGATTAGTCGTTTATTTTACGAATCCATTAGGCAAAGTGTTCAATTTAGTGGACATTACTGTCTAGATTGTGAAATTTTGAATACATATTTAATACTAACGGCCTGCCCGCGGCTTCGCCCGCTTGATGATTATTTATTTAACAAACAGAATTGACCGACAACTATAATGACGTCTAATATGATTTTTTATTACTTTAATCTTTAATATTCAAATATGTTTTTTTACTACATTACCGTAATTTCTTTTTTGTTTTTTGATTTTAATTTTAATTGATACATAAAGCTAATTATTTATTATACGTGTATATTTTTGTATATTACTTATGTCAAAATTACTAAATGCACAGACAAAATATTTTTACTGTTTTATTATATATAGAGACTAGCGGCCCGCCCACGGCTTCGCCCGCTTAAAATACATGATTATTTAATAAGCAGAATTGATTGACAACTATCATAAAATAAATAAATAAATCAGCTTCACGCTGTATTCCGCACACAACAGAGTAGGCAGAGGGAACCTAGTGTTAAGACACTCCGTTCCCCACTTTCTGCCGAATTCTGGAGGCATTGCGTGTTGAGTGGCAGAACTCAACGCCGCGCTTAACCTTGACACCAGAGCGAAGAAATGGAAATATAAATTTAAGTAAATATTTCATCTCCTCGAGTGGGGATCGAACCCACACCAGTCGGTTTTGCAGTCACACCTCGTGCCGCTGCGCCACGACTGGCCTCACACCCTATAATAGAATGACAAACAAATATAAAGTTTAAATTAACGTTTCGAACGTCATTCTTTAGCCAGGGTCATACCAGCGCGATTTCTATATAACATTCGCTGGCAAGCTAATGCCTTGAGTTCATTCAAATGACGATAACTTTTTTTTTAATGAACCGATTTTGATGAACCAAACTTTAGAACCTAAATTGAGTTAAAACAAAGCAATTGGTGAAATTTTCAAGTAAATCGGTTCAGTAGTTTCAGAGAAAAATGCGGACAACAATATGTCGACAGACAGACAGACAGACAGACAGACAGACAGACAAGAAATTCAAAAAAAATCTTTTTGCTTTCTATTAGTCTTTTTAAGTGTCCCTCTATCCATTTCAGTCAAAATTACTAAATGTACAGACAAAATATTTTTACTGTCTTATTATATATAGAGATAATAATATTAACACTTGGGACCACTTGGATCGTAGCGAAAGGCCACAAGCGTGTCACTATAAACGCGACACACAATGCCCCCAGAATTCAGTGGAAAGTGGGGAGCGGAGTGTCTTAACACTACGCTCCCTTTGCCTGCCCTACTGCTTGCGGGATACGGCCTAAAGCTGAAAATATATATTTTTAAAACTAGTCGGACACATTCCTAAATTCCTAAAATATTGTTTACGCAGTAAGGTAAGGTAATAGAGGTATCAACAAAACCTGACTCAAGGCCTCTAGAGAAACTTGAAATGCAAAAAGACAATGTTTGAAAATATTAAACTCTGTTGATTTACATAATATGTCCAGGTTTTTATTACAAAGATAATAAAATCTACCAAAGCATTTCGTATTAAAAATAGGAAACGACATATATATGTATAACATTTAATCTATATTTGTTTACATAATAGTCCTAGCTATCTTCATGGTGCTACAGCAGGACATCCCCCAACTACAAATGCAATTAATTATTTTTATTCCACCGCTATGCTACGAATATGTTAGGTTCCTTAATAAAATATCTAGTTTTTCGGTGTTTTTTTTAATTTATTATTATATGAACATATTTATATATTTTAAGAAAGTTAATAAGAATATAGCATATTTTTTGTGAATAATAGTTTTTAAACGTGTTTACAACTAGAACGATCTACCTGGAAAACTGAATAAATAATATTATGGCAAGGTAAGGTATCTGACAAAGAGATAAAGGTTGTTTGTTCCGTTATTTTTCTAACGGAAAAGCTCTTAGTGTAAGAAAACATCGATTTCAAGGTTTTATTTTTCTTTATATAAAATATCTACATTTCTCATATTTTACTTCGGTATTTCTAAAATATTCTTCTGTTAAAATATTAAAGTTGTTTAAGGTATCTGTATAACAGTTTTTAATATACATATATTGTGTATATGTTATGTATATACATATATTTTAATTAAAGTTTCTTAAATGTTCATCAAAAATTATTTAGGTTAGGTTTTTATCATGGACAGTTACGATTTTTCTAATATATTAAAAATGCCAGCTTTTTTTGCTGACAAATACATTATTTCGGAAAATGTGAAAAAATATTATTTAAGTGATATTTGAAAATATATGTATATACATTAATATAACGCGAGCAATCTTAGACTTGCAAAGATTATGACGCGCGCCAGCTCAACTAAATTGTTGGGCAGTGACTATAATTTATAACTTTCTTAGCGATAGTAGTGACGGCTATCAAAAGTTTCGTAATGGTTGTATTTTGTTATTATATAACGTAACTAACGTCGTTAATCTTAATGACAAATATTTAAGGCTATAAATAAATGAGCTATTAAATAAAATAAATATGGAGAATAATCTTGATTATATTAAAAGCTTTTTTTTCTATCTTGTTTTTGTATCATTTGATACAAAATCATATATATAAATTAAAATCAATATATACATGTATATGAGGTAAAGGCATTGATCACTTCAGTCATAAGTGTTAATTTAAAAAAAAATCATATATCACATATTATAATATAACCTTTAACATTTTCTATAATTAATTTATTCCAACAAAAGAATATTGAAACTTTTGCATGACATAATATCTATTACTTAATATAAAATAGTATACATTTATAATATTTCTCTGTAGTGTTACGATATTACAAAACCCTGACTAATGTAAAAAGTGACCTACAATATATGTTTTATTATAATTAAATCCACTCATGTTGAATGTAATGAAGGCCATATTTGTATGCAGGTATGTCACAATTGTTTCCTTGACATAGCCTTGAGTTCTTTTATTACTTTACAAGTTCACCCGCTTATGAACTTCATTTGATATATGTATGTACTTTTATTTCTTCATTTGATATATGTATGTATTTTTATTTTTATTTTTTAATAACTTTTACTTGCGAGTGGTCAAAGGGAAATAACTAAGAATACCTATGAAATACGCAAAGGAAGCTATCAAATTCTATAGCTTTTACTACGTTTTTCATTTTTACTCTCGTATTCGTCGTAGCGTGATGTAATATAATATTTTCCAAAAGATATCAATTCAACTTTAAAATATATATATTTTAATTCAACTAGTAATTTCTGAGGTTATTGCGTTCAACCAAATAAACACTTTAGCGTTATAATATTAAGTACCTATAGACATACTCTAAATACCTCCTACATAATGTAAAATTATATGTAAAAATTGCGGCGTTGAGTTCTGCCACTCAACACGCAATGCCTCCAGAATTCGGCAGAAAGTGGGGAACGGAGTGTCTTAGCACTAGGTTCCCTCTACCTACCCTGCAGTGTGCGGGATACAGCGTGAAGCTGATTTATTTATTTTTTATTTAATTTATATACTTCGAGAGACTTTTTATTAAATATAGCCGTTTACGAAATTAAAAATTATATCACAATTGACAATACGATTTTCTCGCATTGAATAAAATATTTTTTATTATGAGTTGAGTAATAAAAACGTATGGAGATATCTTTTTCAATATTTGACTTTGCCCTAAAATTTCCGAATGCGAATACTGTGAAAGCTTATTTGGAAAAAGGGTCAACCTTTACAGAATAAAATATAATACAGACGCACCTGAATATTTATTAAGATAAAATATTATATTCTGTATGCCAAAGTATAGCTTTTAAACGTATTATATGAAACTCCATTTAGTAAGTAGAAAACGATTTATAAGTGCTAGAAAACCATTTATATAGTAAATGTGATGATGTGATGTCTGTGTTGGTAAATTTATTTTAAAAATTTAACGAAGTACTGTATTAATTTTACATACACAACCTTTCATGATAACACAATATTATGTATACTTAATAGCTTTGAAGGGCAAAAGGGCTTTAATATGACGTGATGACTCACATAATGCAAGAATGTGATAAATAATACATTAGATTCTTATACACGAAAATATTGAATTTGCATAAACTTTACATTATGGAATAAATAAAAATTAATATTACGCTTGTTTTTTCGTTAATATTAAGAATGTGTAATTGATATAATTTTGGGTGTAGAACAGTACGTATACTTGATATGCAAATTGTTGAAAGAAAATATATCCATATAGAATATCCAATAAATCCGCCTCACATAATAGGCAGAACGTTTTAAGGTAATGTATTTCTTTTATTCATTTAAGGTGAAATAGAAATTCCTGGCAGTCGATTGATTGTCCTCAACTACCGTGTATACTGTTATGCAAATCCTGTATGTTCTATGTTGGTCGATGCTCTATTGTGTTGTATACAAATTTAGTTCTCTATCTACTCTATATCTCATCTATGTTTTAGTTCCTGAATCTTTAATAATGTGCTCAGATTGCCTAATTTATTAAATTTTAGGATTTTTCATTCAATTAACTAAATTTATATTATCCTAGTAGAATTACTTTTATATTTGTGGTGGAGATGTTTCGGAATTTCGGCTTCGATTTTAATAGATCGGAGCTTTCGAGTGAATTAACATCTCCGACTCTCACGTTGATTCTGAAACTATTCAATAAGAGTGTGCGTAACAAACATGTTTAAACTTATCCCATGGAGAATGTCATCCTACATACCTAAAGCCCCTTGGTTAGTCTGTCATTTGGTTTCTATAAAAAGTTTAATTTTGCACGTCCTTTCATATTAAAGATATTAAGCGTTTTCAAAAGTGTTAATTTGTTTGATTATTGATAAAACATAAAGTGAATGTGATTAGCTCATTATTATGTTTTTTTCAGAATTTTTGAGACATTGTAAATTGTAGTTGAGGCCAGTCGTGGCGCAGGGGCACAAAGTGTGACTGTAAAGCCGACTGGTTGTGGTTGTGGGTTCGATCCCCACGCAAGGGGATGAAATATTTACTTAAATTTATATTTCCATTTCTTCGCTCTGGTTTCGCTCAGGCAAAGCGCGGCTTTGAGTTCTGCCACTCAACACGCAATGCCTGCCAGTATTCGGCAGAAAGTGGGGAACGGATTGTCTTAACATTAGATTCCCTCTACCTACCTTGATGTGTGCGGGATACACCGTGAAGCTGTGAAATTGTAAAAAAATAAAGTTTATTTTTCGAGGTGGGCGCTTCTATAAATCAACAACAGCTTCTTAGCTGGTTTTTTATATGATGTTATTGGTGGGATAACATTAATAAAAAATGTAACGAATTCTTTGTAATCTCTAAAATTTATTAACGAACTACAATAAAACGTAGACAGCTAACTCTAATGGTAATTCGTATAGCGTTATATTGAAAGGAAGATAAGTGGACTACCTTTAAAGCGGTCAAGGTCTCGCGACCAACCCCTTTACTATAGTCGTAATACCGTACTATATATATATGTATACGAGATAATTGTTGGTACTCAACCTAAGTAGTTTCACTGTTTTATGTTCTATTTTCAAATGGTGAGCTTTTACTACTTCCAATTGGTTTTTTTTTATATGAGTTTAAAACGCAAGTGCACTTCGCCGCGTTGCACTCTAAGAGGAGACAGTGGTATATATAATGTGTAATTCAAGAATTTCGTTTGGTTATTGCAAGTGAGTGTCCTTAATAAATTCATCAAATGTTGTGTACTTTCAGTCATTTAGGTCGCTATTTAATTAATATATGTATTTATATATTTTTATTGCCTTACTTCTTGAAAAGGAAAAAAAATAAAACTAATTTATAAAACATATACGCCAACCAAGCATATGATCTAAAGCAACATAGCATTGGAAATTAAAATGGAATTACTTTTATTTGTAGTTTTTAATAAATAAATTCCACTTTACTTGATTTACATACATTTTATATTTGAAGGTCAAAAAGTAAATATAAATGGGTACTGTATTATTGATGTCTACTATAAATACATTTATATGTATGAATGTAGATAATATATGTGTTTATTTTGTTTTTAAGTGTAATCGTGGTTACCGGCGCCGCCGTTCGTGCAACATAACGTTGCTACGCCTTCGTAGCCGAATCAACTGTAACCTGATATTCATAATATTATTATATTATATTGTCATAGTATAGTAGAGGCCAGTCTTGGTGCTTAGTGTGCGACTGTAAATGCAACAGACTGTAAGTTTGATTCCCACTTGACTAAATAAAATATTTAATATAGATTTCTTTTTCAGCTTCACGTTGTATACCACACACAGCAGGGTAGGCAGAGGGAACCTAGTGTTAATACACTCTACCTTATCTGTTACCCACTTTCCATCGAATTCTGGAGGCATTGCGTGCTGAGTGGCGGAACTCAAAGCCGCGCTTTGCCTCGACACCAGAGCGAAAAAATGAAAAAAAACCCCTCGAGTGGGGATCAAACCCACAACCAGTCGATTTTACACTTTGTGCCTCTGCTCCACGACCGGCCTCTATTCTGGAATTCTTTTTCCTTTTATTATATATAGAGATTTTAATTTTCCTCGCTCTGGTAACGAGGCAAAACGCGGCGTTGAGTTCCGCCACTTAAAACATAATGCCTTTAGAATTCTTCTTACACTAGGTTCCATCTGCCTACCATGCTATGTACGAGATACCGCGTGAAGGTCCACCATTCGTCAAGGCAGACGTACAGGACCTAGTTATTGACCAAGTGACCATACATTTAAAAAAACATACATTATTAATAATATAAATAAAAATTTCATAATCAAAAAAGCGTATAGCCTTGCTTCGCTTTCAAGCGCGTCCTAAAATTTTATTGTATAGACAAAGTTCAATTTCCCCATTGTCGTCAAATATTGTTTACTATCAATACCTGTGGCTTGCACGTGGCTCACTCGTGATCCCTATCGAGCCTTCGCACGCGACTCGTCTCATTGTATACAGCGATTGAATCGTTGATTGAAACGTTGATAGTCGGTTGACATTCGAACAATCGCATAGTGACCGAGTAAACCTCCATTCTACATATCATATTCGATATCGTGTTAGATCGTGTCGGCCTTCAATTTTTTTTAATTAATTTAATATTTTATAGGTTTGTTTATATAAATTATGGTAAATTAAATAAATAGCTACATATTATTTGAAATAGGCTTACTTGTGTTAGGTTGTTTTTTTAATAATGAAATAGCTAAGCGATTCCAAGTGTTTCCGATGTTTTATATAAAATACTAGGGGGCTTTGCCGCCTGCTCGCTTCGCTTACCAATCCAGGACTTTCAGCACATAACACCATTTCATGAACCTACCTATTTAACTGCGTTAACTGTTAGATAACTCATTTGTAAAAGAAGGTAAAATGTTGAAAAAAAACGAGAGAACAGAAGAGAAATTACAAAAAGCAAAAGAAATAATTATTTTGAATAATAAAGTGTAATTTCTTATTTAATTAAAAGCGTTACATGTTATGCGTTATTTATCGATAAAATTTGGCATTTTAAGTATACGGGAGAGTGAGTAGGTAGGTGTGTATAAGTCGTCGCGTCGTGCTTGGTAATATTCGCGAATGTCAGCGGGTGGCCGGCGATCGCAGCTCTTGTCTACACTAATATTATGAAGCGCGTTAATTTAACTAATTAAAGTATACGATATAACGATCTTCAGGTGTTAAAGTAAATTTACGTTCAAATTTTAAATAAAATAACGTCCGAATCGACATAAACATGAGGCATATTTAATTAAAATAAAGTGTGCAAATAATGTTTAAGTGAGAATTTATTGGTGTGTTTTATTAGTCATCTCATTTTATCCGAGTGTGATCTGTCACCTATCATCTATATTAGATACAGTGAATAAATGCAATTTCAAATTACAGCCCAATGGTAGTTTTGAGTAGTTATTTCTAAGTATATAATGCTTTCAAAGACTTGCGTGAAGCAGCAGCCCACCGTCTGACTTTAAACTTTTACGTCGTGGGTTCGATTGTCAATCGGAGAAATGAAATATTCCTCTCTTTTTGTCTTTCCTCGCTTTACGAGAAAAAGCGTGACGTCATGTTCCGCCACTCAACATATAATGGGTGTTTTAACTTGAAAAAAATCCTTTGCCTACCCTGCTATATGCGAGATACATTTTGAAAAAAAAAAACAAAGGGAATTTGAGTAAGGTTATTTAAATAATTTATACTTATTCAATTTCACTTCAAACATAAATTTTGCTTAACGTCAATTTCTGACTATAACGATGATATAGAAGTGGAATGAAATGAAAAAAAATATTTAAATTTATAGGATAATACCACGAGTTTTCCAATATACAAGTTTGACACGCTAATATTCATACATATCTGGTGAAGCAATTCATGAATATTGCACTATTTTTAAAAGCCTAGCGTAACAATTTGGGTCACGTCATCGCGGCCGATCGGAAAATGTTTATGATTTATTATTTTCTGACAGGTCCGGTTTTATCATAAATAAAAATTTCTTAACTAATAAAATATACGTATGTACGTTATGTATAGTTAGATTATTTTCCAGTTGGGGAATCGATTCTTTTCTGGGGATGGAGTGCCTTAACAACTAGGTTGATTGGTTCCCTCTGCTTAGCCTACGTTATTTTTATTAAAATATACAGGGTGGAAGCGTTAGCGCTCCTTTTACGGGAACTGCATATAGGAAAAAATATTTTAAACCTATACCTAAAGAAATTAATCAAAATACCTCAACAGTTTAGACGTATTTATTTTTTCATTTTATGATGTTTATCCATACCTGTATTTCGTGTGACGCAGTTACTCATAAATACCAATAACGTAAACACATACTATAAAAATACTACTAATGGTTAAACAACTTTGAACTTTGCCGCCAATACCTACAGCTCGATTTCGAAATGAGGCGTATGCAGCGGTTTCCCTCTGATAGGTTTATGTCTGCGTGCGTCGTTGTTAACAAATGGCGTTTTATATTACAACAATAATTTTATTATTTATTTTGTTAGAAAAAATCATTTTTTCATTTTTGAGATTTTTTTAAAAATTATATTAGGCTTTTATAGAGTAGTTAAAACTGTAGTTTCATTTAAAGTCGTGCTGACAAAAACACTTTGTATATTTTTTATAATTATATGATAATACTTTACTATAATAATTTAATTTTACTGTATCAAAATAATTCAGACTTGATATTCAAATTACTATCATTCTATCACCCTTTAATTGTACTTCGCTACGCTTGTAGGTATTTAGGTATTGAAAACTAATCATAAAATGTTCAACATTTTATGCGTCTACAACATAAAGTCACGCAATTTTATGATTGCCTAAACAATTTTGGCTAGTTTACGTAACATAAAATAGCCAAATAGCCATTTTAGTATATATAATAATTACGTACGTATTACGTACTAATATAACTGGCGTACAGTTATTTTATACGTCTTCACAGATCAAATATTTTAATAATAACAGCTAAAAGATCCATAAAAATATATTCGTCTTTTTAAATACTTTTCAATTTATCTCAATATGAAAGACCAAACCATTTATTAGAAATTGGTATTAATAATGTTTATACAGTAAATAATAATTGGTCACATTGCGAAAGGACATTGCGTTGAGATAGAAAAAAAATGCCATTAAGTTTAAGGCAATGTCAGAATTTCTTACTTTTATAAAATTTTAAAACAGGAAATTGATTTAAAACTTTAGTGTAAATACCTACGTGTTAGAAAGCTACTAAAGGAAACTTGAAGGGTATCTTTGTACTTCTTAAGCACACGTGACATGATAATTTCTCGCTGGTATTTGATAATTTAGTTTTTTTTATTAATAAGTCTTTTATATTGTCTCTAACGTTTTCGTAAATATTTTTGAATTATGAATCTGTACAAATACTAATATTATAAAGTTAAAGAGTTCGAATTCTACTTATAAAAATGATTTATTTATTAGATAGATAGATAAAATAGATAAAACAAAATTCTATCAATTTTATTAAATTATATGTTTCAAAACGAAGACGCCGAATCGGACAATGATTTATTACTAGCTCATAAAATAAGAAATAGATATTCATATAAAACAAAAACAGTCAAAGAAAAACGTCAGTATAATATTATAACTTTATAAGATATATGTATTATACTAATAAACCTAATATATCCTATAATGTACGTACGTATATGTATGAAAATATATTAATATCTAATGTCATTGATGCTTCTTGACATCATTATAAACCCGGGCCATTCATTGTACGTAGTTCAAAACTAGTTATCAGAATGGTTTGATTATTGACGTTTCCTACCTCAACAATACATTTCAAACTCGATGCTGAAAGCTTTAGAATTCAATAGCTGTGAATATGATAGCGCCTTCTTATTTCGAATTCCTTCAGATCTTATTGGAAATTCACTTGAATTCTTATTTTTTAGTTATTATTATGAATTTTTGTGTTTTAAATAGAGGAATCACTGTAACTTTACAAATCCTATATATATTTCAATAGTGACAAACAAATTATAACATTATAACATTAGAAAGTCGATGTCAAACTATTGATACAGTATTATTTTTGGATTATTACTAGAAATGTATGTATGTTTTCAGATTTTTTTCTGAACTAGTACTTCTTCTAGATGCTAAGTGCCCAATTTTATAATTCTAGGTTAGCAAGAAATACCCTATTAATTTTGATTTCATTTTCAGTGTCGAAATACACGTCTTTTGTAATGTAAATGGCCATATCTTTTTTTATAAGTAAATACTTTTTTTGTCAGACCGACAAACAGACAGACGAACGAACAACAAACTGATCTTATAAGGGTTCCTTTTGCCTTAAAAGCTACGGAACCCTATAAAAAATCTACAGAGCACGAACATAAAATAATCTAGCTTATATTATTTAGTCAAAATTGACAAAAAAATATAATACTTTAATAATTAAACACTAAAATTGTCCAAAACAATTAAGAAAATTACCTTGAATTGGGATCGTAAGTTATATTGTACCAAGACTAGGAATTAATCGAAAGGCCAGGGTTAACATTCTCTTCGATTTTTAACAGACCATTTTATTGAACTAGTTTTGCGGTCGTCACCCTATCTTTGTTGGCTTGTCGAGGTTCGTTTACAAAATCATTACTCATACTACCTATATGTTACATTGATTTAGCTGGAAGATAGGTATAATTTGCGCTTTGTAAAGTCTGTTTTCAGTAAGCAGCTTTGTGTCTTGTTTCCTTACTTTTATTTAGGTAAAAACAGTGATTTTATTGATCACGTTAAAATTTTTAGACAAAAATTCAATATTAAAAATAGTTTTCTCGTCTCGTGCTTTCGCATCGAATGTATTGTGTGGTTTATCACAGGCAGTATACCGCATGTTGTGGCGCTCGAGTGTGGAGATGAGCTCAAATATATAAAACTTTTTTTTTTATATTTGTATAGATAAAGAATAGAAAATAAAAAAGTTTTCATTTTAAGATTTATTTGAAATTAATATATAGATAACCTTAGTCTGTAAAAATACAGACAAAAAATATATTTTATTTTTAATTTATACTCGAGCAACTGTAAAAATGAACAATATGTTAAATAGAAAATACACACATTGTGCATACGTTTGCATATATGTTAATAATTATAGTATTAAAAATATATATGGTCTAAAAAAATACAATAATCATTTTACCAGTCATATTATAATTCATATTTAGAATATCTTATTCTTTTTTTTATTTTTTTAAGCTATAGTTTCTATTTCATCAAACTCATGATTAAGATGCTGAATTGATTTAAAAATTCATTTACTATCCCCTTAACTTCCTTGGGTATATATAACACAGGAGTTATAATATAATCCATCAATTTTGACCTGCGTTGTACGTGCTATTTGCCTAATTTGTTATTAAATTAGTAGCCATAGCGACGGTTGAACGACAAACCGTTTTGCCCCGCAAGTGTTTACAGCCTTTGAATGGAATTTAGAACGCGTATAACTTGTATACGACAGGTGCAAACATGTAAATACCTTTTTAGAAAGTAAATTTAAACTAACATACGTGTATACATGTATTTATCGAGTTTTATATTTACGACATAGACCTAGTAAGGTCTATTTCTTTTATACAACATAGTTTAAAGAAATAATATATATTTTTGGTTTGGTTAAAAGCGTGTTCTGAAGTTATTTAAACTGAAAAAATTGTAATTTAAACGTTCGTATTCGTGCATTCATTTGTTATATAGATGTTGAATTTTAATTATTTCTTATATAATCTTAAATATTTCGAGTGGGAGGATTCGAACACGCTTCTAATGAAAGCTATCAAATAAATTTTAACTCTGCCACTACTGTACATACATAAAAAATCTATACAATTTTTAATTTATATTTTTTTTTGGTCAAAATACGTAATAATATTCTTGCCCTCAAAATTTATAACGACATTGCGGCAAAATATAAAAGCTCTATCACACTATATCCGAAATTTGATTGATGGATCACTTAATACATTATAGATACAAAGGAACAATGAGTAGGTAGGTATGTTTTAGTAACAATGGCCTGTTTACTAACGGACAGACTCGTGCAAAACTGTAGAACTATTCAATTAATTGAAGTATGGCATGAATGCTAATTGCTAATGGTATTTATTCTTTGAATAGTCATTTTTGTTATTTGTATCTGTATTGCACCAAACGATTGAAAGAAATAGTGTAGAGGTATATTTTGATATAGCGAGAATGTCGAGTTATTCTGGTTAACGATTGTCGTTTATATTTTAATGTGTGATAAAGAGTAAAAAGTCATTGTAAACTATAATTTCATATTGAAAATTCAATGCAATCAATTGAATTTAATTTGCTCAAACATATTGTTAATGTGTTAATGAAATTATACCTTTACAATTGAAACAAAATTATATAAAACACAATATTTTCATCTAATATTTAAGAATCACACAGTACTCGAAATATTTTTAATGAAAAATATAAAACTTCCCATATAATATTACGTTGTTAAATGTTAATACTGATTATTTATGAAGTATTTTCAATGCAGCTTATTGTCTTATTTTATTTTTTTTCAATAAATATTTATAACAACAATTACTTACATACATAGGTAGGTATTCCAAGCTTGTATAATACTAAATCACTATTTAGTGTTTGAAGCGGCGTGAACGTGAAGACTTGTACCATTGCGTGTTTTGCCTAAATTTTATGCGTAAAAAGGCTTAATAGGTACGTAGCATATTTATACATAATTATTCATATAATATTTTTTACGTAAACTTTATCATGATTTCTTTTTACCTGTATATTACACTGATGTAAGAGTAATTTGTCGTAAAGTATAAATAAATTACATTAATATTCGTCTCAGTTTTCGGCAGAATTTTTCTAAAATATTTTTTATATAACGGACTATCTGCAGACCACACGATATTGGTGCTGCAAACGTAGAATGTTGGCGACATCAAAGTGCAATGAAATCTTTTGACGTTGAGTATCACATGGAAATGAGTTCTTAAAAAAGCTTTAGCTAGAATTTGATAAATTTACTATGTCTTTGTAAAAACGACGATTAAATAATCTCTTATCTCTACCTAATGTAATTCTTGACTTAAAAGTAACTAATTTTGTTTCATAAATGAAAATTTATCTATTTCTGTAGAGGCTAGCAACTGTAAATATGACTAGCTACTATATTATAAAAATATATGGCTATAATTTCCGATTATAAAATATATTGCACTTGCTCCTGAAGTCTTCTGCTAAAATAAAAACAAAAGAGACTAGCTCCAAGAGACTACCTTGAGCCAAGTATTTTAATTGCACAAAACTTCGGGCTCTCTTTGCCTTTTAAAATGAAATACGTACATAGACTGCTTTTCACTTTTATATTTAATTAAATATGAAGGTAGTTTGTAATTAATTACGTTGAAATAAATAGACTAAAAGGAATGCATTGAAACTAAAATGTTAACAAATAAGATTTATTTGATTTAAAGAAATTTATTTAAACAAAAGGTGGATATCAAATAATACAATATACGAAATTTTCAACCCCACACGTACTTTTATATAACTGCTTAATATTTTATTAGAAACGTGGTGCATTTGTGCATGTGTTGGGTATTTTTAGAATTGGCAGCTACTTACAGTTTACAATAGGTAAGGCAAAGTGTTATCGTGAAATATAATCTCTAATATTTTTATCAGGTATTAATATCAATTTCAAGACGCTATGTTAATACATAGCGTCTTGAAACGATATAACGATATAACTATAGTTATTTTTTTAATAAATAAATTAATAAATAAATTGACTTTAAAAAGGTATATTTAAATATATTTTTTTTAGCTTATCACCGTCCACCATAATGACATTCCTATTTAATCACAAATACCATAAACGTATGAAGGTATATATCCATAGGAAATAAAATATTTTAAAAACACATTTTTACCAAAAAAAATATGTAAGAAAATTGTAAAAATCTATTTTGACCCATTTCTTGTAGTTCATTTTACTTGAAATATTTTTTAGACAACATTTCAGTAATTTTTCGCAAATCTGTTATTACTGAACTTTAACATCAAAATTATGATACTAGTACAATTTTTTTGGATTTGTAAATCCTTTTAAATTTGTTCTTTTTAATTGAATTTTTCTCGAGTTATAAAAAAGCTAAAAGTTAGTTGCTGTTATTTTAAAGTAGCAACAGAACGTTTACTAAAAGATTAAATAAAATTGTAAAATATAATCGGATTAAAAATACGTAGACTTAAATGGATTAGATGTCCAGACTAATTTCCTATTGTACCGAATGGTAAGTGGCCGTGCTTATTCCCCTAATGGATTAATACATAGATATACCTAATGCAGAAACTCTACTTCCAATGGGAGTTGCTTAATATATATTTTATTTTATTATTAATAAAGGTATTACGTATACGGTATGCTTAATGTACAAAATAAACATTTCAAGTATATTTCAGTAATGTTTAATTAATGCCTGACCTTTTTATTGATTGCATTAGCAAATGCGAGGCATATCAAATCTGGGCCGAGACACTGTATACTAAGGATCCAAAGGTAAAAGCCTCAAAGAGGAAGTATAATCGAGCCTCTTGGTACTTTAAGAGGGAAATTTCCAGAGCTAAATCCGAGCATAGCGCCTAAATCGGCGTGTAGCTTGGTAGCTACCAGTTTGGAACTTATCAGTTATGGGCCCTATAAAAAGCTGCACTTGGCAAAGTTAACCAGCCTTCACTTCCGCCATTACGGACAGGAAATGAATTCTTGGTCATACGGCTAAAGAGATAGCCGCTATTAGGCGAACTCGGTCTTCTTTGGGCATCCACAAGTCACCTGAGTCAAGTGGACGTGATGGTCTCTCTCGTTTAGTGCTCCATTGATGTGCTTCTGAGTTGACACCTATGGTAACGCGTTTGTTTCGGCATTCGTATTCAGTTAGCGTAGACCCAGAGAAAGCTTATCCACCCGATCGTAAAGACAGGCGATGGTTCCGATCCATCTAACTACAAGCCTATTGCTATTACCTCCCTGCTCTCGAAAGTGATAGAGCGTATTATAATTAGCTAGCTCTTGATTTATCTGGAACATCACCGGAAGAATAATGACAGTCAATATGACTTCTGCCATGGTCGCTCAACCGTTGATCTCCTGGACTACCTAACCTACCGCAGGGCTGCGGCTATGAAAAGCAAGGGAGAGGGCCTGGCAGTTAGTTTGGACGTGGCGAAGGCCTTTGATCGAATGTAGCATGGAGCACTTCTTGCAAAACTTCTATCCTACGGGCTTCCCGAGAATTTATGCAAGAAATCAAGTTCACTATAGATGAGTTTTGCTCGGGATACATGCCCGCATGTGCATGACGCTGGCGTCCCCCAAGAATGTGTGCTGTACCCTGTTGCTTGTGCGTATCAATGAGATATTAGAAGTGGGCCTTAATGTTTCGAGGACTGCTAGTATTACGATCATCTGGAAAGGAAGATCTCGTAAAAACTGGGGGTCGTCAGCAGAGCGAGACGGTACTTCAAGCCAATATACCGATTGGTCCAGGTTCAGCCTCATATGGATTACTGTTCTCATCTGTGGGCTGGTGCACTCCAGTATAATCTTGACTCATTTGATCGTATACAACGTACAGTCGTTCGAATCATTGGGTACCCAATGATCTGTGAAAGGCATGAGACTTTGGTTTTGCGTAGAGACGTCTATTCGCTGTGCGTTCTCTACCGCATTTATCATGAAGTGTATTCTGATGAATTGTTTGACCTGTTACCCGCCACCAAATTGCCTACCCGTACACTACGTCACAAGCTAAAACACCATCCACACCACCTGGATACGTTGCATTTCACTATTGTGCGGTTCCTTAGGAACTTCCTTCCACACGCCACGCAACTGTCCTACTAGCAGTGTTTCCAGATCGATACGACATTAGTATCCTCAAAAGCGCGTCTATCTCCCTTAAAGGCCAATAATGCACCTGTAGCTCCTCTGGTGTTGCACGGGATCGTGGGCGGCGGTGATCACTTACCATCAGGTGACCCGAACGTTCGTTTGCCTTGTCTTATCCATAAAAAAATACAGTCTTTTTAAAAATGTGAATAGCATTTACGTAAAAAATCATCTCAGCCATTGTTTATTTACTCAAAGGGTAACTGCATTTGTATTAATTCTCGTACATTCTTGTTTCAAAGAGGGCGTAGAAAGCTTTAAAATATTCAAAAGCATTGCTCTTGCTTGACGCCAGTGCATAAATTGTAAGCTGTAAAGAGTTAGAAGTATCAAGTCTTACGTTTGAATTATTTATAATCCCTTCTTCGTATGATGCCGCTTATATTGTCTTGTGGCTTTTAGATTATTAAAATGTAAATAAGACCTTTGATCCTGACGTCTAATATCTTTAGATGGTTGTATAGGTAATACGGTAAAGTTGACGATTAATATAATTTAATAGTTTAAAACCTTTACATTAGTATGGTAAAGGAGTCTGATTATTGACAAACCTAAAAATAAGTAATATAAATATAGATGCACTATAAATGATCTGTTGTGACTTGACAAGCTTCGGTTTGCGGGCATACGCACTAGGGGTTGCAACCGCATAATTAAAAAAAGATTTTATAATTTTGAAGTCGGTGTCAAGCTAATGCTACAACAGCCTACTACAATATCCAATTACTAAGCCTGTTTATTTTACTTGGCACCGACTTCAAAATTAATATTTTTTTTTAATTATTTTTGTTTAACAATATTAACAATATATTAAGTACGTTTTACAGTATGTAAAATTATTTTTTACTTTTTAGTTTGTTGTTTGAAGTCGGTTTTTCTTTTTGTTAAAAATTTATTTATATGGAATGAACTATAAATATAATTGTAATGTTTTTTTTTCTCTGATACTTGTATTGTAACTTAACATCGTGCTAAGTTTCATAACTGTAGGACAGCAGGAGGTATCCTATAGGTATTGACTACGCGGAAAATTCCATACAAATTGCAGCATAAACCATAGATTTGACTATTTGGCAATAATTTCAGATTGATAACTTCACGCAATATCAAGATAAACGAACTTGAGAGACGGACAACTAAATGATCCTATAAGGATTTCATTTTACCTTCTAAGGCAGGGGTTCCCAACCTTTTCTTGATCAAGGACCACTTTTATATCATTCTTGGTAGCAGGGACCACTATGCATGTAGGTATAATAAAAATTTACTGTGACTGTTAAGCAGAAACTTCGCCTCACCATCTCCAGTCATAAAATTAAAATCGTTCGCGGACCATATTTAGGCTTCTGCGGACCACTGGTTGGGAACCACTGTTCTAAGGTATGGAATCCTAAAAACACAAATATATATAAACAATACATGGCCAAAAATATGCTTCAAGACTTAAATGAAATATGAAACACAAAGAATATGTTTTAAGACTCTCCGTATTGATTTCTTCAACTGAAATAATAAAAGCTTTATGTATTTTAAAATCCATTTAAATGATTGAACTCATTTTAAAGCCTATAAATTTTTAAGTGCAGATAAAAATACCACTGTGTTCGCTAAGCGAATTCTTCTTTATATATCTCATAAAATTCTTTCAGTAGTCGTTTTATCATTTTATAAATATATTTTTGTGCTTTTTTATCTAATATCAATGTCATTAAAACAAAAGAATCTAAAAATAAAAAAGTAATTTTTCCAAACAAAATAATTAATTAAATTATGGTTGTAAAATATAACGCCATTTGTCAAGAATAACGCACACAGACACAAAGTCACAAACCTATCAAAGCGATAACGTTGTACCCGCCTCATTCACGAAATCGAGTCGTGGGTAACGGCGGCGATGTTGAATTGCGTAAAATACAACAAGAGATATCGATTTCTCTTTCTAGTATGTTTTTTGAGAATAAAAAGCATCAAATCAGCAACGTTTGGTTGTATTTTTGTTGTAGTATGTATTTACATTATTGGTATTTACTCGTAATTGCGTCACACGAAATACAGTATGGAAATACAGTAAACATCGTAAAAAAAATCCTACGTCTAAACTGTTGAGGTATCTTGATTCATTTCTTTAGACATGAATTTGAAATATTTTATTACAGTAAAAGGAGCGCAGATGCTTCCAACCCGTATAGACTTGTTAGGTTTTTTTTAAATAATGAGAAGAATGTTTTTTTAAATAACGAAAGAATTTTTTAGGGTTCCGTACCTCACAGAAAAAAACGTAATCCTTATAGGATGACCTTGTTGTCCGTCTATCAAGTGTTAGCGTACTCGTGTAAAAGAGGGTAGATTTAGGTGGAAAATAACTATAAAAGCAGTGGAATTGTGTCAATCGGGGGCACTCGCTTGTAAGCGACGGCCCCTATTGGAAGGAAACTAGTGTGAAGTATTGTTAGTAGGTGATACATATCACTTATTGCAATTACATAGTATCTCTTTCAAAATAGTTTAGAATCATATCGACGTTGTGAGTCTTTAACGTGTTTTCTTTAAAAACGTTACCCGCTTCCGATTTTTAACATCAGAAGTGGGATACGCATGAATGAAATGATTTTCATATCTTTATGTGTATCTTCGCCCCATTGGTATTTTGGATTGAAAGTTTGGTATTCTAAAAATTAAAAGCTATTTCTTATTATAAAATCTTTGCTGTTTGAAATTATTATCGAAAAATAGAAGGACTACTTTACTAATAATTTTATTGTTTTAGTAATTTTATTGTGGTGTCATAAGGACTCGAAAAAAGGATCGAATCAAGGATGAATATAAGCAAGTGTCAGGTTAGACCAAGCGAAAATACAGGTCTGTGCATAATGCTTTTAGAGTAAGTTAGCCACACTTTACAATTTTTATAATGTTGACATGTGGGCTCAAAGTTGATCTTGGTACTCTTAAGTGAGAAAAATACTCTTTAAGAGGGAGACGACTTTAACAACTTGGTACGCTTAAGTGAGTAAATGCTCTTTAAGTGCAAGTTGTGTTGAGCTATGAGTCTGGTTTCCTAAGTGTGGCATAGTCCCTTTAAGGTTTCCTAAGGTTTCCTAAGTGTGGCATAGTCCCTTTAGGGTTTCCTAAGTGTGGCATAGTCCCTTTAGGGTTTCCTAAGATTTCCTAAGTGTGGTATAGTCCCTTTAGGGTTTCCTAAGTGCGGCATATTCCTTTTAATTTGGGTCATGTTGTCGAGCTATTTCAGTGTAAAGAATGATAAAATGAGCAAAATTCCATTATGGGACTGTTTTATGATACAGTATAGTTTAGGCGCACGACTAACTGCTGTTTATTGTTACAGTGAGTTATCCCGACTCGTGGGGTACCCGGGGCGGGCACCATGCAGGATGGCCGTGTTAGCGTACTCGTGTAAAAGAGGGTAGATTTAGGTGGAAAATAACTATAAAAGCAGTGGAATTGTGTCAATCGGGGGCACTCGCTTGTAAGCGACGGCCCCTATTGGAAGGAAACTAGTGTGAAGTATTGTTAGTAGGTGATACATATCACTTATTGCAATTACATAGTATCTCTTTCAAAATAGTTTAGAATCATATCGACGTTGTGAGTCTTTAACGTGTTTTCTTTAAAAACGTTACCCGCTTCCGATTTTTAACACAAGAGTATTTGTCTCGAGATCACGTGGATGTATCAAGCAAAATTATACAAAATATTGAGGTCGACGGTCGACGGATGCAATCAAAAGATGCGACAGACAAAAGATCGTTTTTGTTGTATTTTGCATGAAATTTGCCGCGTAATCAAAACCTATAAGATACTTTCCGTGGACCCCGTAGTTATTTAAATTTAGCAGGAAATGAAAACTTACAATACCATAAAAAAATCTATTTAAACTTATAGTTGTAGTTCATTTGATACAAAATGAGTGGATTGGTCCGCAAACTTAAGTTTGTCAGCTTTATTCTTAGGATATTTTCCGTGGATATTTTCCGTAAATGAAATTTCGTAAATAGTGAGAAATTGCATATCAAATAAAAGAAAATATCTGAAAAATAGAAATTTGTATTCATATTATATAGTATATAAATTATATTCATATTACATGATATAGTATTTAGTAGCTGGTTTGGGCACGTCGAACGAATGAGTGATGAAACAATGACAAAAAAAGAATTATGATGGAAAAGTGAGTGGTAAGAGATGTAGGGGGAGACCTCAGTTGACCTTCCAAAAGACAGTATCAAAGATACTGGAGGAAGATCACGTAAAAAGCATAAGGATCCTCCGGAGGGCATGTGTGAAGAGGTTGATGACAGTGGACGAGGCGAAAGAGGTATGTAGAGACCGTAACATTTGGCGCTCCGTTCTCTCTGACTACCCCGCTAGGAATAAAGCGTGAACCTAGTTTAATTTAGTTTTAAATGATATAGTTTTTAACGAATACAAATTTATTATTGTAGTTAATTTCGTACAAAATAAGTGAATACACGTGGAAATTAATTTTATGAACTTTCATAAGTTGTAGGTACTTGCTGTTGACCTAAAATCCAAAAATTGGTACGGAACTCTCGGTGGATTAATCTGACTCGCACGTCAGGTTTGTTTTGCCTTATTTTTTAACAGTGTTCAGAACAGAAAAATCTTAAATTTATTAGGTGGATGTAATCAATCGATTAGTGTAAACGTAATATACAATTTGAATAAGTATTGTAAAAAACGATCGAACTATTATGTGTAGGTACTACTTAGTTCAAAAAGTAAATGTCAATGTAAAAGGCAATCGTTTTGACTATATTATTCAAATACAAAACAAAGTTATTTGAATTACATTTACACAAATAAATTTAATATTACAGTCATTATACGTCGACTAAATTATACTGTTGCCTGAGTAACAATAATTAATGTATTTTGAGCAGTTTTAGCCTGCATAGTTTACGGTTAGAACTAACATTGTATTCAAAATACACGTGAACAATGCGGTTGTAGTCGACGTCATCTATTTTGCAGTATTATTTCTGCTGCAAATGCGCTTACACGACTTGAAAGGAAACTTCAGGATAAAAAAATGCAGTTATCAATGTGTTACTTTTGTTGTACTAGTGAACAAAATAATGTTATTGCAACAATATTGACCTACTCGTGCTCATTGAACACGAAGTGGTCAAGCAAAGTGAAATGGTCAGTTCAGCAATTTTTACTTGCTAAAGTCATGTCATTTTTGTCATATATCTGTAATCATAATTTTATTAACCTCATTTTACACATATTTTAATTTTTTTATTTGCGATAAAACTTTACTTTGGTGTTACGACGATTCCAGCTTATAATCGATTAACGGTTTTTAGTTAGATACGGATTGACAACTTCATATTAAAAGTTAATAAATAACAATGTGTCAATTTTTATATGACATTTTAAATTGTCTGTCAGTGTCAAAAATGTTTATTTTTGTTAAATTTGCATTTTGAATGCTACGTAGCTACTAAACAAATAGCGATATGGCTGTTTTAGCAACATTTAAACAAGTTATTAAAAAGTGCAAAGTTTGTTGATAATATTTATATTATTTACTCATTGATAAGGAAATTGATAAAGTTTTGATAAACAAGTTAAAAAAACCCAATGTAGATTTTTATATACAAAAACATTTTACAATTAATGACATGAATTTAGTTCGATAAATGCAAAAGTTACATTTTAATCACATCATAACATTTTGTCCTAGACTGTACTAGAATCGGGGAGTCTGGGGAACGCGTCGTCGTCTGATGAGGAGTTGGAGCAGTGGGAGCAAATATTCATGATGAGAGATGAAAATGGAAATAGTTATAATGATAAGTAAGTACTTCTAAGTAAATATATTTACTTATTTAAAATTTTACTATTACATTATATGCAAAAGTTAATTATTTTTATATTATTAAACATTATTATTATTATTAATTGACATTAAAAATTTTAGAAAAAAAATTAAAGCTTACATTTTATTAACATCTGATAATATTTATATATTAATTTTAGAAGAAAAGGTGGTGGTGCAGGCCATCATGTATTCCAGTTTCAATAGTGATAGTATTAATAGTGCTTGTTGTTTTGGTGCCTCTGTTAGATCAACCTAACATTGCACAGGTGCTGCCTACTATTGCTCATGTTGATATGCATTGCTCAGATGAATGTAGGTATGTGAGATAATATATTTTTTTATAACTTTACACTACAACTGCTGTATCCTGCACATAATAGGGAAGGTAGAGGGAATAATATACTCTGACCCTCGCACTTATTTTAAAATTTATGATAAACTTAATAGGTAATAATTAAATAAAATATAAAAAAAAAATTACTGTTATAAGTGTTATTAGATTTCTATAAGAGAATAAAAATTAAATCTTATTTTATGAAATGAATGCTATTTATTGAAATTAACCACAAAAGCTCTGAAATAAAACAATAATTTTTTGGTCAATAAATTAAAAAAAATAATTGTGAATTTTTGGTTTTGTGAGATTTACTCTTTCTAATAGCACAGTGTGAATTTTTTAAATAGAAACTTTTTATTAGATTAATTGTATATTATAGGGTGTTGAGTGGCAACATTTAACGCCGTGCTGTGCCTTGACACCAGAGCAAAGAAATGGAAATATACATTTAAGTCACTCGAGTTGGGAATCCAACCTACAACCAGTTGATTTTACAGCCACACTTTGTGTCCCTGTGCCACAACTGGCCTTGAATAATTCCAATAGTGAGTAATGATAATAATTCCCTGTACTGGGAATCAAACCCACAATGATTGTGTCCACTACACTATGATGGCTATTTTTTTTCTGAAAATATTTATAGCTTCTTTCTATAAATAGCAATCTTAATAACTTGACAATTATTATTTAAATATGTCATCTTCACCCACCATAGTTATTTAAGTATAACAAATGATTCTTAGATATTTATCATTATAAATTATTTATTCATCAAAGACAAAGCTATGGGAGAAAGGTCATATAATATTTATTAGTGTATTTTTTTATGGAGTTTTATGATTTCTTGTATATTCATGTGAAGTTAGTAAATTATTCATGAATAAACAGACATCTCAGGATTTGATTGATTAATATATGTGTTTTACCTATAAAATAAAAGAAAAAAAGTTGAATTACTTTAAAACATTTACAGCTAACCCCCTCTTTTTTCTATTAATTTGGTTGGTCCTCTGTTAAACAGGGTCATAAATGGTGATAACTTACTATCAAGAGTATTACACATATGCTTGTTTGCCTTGCCTTTTTATAATAAAAAAACCTTTAGCTCGGCCACAACTTGTTAACCATACTAAGATTATTTAAATAAAAAACATTTAAATTTCTTTTAAGGTTATCGTTAGTAGAAAGTATACCAGAAGGGCACATGTATCCACCGAATGTAACGCATATGCCAACTAAAAATGCTTGGTTAGATTTGATAGATGAAGCTCAAACGTCAATAGAAATAGCCTCGTTCTATTGGACTCTTAGGTTTAACGAACTCTATCCTTATAATACTTCTGTTGAGGTAAGTTTTTTCTTCACGCTGCATAAAGAGAGAGTAGGGTTAAGACACTCTGTTCCCCACTTTACGTAGAATTTTCGAGACATTGAGTGTTGAGTGGTGGAAGGCTTTTGGTCTTTTTATCTGAGTGAGGAAATGAAAACGTTAAATAATTAATTTTCCAGAATGGGAAACGTACCCACAACCGTCGCATTAAAAGTCTACACCGTGCTACTGGGCCACGATGGCCTTATTTTTTCATTTTTATATATTTTATAATTTCATTTTTTATATTTTTTTATTATATATATTTTTTGATATTAATAAATTTTACGCCTAAATTAAAAACATTGCGTGTTCAGTAGCAGAATTGAACGTTTCCTTTAGTCTTGCCAGAGCGAGGAAATGCAAATAATTTATTTGCCCGATTGGAACGATTGAACTCACAACCATCATGATTATATTTATACGCTTTTTCAGTCACGATGGCCTCTTATATTATATATAATTTAAATATTTCAGTTTTGGGCATTAGTAAAAAATAATGTAATTTGCATGTTTTCTAAAAAAAGGATAAATTAAGTGATATAAAGCATAATACTTTTACGGTTTAAATACCACTACGTAATTTTTTTAATACGTTTTTAAAAAAGTTTTTTTTTCTCCTAAGTGTGGAATTGCACTATCATCAAAAATGTTAAAAATAATATAAAGTAGTACCTACGTGTATAATAGTATTATTTTTCATTTGTTTATACAATATTGCAGGGGGAGCAAGTGTTCCAAGCTTTACTCGCGGCTGGAACTAAAAGGAATATAGAGTTGAAAATTGCTCAAAACTGGCCTACTAAGTCAAATCCAAATATAGACACTGAATATTTAGTTAAGAAAAAAGCTGCACAGGTATGTAAGATATAACTAAATAATTTATAAGTAAATCTGTTTTTTTATTTACTAACATTTGGAGGTAATTGTTATATTTCTTTTATTGATGTTTTTATACAACAAGATGTTTTTATGAAATACTATTACTCGTATCAATTTCGTGGTTATTACAGATTCAAACCCTTAAGTTATTTTTTTCCTTTATAACTATAAAGTGAGGTTATTTTCTTTCTGTTTTGTATTCTGCAGCATGTTTAAGCAAACTTATATCTTTTTTTAGCCTTATTTTTTATGCATAGTGTTTAGTCACTCTGTTTTCTGATGGCTTAGAAACGAAAATTATTATTATAAATTAATAAAAAAAAATACAAAAGTGATAACTACATTAAAATCGGTAAAATCTGAGACTCATAGATAAACAGAAATATTTTTCTAAATCATTATTTTGGGTTCTATTACATTGATAAATGCCCCCAATAATAATTTTTTTTATAAATCTATCATGTACAGACAGAAATCAGTTATTTTTTTATTATATAGATTGATATTGATATCAACAGGTTAGAAGTTTGAACTTCTCAAAGTTATTAGGTAGTGGAGTGTTACACACAAAGTTCTGGATAATCGATCGAAAACATTTCTATATTGGTAGTGCTAATATGGACTGGAGGTCACTCACTCAGGTAAACTTTACTTTTAACTTAAACTTTTAAAGTTTTCTTGTTATTTAAAATATTTGTAAACTCATGGGAAACAGGTGTATTTAAAAATATATATATTTTGTAAACCAAAAAGAAAAAATAGTTTTCCGTTGTATTCCACATATATGTAGCAAGTAAGAAGAGATTGGGTATTGAGTGGTAGAAATCAACGCCGCGCTTTGTCTCTGCACCAGAACGAGAAAATTAAAATATTGAATATTTCATTTTCCCGATTGGGAATCGGACCCAAAACCGTCGCCTTTACAGACAGACGATGCAATAACGGCCTTAAATTATTTATTGATTCACTTTAGCGTGTCTTCCACAAATATGATATTGTTTTAAATCACGAGATCTAATTGATCGATTTTTCAGTGTATTTATTTATTATTCTATATTGGAGTCGCACCATGGCTTGCGTGCTTTGAACGAGGGAACGCCGCGTCAATTAGAGTTAGAGTGGGCAAGTGAAAATAATATAAATACAAATATTTCCCCGCTTGGGGGAAGTGGAAGAACCCACTACCATCACACTTACAGTCTGACCTCTAAACATATATTTGCTTAACATTTTTAAAACTATTATTATTGATTCATTTTTAATTTATATGATTTATATATAAATATGTAAGTAATATATCAAAAATCAGAAATTTGATTTAAAGTTAGTAAACAGTGCTAACATTTTAATGAATCTATATTTTTCGCTTCTTTTTGTAGGTAAAAGAGTTGGGTCTCCTCGCTTATAATTGTTCCTGTTTAGCTACGGATTTGGGGAAAATATTTGATGTAAGTTTTTTTAAATATTATTTGCAAGTATGTTTACTACTAGCGAGCACCGACTCCCCATCCCGGCTTCGCCCGCTTGAACGCTTCTATATTTTCGTTTTCTAATAGTAATATCATTTTAAAAATAAATCAATTCAATAAAACAGTTATTTATAGCAATTTTGTCGAATAACATTGTTTAAAATGGTATTTCGTTCCGTTGTAAATATCGAGAATAAAAAAATATTTGTAAAAACAAAAGCCCCGACTGCATCAAACTAAAAAGAAAATAAAAAGCCCAATAGTTTATTAGGATTAACAGTCGGAACCTCTTTAAATTATGCGGGGTTCCTGGTAAAGATTTTATTGATTGAAGAATTACTTATAGGTCCCGACTGTCAATCCTAATAAACTATTGGGCTTGTTTATTTTCTTTTTAGTTTGATGCAGTCGGGGTTTTTGTTTTTACAAATATTTTTTTATTTTTCATTTTTTTGTTAGAATTTATTATTGTAATGATAATCATGATATACATTTTTGAAATCCTGAAATTGAGTTCTTGAATTTGATACCCATATTGTGGTATTCGAAACGAAAAAAAAAAATTTCACTAAGTCCAATGGCGTACCACAGCCGCCATTATTATTTTTTATTAAAGTCACCTATCTAAGAACACTTGGGCTGCTAATACGAATCTAACGATACCTCAAATATGTAAATCCGTTCAGCGGTTCTGGAGATACGAGGTAATAAAGAATATAACATACATACAAGATACGCGCGAAAAACATAACCCTTCCTTAGCAGTCGGGAAAAAGGGGTTTAAAGTATTTTTTGGTTTTGTTGAAAAAAAAAACGCCAATAAAATTGGTTTTTCGAAAATGTGCAATTGTAAATACTTGCATTTATATAGTAAGCATAAGACCATGGTTTTGTAAAGTTCTATTTTTAATGTGTATAATATATAATTCGTTTTTTTCTTTTCAATTTAACATAAAAAATTGAGTAAAATCAGAAACCACCTATAATAGTTGTGAATATTAAAACATAGCTTTAACCTACGGCTTTGCTACTGCGATGGAATAAAAATAGTAACAGATGAGTATAAAACATGACACATTAGCGCATTCAACCATATAAACATTCCAGATATTTTTTTGTTATTATATGATACTTAAACTATTTTGACTATTTATAAATTTAACTTGGAATAATTATTAGCAAAAAAGATATTAGAACTTTTTTGTAGATCGTTTCATTTCCTACAAGAATACATATTGGTTGTTATACCAATACTCTTTTAACCACAATAAAATTTCAAACAAAGAAAATAAAATTCCCTTTGTTATTTATATGGGAAATAGAAAATATCACGATGGTACACCTCTTCATAAAAAAAAATAAGAGCTGCCCTGTTAACAGACATATTTGAAATATTTTTTTGATGTCCAGAACAATATTTTCACTATAATAAAAAAAATTGTCCCGCCTAATACGATATATATACAGTATACGTATATAATATACTTAGAGATAACTTAAGTTATTTCTTAATAATCTTCCTCTACATTTCTGTGTAGATGTGCTTATTTATATAAACAAAAGAAAATATCATTGTTATGAATATTGCTATACAAAAAACTTTGTGCCTACACAAACGGTAGGTACATCATTAAAGAGTTATCTCGTAGCACAACAAAAGCGGCTAATTACTAGAACCCGCGCTCGCTAACTTGTTATAGTAAAGCTGAATATCCGCTTCATGCTATTAAAACGGTACTATATTTTTTAATATAGATGGGCTTAACATAAAATTGTCTTTATACATATATCTTCTTAACGAATAACAACTGTTCTTATGTATTTATAGGTAGTCTATGGCCTTAGTCTATAAATGATTGATGATCACTAAACAATAAAACAAAAAAAAACTATTTGACGCCAGTAGTTCCTGAGATTGGCGTTTTCAGCCAAATAAACTTTCCAGTTTTATAATATTAGTCTATATTATATAAAAAATAATCGTTAAATTTTATATTAAGCATTTTGTATAATGCTAGAAATTCATTAGTTTGATGCAATATGCAAGTTCAAGCACGCGAAGCCGCGAAAGGGTCGCTAGTAAATAGTATTATTTATATATATATACATATGTAAATTCATATAAAGTGCCATGACACATCAGGATTGTCTCTAAATGTATAAACGATGGTTGTGGGTTCTATCATTAAGTAATGTATATTTTGGATATACTTATTTGATTTTGTTCAATTTCAATTTAATACGTGCATTGTGAAATTTTGTATTGCGATATTGTGAGAAAAGAAAAATGTGAATTACCAAAAATTATTTTTAATAAAAAACAATTTTTATACTCAAATGTCTTAAAAAATGAATCTTCCCGTATATAAATTTATATTTTCCTAATTGAAAAATATTTTTTGTGATAGTTCTTTTATGTAGGACGGCTATAGGCTATACACAACTCTACGTTATTTCCATTTGATCATGTGGGCGAGGCCGGATGTGAAGCTATTATTATAGAAAATAATACACACATCGCCACAGACTATGTCTAAAGCAAATGTAATGTTAAAATATATTGTAGAAAACACAGATGCCAGAATAGTTTTCACTTATTATATGTATGTTTATTTCGTGTGGCTAAGCTAGTATGTGTGGGAGCCGAAAGTGATATACTGATAAGAAGTAGTAATCTGTATGTATGTTTCAGGGCTTTTTTTTTATTATATCTGCGTATTTGTTTGTTTGTTTATATTTTATTATTTGTATTAGTTATATTATATTTTCTTAGTAATTTACACATCTCGTGTGTCTAAGATTTTGTGCTACAAGAATTTTGTGCATTCCTCATTTTGCGTGGAATATAGATGAAATCAGCGGTGGCTTTATTATTTATTTATCCGAAGATTTAATTGGCTTGTATAAATTAGTATTGAAGAATATTTTGAATATTTTTTGTCGAGTTATCTCGTTCTCCATTTTCTAATTTACTTTATTTTAGTTTACACCAAACGTTAATATACTCTGTTTTTTAGCTCGTTAGTATATTCTGTTGGAGAGTAAAGATTAATTTTATACAAAAAAAATACATATCTGGTATATTTTTAAACTACAGTTATTATAAATCTATTTTTATTGGTCGTACCCAAGTTATAAGGAATCGTTGTTCCAAGAAAGCTAATTATAAAATTTTTTCTTGCTTTTCTTGTTTTACTGCGGTATACTCGTATATTATATGCAATTTATTATATCGGTGTCATTGATTCTATGAAACTTTATTTTAATAGCTACAATAAAAGCTTGGTTTCTGTCAACCGCAGGACGCTACCTGGCTATTAAAAAGTGGTTATTTTTATCATAATTGGTTCTATACATGCAATATATTTTGCAGTACTAAAATTATAACTTTCAAATGTCGTGTTTTCACTTTATATAAAGTTATTACAACTAATTAATGGTTTAACAAGTATTTGTTATATTGGATCCGAGGTGGTTATGTCGCTCAAAATCCAAACAGATTTTACTTACATTTTAAATTTAAAGTATGTATTTCTCGACTTGAAATGATTTTTTACTAAATAGTATATATCTTTACCTGACGAAATTGAAAAAAAATACTAAAGTTTGTAAACTATGTATGTATATTGTTTTATTTAGAAAATTTATATTATAAATACAAATAAACTGGTCAGCTAAATTTAAAAAAGGTCGTCTTATTTTTAAGCCAGTGGATGTTGGGGACGACTCTACATGTCACTGATTTAAAATAAATTGTCAAACACAAATCTCTTTTGTTAATTTATAGGGGCGCACAACACATGTAATTTTATTTTATTAATTAATAAAAAAATTAAATCAGCTTCACGCTGTATTCCGCACACAGCAGGGTAGGCAGAGGGAACCTTGTGTTAAGACACTCTGTTCCCCACTTTCCGCCGAATTCTGAAAGCATTGCGTGCTAAGTGGCGGAACTCAAAGCCGCGCTTCGCCTCGACAGCAGAGCGAAGAAATGAAAATATAAATGTAAATAAATATTTCACTTCCACGAGTGGGGATCAAACCCACAACCAGTCGATTTTACAGTCACACTTTGTGCCTCTGCGCCACGACCGGCCTTTTTATTTACAAATATTACCTATTGTCTTATCATATTTTTTAATTAGGAAAAAGTTAAAAAGTTTAGCTTTTATATTATGTGATTAGTGTTCGGCCAGTGGCTTTGCCACGATTATGGCTATTTTATTATTTCCCATCTTGGCGGTTAGCTGTTGAAAAATATTGTTTAAAACGCTATTACATTATAAATCTTTGATATTTTGATCGTAGCGCGAACATTTGTGGAAAAGTTTAAATATTGATTTTAATCACAATAAACGAAAAAGTGAATGTATATCTCAGCTTTAAGATTTTTTTTTCAGGGAAATTAATATTTAAAAAGTAAACCTTGTAAATATAACAAAGCAAGACGTTAACAAATTATCAAGACATTGCCAACACAACAAAACAAAGGTATTTTCCATATAAACTTTAAGGAGTTGGTACGGGCTAGCACGTGGCTGTCGCATCATTATTATTGCCTTCATTAAATTTACTGCGGATGTTTCCTGTTCCACCATATTTAATTTATACATTTCTTGTACCTCGTTCTAGTTTGATAATACCTCAAATGTCACGCGATTCCGTTTTTATTGAAATTTTTATTTATAAATGAAAAGTTTTCCTACCCAGTAGTAAAAAAGTATTTAATTACAATTATTAAATCATATTATAATAAGATAGGATATTATAATAGGATAGGATGTTTTGATATTGCCTGGTACTCATAGACGTTAATAGTTTTAAGGGACAAAAATCGTTGTCTTATCAAAAAGCTTGATTGCAATAGAGTCAGAGACATTTTCTCAAACCAATAATTATCTGAAGTCAAAATTTTAAAGACGTTTTAGCATGTAGCTACTTAATAGATGTTTAAAAGTTTCATGCTATATCCCGCATATAGCAGGGTAGGCAGAGGGAACCTAATGTTGTAGCTCAATTCTAGAGCGAAGCTCAACTCTGCGCTTTGTCTTGTTACCAGAGCGAGGAAATAGTCTGTGAACTCCGAGTGGGAATCTAACCCTCGAGCGTCCCGCTAGGCCCCGACTGTCTATACAGAGATGTTTTATTTATTATAAGATTATATGTTGTCATAGGTATACTGGAGTTTAGGTATAGCAGATTCGATTCCCAACGAGTGGCCGGAAGAACTCAGTACTGACATCAATATGGAACATCCAATCAACGTGTCCGATGGCGCACATAGCTACGGCGCTTATATTACTGTAAGTATATTTGAAATTGTATATAGGTGATATGGAAAAAATAACTTAAAACTTTTACTAAATAAATATGGAAAAAATTAGCTTTTCAAATTCCTTAGGCATGTTCTGCTTGCGAAATAAAGACTCCAATTTTTATTTTCCCATTGGACAATATGAAATTATGAATATGGCACTTTGTGTAACCATAGAAGCTCCACTTAGTCAAAATTTATAATTTTATTTTCCTGCTCTGGTAAGATAAAAATGGCATTGAATCCCAACACTCAACACGCCCGTATCTTGGCATTAAGTTATCTCTGCCTTCCCTCATATGTGTAGAAAAAAAGCATGAAGCTACAAAAAATATTAAATATTTTCATCTTAATATATGGGATAGTAATATGTCACCCAGTTCTCTACTTTTCATCCTTTTTAGGAACCTTTTATGTGACCTAACCGGGAAATTAAAATAGTCCTAAATGAGAATCGATCCTAGAATAATCTAGTGTGAAGTAAAATACTTTGAGACTGCGCCACGTAAACATTCATTACTGATCAAACAACGTTTCATTGAAATTCTAAATATTCTTTATTTAAATAGAATTTTATACGTACTTTTGACTCATTAAATGAACATGTCGCTATAATTCTTTTATTATTTGGATTAAACATCCGGCAACTAATTGATATCCGGCCAATCTCATCAGATGCTACTATAATACACCAATATCCGATGGGTATCAAATGTTTAAGCACATTTTTCTTGATAAATTGCAAAATTAAAAACCTCTTTATACAGGCTCGCATTTCGATTTAATATCCTGAATTAATTTATGCTCTGGTAAACTTAACTACATATCTTTATACATATTATTAAAACAAAACCAGCTTCACGCTATATCCCGCACACTGCGGTGTAGGCAGAGGGAACCTAATGTTAAGACACTCCGTTCCCCACTTCCTGCCGAATTCTGGAGGCATTACGTGTTGAGTGGCAGAACTTAACGCCGCGCTTGTCCTCGACACCAGAGCGAAGAAATAGAAATATAAATTTAAGTAAATATTTCATCTCCTCGAGTGGAGATCGAACCCACAAACAGTAGGTTTTACAGTCACACTTCGTGCCGCTGCGCCACGACTTTACTTATGTACATATATCGAAACGTTGTGTTCCGATAATTTGTACAGTCACTCCTTTATCAAATACATATGTATAATTAAATTGTAACTGATCACTGCCTGTACATGGAAAATAAATGATAAAATCTACTATTAGAGGTTAATAGAACCGCAAACAATGAATTTTAAAATATGTGTCTGTTAATCTGTACGTTTGTGCACGCAAATCTGAACTGAACCGATTTAAACGCAGTTTTCACTATTGTATTAGGGCCAACTTAAACATTTAGTGTTTGTTTTATTTCAATTAGTTCATAATTAAAAAAGTCATATCAATGTAAAATATTTTGTACGACGGTCGTGGGTTCGATCCCCACTCGAGAGAATTAATTATTATTTATTAATATTTTTATTTTTTCGCTCTGGCAACAAAGTATAAGCCCGGCGTTGAGCCAATGCCTAGAAAAATTCTTCGGAGAATGGGGAATGGAGTGTCTTAACACTAAATCTTTCTACCTACCCTGGTGTATGCAGAATACAGCGTGAAGCTAATTTAATTTTAACAACTGAATAACCTGCAACTTAAATTTTTGATGTATAGATATTGTCTATTAAATAATAATGTTATTGGAACATACGAGTAATTCAGATTATTTAGTAAATAATTGCATAGTTCAAGGGAGCGAAGTCGCGATCGGGACTCTAGTCTAATAGATCTAAAGCAATATAATTTATTCTAGAAATATATTTTCTGAAGACTGATGATGGTAATATAATAATCTTGATAAATAATTTTCACAACATTGTAGTTCGTTAATGTTTAAAGGCTTCGAAAGTTTCATAACGATCTAAGTTTTCTATAGCATAAGTTTTACAATGATCATTTCTATGCCCTTGTAACTTTTTTACAGTCGCTCGTAAATTGAAGTGTCATTTATGCTAGTCAAATTATGTCAATTTTCAGATAAAATTTTAATAATTTTCACACGTCATGTCATCTACGTTTTATTTTTTTTTAATTATTAATTTATTACTATTCTTTTTTGCTTGATGAAAATAACGTTTTTAGCCCATTTGTTTTCTAGTTTAAGATCATTTAAGGACAATGCATATGTATCTAGAGCGAACACACCATATTTCTATTATTAAAATGCTTAAATTATCAGTATAAATAAGTATGTAATGTAATTTTAAGTTCTTGTTGAAATGTCTTTTAGATTTTTTCTTTTCGTTGAAAGATTGTTTTTTTTTTTCATATTTAAAGTAAAAGTTTAATAATTAATTTTAGCTTAATGTCGTAACGTTTATAAAAAAAAATGTGAAAATTCATCATCAAATTAAATTATTGATTATTCAAATGTACACTGAATAAATTATTATTAATAACTTAAGCAGATTGTTGGAGTAGAAAAAAAAGCGCATAAGTGCACGCGATACTCGCATTAATCAAACTCGGTGCTCGTAACACTACGCCTAATAAATAATATGGTTGTATTAGAATTACAAATGGCGTTAGCCTAACGTTTTACACTTTACCTTATGATAAAGTGAGATTTTGTTATAAAATACATTTCAAAACTGTTGATATTAATACTATAGTAGGTATGTGATAGCGTGTGGTGGCAGGATATACATAGATCCCGTATATAGCGAGATAGGCAGAGAGTGTTAAGACACTCCGTTACCCACTTTCCGCCAAATTTAGCTGTGTGATATTGTAAATTAAATATCTTGCTGAATTTTGTACTACACATTAGTGAAATATTGTATTAAAAAAAAATTAAATTTTTAATTCATTTAATTTTCACGTTCTTTTTAAATTTTAACAATTAAATAGCTTAATAGACAAAAATAACCGACTACATTCACGAATTCAAATGCAACACAAAAAATAGGTAAATATTCTTTCAGTTTTATATTTGTATACAGTATTATGTGAAATACGTTTGGATTTTATTTTGTTTCAATAAATATAAGTAATTAAAAGTTATAATTTAATTTCGTATAATGTTAATATAGCAATTGCGATACGGGCGTCTAGTATCGTTGGACTAATAGATATGTATAGATGCTATAGCGTTAGCAATTACTTGAGTAAAGTAGATTTATCATGAATTAAATCCATACCTATATTATAAATTCGAAAGTAACTCTGTCTGTCTGTCTGTCTGTCTGTCTGTCTGTCTGTCTGTCTGTCTGTCTGTCTGTCTGTCTGTCTGTCTGTCTGTCTGTGCCGCAATCAGGGCCAAACCGCTAATTCAATTGTAATAAAATACTCATACAGAGATAGTTGAGGGTCTTCGGACGAACATAGGTTATTTTTTTTTTCTCATATTTGTAATATTGTCGATATATACTAATATATTAAAATATTTTTCAATTTGACAGGCAATTTATTCCGCCATGTTAATAACAACCGACCGTTGCTAAGCAACGGTTTGCAAAGTTTATTTGTTGTTATAAGCAAACGTCACCTAAAATGAGCTTGCTTAACGCATACATGGCGTGCGCCGACTCAACCTTATGAGATACATAAAAATAATGTTTTACAAAAATATTGTCCTTTAAATAATGTTTAAAATAGTCCGCGATACACATACCATATTTATCTCTGAAGCTGGAGCAAAGTAACACAGTAACAATAAGTAACCATTTTAATTAATTTACTTTATATTTATCGGGTTTTTGTTGTATGTATTTTCTATAATTTGATATTGATACTTATGAAAATGAATATAATAGTCACTTTTAGCATTTCATCTAGATTGAAATTATAGTTCACTGTATAACATTCTAATAAATAATTAAGGAGATGTCACTGATTCGAAATAACCTAGCATACGACCGGCATAGTATGACCGACGCGAACGGGCAGATGACTTTGACGGTTTTGTAAATTTTCATACATTTTCGAACTACTGTTAATTTTTATGTAATTATTTGCTGTTTATAATTAATTTATACTTTTCTTTGGTTCTTCGCTTATTCGAGGAGCAGATTAGTTAGATTTTCATAAATTTCTTGGTGTGGTGTAAGTTGCGGCCCTGCGCGGCATCGGTGTAATATTATTCAAGTATTAAGGAGAGAATTGTTGGTTATTTCATCTTGGTTGGATGGTTATCTATACCGTTGTTATACACTTAATAAATTGTGGTTTTAGTTTTCTGGGATTTTATTTGATATTGCTCGCAAAACTTATCATATTTAATGTAGAAAGGATTTTAGTTATTTCATATAGTATCTATGTACGCGCGCAAGGAAAACGAGTAAAAAGATTTTTCCCGGGTAAATCAGTAAAATCGATCACTGAAAGTCCAATAAAAATTAGTTCAGTTATTCTGGATATTAGCTCGGGGAAATAGAAAGACAGAAAGAGATAAAATTATTAATAATGTAGCTGGTTTTGTTTAGTTTTTTTATTAATATTTTACTATGGTTACGTTTACTTATATATTTTTTATTTAAATTAGTTACATATTTTCACAAACAATTTCCTAAATATATCTATAAGCATTCGTAAAGTTTAAGCGGGCGAAGCCGCGTCCGGGTCGGCTAGTAATTATATAAAGTAGATGGCCTGAATTATTTAAAGCGAGTTTGTTAGCTTAACGTTGTTATCCCACATATACCAGGATAGATAGAGCGAACTTAGTGTAATACGGAGTGTATTACCGTTTTCGAGACATTGCGTGATGAGTGGTGGAACTCAATTCCGCAACGATAAATATTTAAAAAATCTCTCTATAATCAAATCCACCAGTCGCGTTTACTATCAAACACTGTCGCTGCGCCACAACGGCCTTAAATGCCGTGTGATCCCGGCCTAGAATAGAATCATCCTGGTACTGGTGGTGTCGTAAGAGGCGACTAAAGTACGTGTGGTATAGTCACGTCGCCAGCAATGGCAACACGCATGGGCAAACTCGACCGGATTATTACCACCCCCGGCATTTAAAACCGGCGTGAAGTAGTGGCTTTATGCCACTGCGTTTCGCATCAGGTAATGCCGGGCTCCGGAGCCCAAACCACCTTACAGGCAGGCAACGCACCTGCAGCTCCTCTGGTGTTGCACGGTGTCGTGGGCGGCGGTGATCACTTACCATCAGGTGACTCGAACGCTCGTTTCCCTTGTCTTTTCCGTAAAAAAAATAAACATGTTTATTAAATTGTATAATGATAAATTTATACATACGCAAAACATTCATATAAAAAAAACCGCCTATCAATTATTTTAATATTAAAAGTACATTTCCATATGATGTTGTGATTTGTGCATGAAGTAAAAAATGTGAAAAACAACAATATATTTAAAAAAAAATATGATTCTCTATATACGTGTTACCTTAGAAGCTTTCAGACGCATAAGTAAAAGTTTCTTTGTGTTTTATAAATCTGTCCATAAGAGGTCACTCAAATGTCGCCATTGTTTGTACACTGGGGGAAAATGTTTGCGTTCGGTTAAAAGCTACAACAATCTGTGAGCGAGTGACCTTAACTAACTGACTGACACATCTAAAGTGTTTACAATGCTTTTAAAGGCTTTAGATAGTTGGTTTGTTATATACTTTGTGCTTAATATATCTACTGCGCTTGTGGCGCAGAGGCGCGATAGGTTGTGGGTTCGATTCCGACTCGAGGAAATGAAATATATAATATTTTCATTACTTCGCTCTGGTGTCGAGGCAAACCGCGGCTTTGAACACGCAATGCCTTTAGAACTCTGTATAACGCACTCTACGGGGAAAAGCCTGAAACTGCAAAAAAAGTCTAAACATTTACATTTTTATTATGTAATTCCACACTTAGGCATGAAAAATCCTTTTTTAATAATATAAATTTTTTATCGTAATTTGATGGATGGATTTGAACCTCTTGGTTGCCATGTTTTAAAAAAAAACATCAACAATAATTACTTATTGTTAATTTCAGAGTTCCCCTCCACCCCTGAGCCCGGCGGGACGCACCAACGACGACGACGCCATTGTTGATATCATCCATTCCGCGGAGGAGTTTGTGTACGTCTCCGTTATGGACTACGGACCTGTGCTTGTTTATTCGCCTCAACTTAAGTAAATATATATTTTGTTTTAAATATAAGAAAAAATAAATAAATCAGCTTCACGCTGCATCCCGCATACAGCACAGTAGGCGGAGGGAACCTAGTATTAAGACATTTCGTTTCCCACTTTCCGCCGAAGTTTTCCAGGCATTGCGCGTTGAGTGGCGGAACTCAACTCCGGGCAATAACCCAGGCATATATGCCTGGGTGCCAGAGTGGAGAAATGAAAATATTATGAAATAATAATTCACCGTCGCTTTCATACTATTGTCCCTGTGTCACGACGATTATCTTAAATATACTTCTATATAAGGTGCCGATAGATACGTAGCGGTCACAAAACACACACAACAATATACTAGGAGTATTCATTAATGCTGACTCGAGATCGGGGCGTACCTACTGAAGTAATGGTCCAAAGTTATCTTGGCTAGAACCTGTGTATACACTATTTACCATAAGCAGTCCTTAGTTCGATTAAGAATTGCTAATGCTTAGGAAATAGAATGTTAGTAGTAAAATGGAGGCCACAAGCTGCCATCAGTAATAGCACAAGCGCGCAATTATAAACGCGATAGGTTGTGGGTTCTGTTTCCACTCGAGGAGATAAAATATTTAATATTTTCATTTTCTCGCTCTGGTAACGAGGGAAAGCACGACGTTGAGTTCCACCACTCAACGGTGTCAAAGAGAGCAATGCCTCTAGAATTCGGCAGTTACTGGGGACAGAAGTGTCCTTAATGGCAACATATGTATACATCTTGAAACTAAAAAAAACTGTAAAATATATCTCTGGGTCAGACCTAAATTAAATTGAACCTATCTTCTGATAAAAACGATAATCGACAACAACTTTTTGACCTTTGATATGTTTGATATTTTAAAGCACATTCGAAACGCCGTAATAAAAAAGTAGAACAATACATTTTTATATAAACTATCAACTGAAATCTGTCGGTAATAAATAAATATTCATAATTTCCTATAAGGTTTTGGCCTAAAATCGACGACGCATTACGTCGCGCGGCGCTGGAGGCTCGAGTCAAAGTGCGCCTCCTCATAAGCTGGTGGCGCCACTCCAGCACCGCAGAGGATCACTTCTTAGCGTCGCTGTCTTCTTTGAGCCAAGCTTACCCAAGAGTGGATTTACAAGTGGTATGTGTGTTTTTATTATAGTACTTAAATTGTGAAAATTATTTTTTAAAGATATTTTTATCTCCGTTTTTATTTTTTTTCTCCAATTGAGAAACAATGTGTGATAATTGGCGGAACCAATCAAACACTTTGTGTTACCAAAGTTAGTAAATGATTTTATTAAACACATAAATGTATTTGGGATGGTTAACTCGAAATCATCGAGTTCATAGTTAAACACTGACCAAGTGGGTTAAAATGCCGTCAAATTATGTCATAGAGAAAAGAAATCTACTAATAAAATTTACTACTTAATTTGTTCATGATTGAATGTATCAATCTGTTGGCAAATGCAGCATACTAAAATGATTATAGATGGTATGCTGGCGAAGCCGCTAATTTTGTAGATAGTGTCCAGGCGTAGTGTCAAGGGACTCTATTATCAACATTCCGCAAAAATATTAAACACTGCTAGTGGAACTCGATACCACACTTTGGTTTACCAGAGGCTTAAATAAAGTAAAATTAATTTATTTCCCCGAATGGCGACGCGTTTACACTTAGGCGCTGTAGTGCTCCGCACTGATGACTTCAAGTTTTGTTATATTACATATTTTCATTTATTATACCAATATTTTTCAGCGTATATGATAAAAAAAACAATATTAATTATTATTTTATTCGAACAGAGACGTTTCATAGTCCCATCGACACCTGAACAAGACAAAATTCCTTTCGCGCGCGTCAACCACAACAAATATATGGTCACTGACAAAACTGCATACATTTCTACTTCCAACTGGTACGGGGACTACTTCGTCGATACCGCCGGAGCTGCATTCGTTTATAATTCACATAACAACAATAACTTTTTCAATAACAACAATAACTTTCCCAATAACAATACTATAGATAATAACACTAATTTTGCTGATATTAGAACTCAATTAGTGGAGGTTTTTGAAAGAGATTGGAACTCTCCATATGCAGTTCCATTAAGAAAATTATAGCATTATTATTTATAGTACTTTTTTTTATATTTTAAGATAATGTCTGATTGTATTTGGGTTTTTCTTTAGTTTTATTGACGGTCGTTTTTATATGCAATGTATTATATTATACTTTTTTTAACTTTTGATAGTTTTAGATAATGTCAGATTTTGTGTTTAGTTTAATGTTTTAATGATTTTTGATTTTTTTGTTAGTTTTTTTTATAAGTGTTGTACAGTTCTCAATTCTTTGTATTTTTTAATTTCGATTAGATAAAATGTTCATTTATACGGCCTCAAAGGCTACTTAACAAACTGCCACATTTTTTTTTTTAATTAAATAATAAGACTATTTCTATAATACCGCTGTTATAATAATAATATTATACAAAATATTATGTAAGAATTTGGTTCTATCCTGAGTAGCGAAACTTATTAATATTTCATATCAAGAATATTGAAAAAAAAAACAGGATTTACTAATAGTTATAAAGGATTAATATTTGCCCACTGCAAAGTGAAAACCTAACCATTTTTTTATTGTATTTAACTGATTCATTTAATACAATTTTTCCTAAGTTATATTAAATAAATCACTTCTCGTATATCTTCCGTGTATAGACACCGATCAGTTCCGAATTTATTATAAATGTAGATTAATTTTGTAGTCACAGTTATAGCAGTAAAACTATCAAGAATTTAGATTAATTAGATTCTTCTTGATACATTTTGTTCATTACACCTGGAGAACGAGACCTCAGGATGGAAGTCGAAAATATATCTTAAAAATATTTCTCAAACCAAGGCGTATTTTTAGTTTTTCAAAACAAATAATATTACCTTTATTATTAATATAACAAATAAAATTTATTTACACTGAAAAATGTGCTAGCTGGATTTTTACTTGGCAGTGGCTTTTCTTGGACGAACAAATGTTTATTATGGGCAAAATGCGGGAAAGAACCGCGTTTATGACTGATTTTTTTATTTTTTTTAATCAAATACTTTGCAAGATTAATGCATTTCCATTGCTTTTTAATAATTTTGTTTGTTCTGTAAAGTTTGTGATAGCGTGCCTTTGTGATTTTTTAATATGTGTGTTTGTATAGATTTTTATATCTTCTAGTTCTAACTAGATTAGCACTTGCTATTTATAAAATGTTTTACTATTTACGTGTTAATTTGCTAATCTTTTAAATATTGATAATTTTTGTCATCATTGTGTCACATTTTTAGTAGCAGGTCAATTTAACTTTAAAAATAGTGGTCAAATAACAAAAAAATTATGGAGGCCATGTTACATTATAACAAATAAAATGTCACTATTGGTATTTTATTTCATATATACTAAAAATGTTCCATAAGAGTGAAAGCCAACATTATAGATTTTTTATTTTTTTCTGATAAACAGAAAATTTATAAAATTTATCTATATTATTATATTTTTTTTCCTAAAAATAACCATTTCGGAGACAGCAGTTCTTTAAGTGGGCATTTTTTTGTTATTTGAATATTTTTTATTAACAGGACTATAAATATATTTCAACACAAAAAACGTAGCAGAATTTCTGCTAAATTTTAAATTTTTATTCGTATAATCTATTTATAACTATTTTATTGATGGTTAAAATAGTTTGATTCTATGATATTATTTCCGTTATTTAAGCTCCATGTATTTACATTATATTCTTCTTAATAAACTACAATTATGAAGATGGAATTGTTTGAAGCTATTGAAGCTACTAAGGTCTGGTTGTGTTATCTGTTAAATATGGTTATGTTATATTTGTTATAATAATAATCGTGGCACAATGCGTTGCCCAAACAAAAAACAGTCTTTATAGGTTCAAACATTGGCTATCAAATTTATTTTTAAGACAAAAAAAATATATAAAACGTAACCAAGCAAACACTTTTTTTACTTCACGCTTTGCCCATAAAGCATAGTATAACTACTTGAGGCCAGTCGTAGCACAAGGTTACGAGCGAGCAACTGTAAGCGTGACAGGTTCAGGGTTCGATTCACATTTGAGGAAATGAAATATTTTCATTTCTTCGCTGTAGTAACAAAGTGGCAAAGTTCAGGGTTGAATTTCGCCATTCAACATGCAATGCCTCCAGAATTCGGCGGAGGTGAAGAACGGTAGTGTCTTAATAGGGAACGGAATGATTTAACATTAGGTTCCCTCTGGTCACCCTTCTATGCGAGTGATACAACGTACAGCTAAAAAACGAATTATGCTACGACAGTCTCAAACTTAAAACGCATTGTCAAATAAAATTTAATTATATTTTATCTAATAGTTGTCTATGGTATTGATTATATGCACTTCGTTTTATATATTTTTTAATAAATTATGGAACATATCATACTACATTATTTTTTTAATTTGAATTATAAAATAAGGCATCGAAAGCAATAGTGTGTTGCAAAGGAGGACAATATGAGTGATATTTGTTCTAAATGTTGTAAATAAACAAAATTTTATCTTAAATGTGTTTTTTTTATTTTTTTTTATTTTTTTTTTATTTATTTTTTTTATGCTTAAATTGTTTTGCGCCACAGACTTTTGTTGTCCGTGCCTTTTTTGTTCTTAATTGATTTTTAAAAGTGTTAGTTTTTCTTTTTAAAATGTGAAGTGGACTTTAATATCTTGAATGGTCTGCTTTTGTCAAATCCGAGTTCCTTTTGTCAAATCCGAGTTTTTGGCCGTTGATTATGTTAATTGCGGCACAGTTAGTTGTTTCCGTAATATATCCATTGCCTCCTCATCTCTATAGGAAATAGCCATTTTAATGTTGTGTTCCACTATATCAGTCACGGAACCTTCATTTGCCCGGCGAATGAACCTGCCGATAGCGTCTTCTTCGGCGTCAGTGTAGTAGATGCATCCTTTTGTATGCCTTGTTAAGGCGACGATTGCATGTGATATGCTGTCGTGTAGGGCGTTTTTAATGGCCTTAGTTTGGATGATTACTACAAACTCGTATGTAAGTCCCTGAGATTCGTTGATGGTCAGGGTGCGTGAGTTTTCCCCCTTTCCGTATCCTTTCCTGGTTAGGTCCACTTTTTCTGCTTGTGTATGGACCAGGTACAGAGTATTGGGGGAATCTATAGGGATGGAAGCACCCGTATATCGCGATTTTCTCAAGGAGCGAGTTATCTGTCGGGCTGAGTAGATTCCGTTATAAACTTCGTTGAGCGCGTATGTCACATCCATTGGACATCTATATGATCTCGCTAGCTCTTGACTGATGGTCGTCACGAGGTTTGGGCCGATATAGTGCATTTGGAAGAGGTTTAATCTGTCGATAAAGGGTAGTTGATTTATGTCCCCGATAAGTATAAGTGTCTTGGCCTTTGATAATATGGCCGCCATTACGATTGCCCCAAAATGGTTCATTAGGGCCTCATCCACGAAAAGTCTTGCGGGATTTTCTGTAACACTATTTACCAGAATAGAGGCGATCGTTCGGACTTTGATTTTTGCGTCCCTGGTGCAACTAAAAGGGATCTTACTCCTGAGGTCCTCGGCTGCCTCAGTAGTTGTAGTTGCTACCAGATCTCTATCGGGGATGAAATTGTTCACCACCCAAGTGGACTTACCGCAGCCAGGAACGCCATTCACCCATTTTATGTCAGGTGGCTCCCAATGCTCCCAGATGCTGGTTGGGTTTTTTGAAGCTTGAATGGTAAGCGCTGTGTTTAGTATCCTTTGTTCCAGCGCTACCTCCGTGCATCGAGCTATGACGAGGATTGGGTCGTCCGAAGATGTTGCGTACCTGGGTGGGGAATTTTCTACTGTTGACCTGTCATCCTTGTATACAAAGCCATCTTTACCGCTGTAGGCCGCCATATGGGGGAATTTAGGTGGGTTTCCCCTTAAATATTCCAATTTATTATTGTCATATATGGCGGCTTTCTCCTCTTCGAGTAACAGTCTAAGCAGACCTTCGTTTCCGAGTTCAAAGGTCGTCCTAATTTTCTCGCAGGTTGCAAGGTTGACTTTGATGGTTTCCCTTACAATTGCTGTGTACTCTAGGAATGCGTTTTGCATGTGTTGCATGGCATCGTTTGCAGGAGACAGGTCAGGTGCTGTTACTTGGCCTTTGTCTGCTCTAGTGATTCTACCCTTTCTTATAAGTTTTTGTATCGGTTTTAGTATTGTAGGTGGGAAATTAAACTTTTTGCTTTGGTTTTTAGGTTGTTTCTGATTGTTTTGTTGTTCCTCTTCCGAGGCTATCTTCCTTTCAAGGCGCTGCGCTCCGCTCAATGTTGAAGTGCTTGGAATCCCGTCGTCTTTTTTCTTTGCTCCTAAGAAAGCTAAATCTTGTCCTCGATCTTCGTACACAACTATGTTGTACTTTACTGAGGCTGGAATACATCCCAGTAGGTCTGTGACGGCACCTTTTACAAGATCTGCTTTCATTACGTCAACGCTTAGTGTCCGGGATCCGTGTTTGGCTGCATCTGTGTTCGCGGTGCCCAGATGGTCGAGCACCTTGCACACCTTGGTGAAAGGGGAAACTCCGTCTTGTCCGTCGAATAGTGCGATGGTCTTGTTTTTAGTTCGAACTATCCGACATTCCCAGTTCCCTAACCTGATGATAGGCATGCTTTCGTAGTCCGATTTCCTCATGGTGGTCTTGCTGGTACAGCTCTTGGTAAGGGCAGCTAGACCTGGTGATATGTAAATGGATTTCTTCGGCCCTACGACACAGAAGCTGAAGCCCAGTTTCTCCTCTCCTTCATCCATAAACAAGGCCACAGGTCTCAGTTTCAAACCCGGAGGACTGATATGTCCATTACACAGAAAGCGTTGGATTGTTGTTGGTTGGTTTGTTGATTGTCCAGTTGTAAGATTTTGAGTGAATCCTGCCGCAATCACCTGTAATTAATGTTTTTCGTAACTTGTTTTTGGAGAAAATTGCACTCATATGTTTTTATGTGAATCGCACATCATTTGAAAGAAAACCGCATAAGGAATTGGAAAAACTGCCGCAAGCCCAGGTTGCCTGGTTTAAACATGTCACTTAATGTTAATATTTGCACTCATGTGTTTTTTCAATAAATTATATGTCAAATTAAAGCTTATTTTTTTCTCATCACTAAAACACATGGTTGCCTCGAAAATAACTGCCGCAAACAAATATTTACTTAAATTTATATTCCCATTTCTTCTCTCTGGTGTCGAGGCAGTCAGTCTCTGGTGTCGCAGCGTTGAGTTCTGCCACTCAACACGCAATGCCTCCAGAATTCGGCAGAAAGTGGGGAACGGAGTGTCTTAACACTAGGTTCCGTCTGCCTACTCTGCCGTGTGCGGGATACAGCGTGAAGTTGATTTATTTATTTAAATAAACAATAACAAGACGAAATGTATGTAAGATGATATGCATGATCCTTACATATGGCGACAAATCGACGTTTGGTATGAGAAGGACAATAAGTCGAATATTTTATAATATAATATATTTATCTAATCAAAGTATGAACCTTTATTATCCATGCACTTTTGCCATCTCATAAGTAGGTCACTGACTCCTTTACTAAAAAAATAAACATTCGGACGGGAACCAATAAAAAAATTTTGAAGGCGATTTGGACTGCCCCATCGGAGTTGAACTTGTTCCAAGAAGTTGTCCAAATTAAAAAAAATGGTAATCTGTTGCAGCAAGGTCAGGGGAGTACGGTACGGATGTCTTAGATATTCCAATTGAAGAATTGAATCCTCTTCTAATTTTGTCGCCGTCTGTAGTGCAGTGTGGTCTTGCGTTGTTGTGAAGCAGTAGTGGCGTAGGGCCATTGACCATGATTGACAGCCTCGGTTGTTTAGCAGCTAGCTTTTCCATCATTGTTTGCAATTGCCCACAATTTCTATTGTGTAGATGATTAAGGCAGACTTCTGTCTGCCTTAATCATCTGGCCAAATTTGAGAAATCTGTAATAAACGGCACCGGCTCTAGTCCAGCATAGGCTTACTTACAAGTAGGTAATTTTCGTTAAGGGTTTTGGTTTGGTCCAGCCATTGCGATGTGCGCTTCCGATTATCATAAAGATTCCACTCGATTTAAAAAATAATTCGTGTTTTCTTCAATAAATTCGTGAGGTACCTACCTTTCAAGTTTAATCTTCCCTGTTTGCTTCAAGTTGATTAAAACAGTTTTATCACTAACAACGCAGGCTGCAGCAAACTCGGATATGGTTTGCGATGGATTCGCTTCCACAATAGCCTTCAATTCTGATTTTTTCCGGACAAACTCGAATCGGTCTTACCCACCGACGCTTCCGCACTCTTTCACGTTGGAGCTGTAAAGCTGATTTTGGTAAAATTTGATTCGAAATATACCTATGTAAGTATATCTCAAGCTCAAGTAATTACATAATCATTGCTCAAAGTAAATTAAAACCCTCCAAATTCATTTTTATACGGACCTTAGATTGTACCCTGAACCAGTACTACCTGTACACATTAGGATATCTAGAGATATTTACTATGGGAACTTCAGCTTTAGACAAATTTTGTTGTAAGTAGGCAGCAGACTACTTTCCAGATCTTGTCCCATTGTTGATCGTATATATGTCAAAGTTAATTTTAATTTGCTGAATGAACATAAATCGTCAGGAGAATTTGAAGTGCCACTCTCAGCTTTGGACTACATCTTCTCCATACGAGATTATAAAAGTAAGAAATTTTAATGGGGGTTTAGGTTCAATTCCTTTTTTACTGTGGAGTAACATTATGCAATCCCTATTTCAAAATTATCTTACATCTAATTCTGTATTATAAAATTCACTTAATTTTTTTCAAGATCGTTATTAACATTGTCCTTGTTAAATAAACTTTCAACGTCTAGCAGAAATCCAAATTTGAAATTAAGGTCCCTTATCGTGTAAATCGTGTACATATTTGCTATTGGAGACGATCAAGATTGCTTTTTATAACACGAAAAAAAACACTTTCTGCAGAAAGACCAACATCTCTAGCCAATTCTTTGAATATTTTGTGGCGTCGTCTTACACTTGGCGTTCTTCTTATTGTTGTATAAATATCCTATTTCGCATAGAAACTTAGTTTTTTCTGTTGCAAGTGATTCAAGATCATGTAAAAATTCTTTTAAATTATTTTTCGAATCCGAGTGGCACACGACCAAGCTTCCTTAAAATTTCAATCAATCAGAACACAGAGCTCCCCTAACAGCTTTTCGGTTGAACTTAACCTTAGGCATTGAGCTCTGGCGGTGGTCGGCGGCGTTGTTCCTTGGTCATCTAAAGTTGAGTTCGAGGCAAAAAGAGCCCCCAGGAGATCAGATTTCACTTTCGCCGTATGGACCAAGGTGTCATTTCCTGTGCGTAACGGCGGAAGCGGAGCGAAGGCTGGCTAAAATTGCCAAGTGCTGCCTTGAGAGCGCCCAAAACTGATGAGTTCCGGATGGGTAGCTCCCAAACTTCTTGCCGATTTTGGCGATATGCTCTGACCTTGCTCTGGAAATTTGCCATTTAAACCTAGAGGTTCGGTTATACTTCCTCTTTGAGGCTTTCACCTTCGGATCCTTAGTAACCAGTGCCTCGGCCCAGATTTGATATGCCTCGTGTTTGCTAGACAAGTTTACAAGACTTGTTGTCGATTGGCACCACAGTGCTAGGAATATGAAGCTCCATGCCCTAAAAAGCTACGTCGGTAACAGCAGCAGCACAGGCACTAGGATCATCGGAAGAGAAGCAAACCGGACCCCAGGGATAAAAACAAGTAAAATATATGCATCCCATCTCAATCTGCTGACATGTAGTACCGTACAAACTCTTTCGTGTGTTCTCCATACAACGTGATATTGGCGGAGTGATTTTATGCTTAACTGGCACGCTCGGAACGCCATAATAAAAGAACAAAACAGTAATCTGCAGTTTGTTAACAAAATTTCATCGTAATTTAATTTCTGTAAAATTGTATTTTCGATGGAAGATGCGTCTTTAGCATGTATTTCATAAAACCCAAAAAAGATTCTTTGATAGTAACTTTTTTATTGAAAGAATCAACATCTACATACCTAACGACTTGGGATATTTGTTCACGATGAGAGATATTATGATTTGAATCAAATAAAAATCCATATTATTCATTTCCTTTGATATCGTTAATTAGTTGAAGTCAAACTGTAGATACCAGAAGATGAATGAATTCATTTTGAACATGTAGTGACAAATATGAGATAGTTTTTGGTTTAATACGATTTGCTAGTTGTGCATAAAACTGAGTTACAAATCTGAGCAACGCACTATGGATAATGGTAGAACAACGGCAGATCAAAATTCATTTTTACTAAAGTCGTCCGTGACGCACTTTTTATTTTTTTTTAAATAGTATAATAGTGCACCTTTAATGTAATGAATTATTTTTTCGTGAATTACATTTGGAATATATTTTTTTTAATTGTGAGAAATTGTAATACGTAAGACTGTCTATTTCAGGTTGTTCGTATCGATATTTTAAACTTAATTTCCTTAAAAAAAATGTGCAAATAGGTATAAAGTGTTATATATTTTTAAAAAGCCTATAGTATGTAGATTTCAAAACAATTATTATATTGTGGATTTTGTGACTATATTGTTATAAAAAATATTAACAATAAGTGAAAAGAAAAAAAGTACGTACTTAAAGTTCATCGAGACTTTTGACAGTTACCGACGTCTACCGACGCGTTACATTTGGTGTTGTTTTATAGTCCAGATATTCATAAATAACATTTATAAAAATCAGCTGCGGAAACGTGCGGTTTAAGAAGTTATTACGAAAACTACGATACAAGTCAGAGAACAAAAAAACTCTATCTATTGAAATTTCTAATGTTGTACTATTTAATTAATTAGATTACGGTAAATTTCAATGAAATTATTGTTATTTATTAATAAAAGAACGTTTTATCTTCATTTTGCACACATTTTGCGGTATAACTAATTAATAAAATGCACAATACCCTCATTTATGAAATTATATAAATAGAGTGAATTAATTTAATAAAACTCGTACAAATTAGTAATAAAATTACTAACAGACGTTTGATTGTTAAGTACCTTCACTAAATTTCAACGTGGCTAATAAATTCGAGTGTTCCAAGCGTGAATTATACCCATACATCGAAGGAGGAAAAAAAAATTAAAGCAATCAATATTAGCTATTAATATTTCTTATAGAAAAGTATCATGTTTCTGTAGACAACATATGTTTTATTATCAGCGACATTTAAAGGAATCTTATTCGTTCCTTTAATAAACAATGGACAGAAGCGTCCCGGTAAAAAGATTCGTTTTTTAAAAAAAAACGACGAAAATTGTTTTGATTCTAAATATTTCTTAACCTTACCAATCATTGAAGAAGTAGCACCTTAGAACTCACCATCGACGTCTTCTGGAAAACGCGGAAGACCCTGTGTCCCTATGGGGACTCATCAGAATCAACGAAGAGGTGAAAATACCGCGCTATTTAGTGAATATGGCTTTGGACACATCTGCAATGCCAACGTTCAGGGCTTACGTTCCACACTAGAATTAGAAGCAAAACTCGTTGGAAAAACTAAGGCTTGCTGACCGAGATACAATTTCTCTATATTTGAATCTCATAGAAAACGCAAGCCGGAGAAAAATGCTATCGGATTGAGAGGAATTGAGTATTTTCATTGATTTGGACTTAACAAAAGCGCAATAAATGTATTTAAGGAATCTAACAAACGAATGAGATCCCAAGAATGCACAAGGTGCACAAGAATCCCGTAATAAGGAGTATCAAAAATTTCGCCTACATCATGCCAGAAAGTGCTCTCAATCAGCTACAAATGAGAATGTATTTCATACTCTTCTCTACACATCAGATCCATACATTTCCAGTCATAGAAAGACATACGAGTATAGCAAAAGTGTGAAGGCACTTGATGAAGATACCCTAGATCTTTTAAAAGTGAATGAACTTATTATGGATCCCGAAGTTCACCAAGTATAATTAAATATAATATACTCGTTATGTAATATACATTCATTTCTAATATTATTCTACTTGTAAATCAATTTTTGTAAATTTTATATTTTATTAACTAAGTATTATATGTGTAATCATAACTATTAATTTCTTACTCAAATAGATAACAGCTTAAGAAACATTGTTTATTAATAAACTAATTTAATAATACATTTTTATTACTACTATAAGTAGTGTGGACTAAGGAAATTAAATAATCTTTTTTTCATTATTTTTTTAATATATTTATACTTCAATAAAAGTATAATATCTTAACTTTATCTTAAGCGCAATTTTATACTTTATGCTTATGCAAAAATTCAATTGTTTATCTTAACAAATAAAAAAGTTATTGATTTTTGATCTGATACGGACCTCGATTGCCCATAGTGCAACGGTAATAGTTTTCCTACGTTTGTACCATCTTGAAGTGCTAATTTTTTAATATGGCCACGGAGAACAAGATTTTTTATCATTAAATACCTCATGCAAGCTAATGATAAAATATATAGCAAGGAATACTTGCTATATATTTTATCATTGTTCTTTTTTAAATTGAATGTATCCTTCTTATTATACATCAACTCCCGTTCAACTTATTAATCCTCTTTCTGTTTCTGTTCTTTCCAAGTTGTAAGTGATTTTCGCTGAAATTTGTCCCCGTCTTTACGTCGCGGCCGGTTTGCTTAGAATAGGTTTAATTCCCAGTTGGGGTGCAAAGTCGGATAACCTCCACGTGTGTGCGCTTGCTGTTGGCCTTTTTCGAATGCTGGTCATTCGGGGAGGACGAGCAGTATAGCGTACCAGTGCACCCTGGCCGGCGAGTAATTATTACCAACAGTATCCGTCCTTAGGTAATGATTGCTCGTCGGCTAATAATCCGACGCGACGGCATTCTTCCGCGTGTTCCTCTGACTAGCAGAGGACACAGTGCGAGGAACTGGGAGGGCGCGCGTGGTGTGTACTCACACTACCGCCACGCAGCCACAGTGATATGTACCAGCGCCGATTATATCGGAACTCCACTCGTGGTTGCGGTCATGTCTTGTAATCAGGAGTGGGACCGAGGGTCTTGACTTCACCAGCCGGGCTGCGAGGAAGAAAACCTCTATAAAAAATTACCCCAACCCAAGCGGCGAAGCAGCGCGAGGGGTGCGTGGCTGACGGGATGATCAGTCGCTACTGCTGGTCCCGCCAGGGTACCGGCTGACATCCGTGGCGTATTAGGCTTATCCAAGGACAGGGGGCACTGCTTGGATGGACCGTTTTTCCCCTATACTCGTGAGATCAGATATGGAGAAAAATTTAAATTTGAATAAAAAAGATGATGAGGGATTTGTTGTGTCCGTAGCGGGTGGGAGCGCAAAGGAAGCGAAAGTAGCTGTGGAACGGTTGGACCTGGAGGAGATCGCCTCCGTTATCAGCCAGGAAGCCCAGGCCGTGTTCCACGACCGTGTGCCTCCATACCTGCGCCGCGTCATCGGGGCTTACCTGTCCGAGAGGTCTGTGACCTTTCCCGCTCCTGGAGGAGGATGGGAGGTGTTCGGCGTGTCAGCCGGTGTTCCACAAGGATCGGTGCTGGGTCCGATCCTCTGGAACATCGGCTACGACCGGGTGCTGCGAGGCGGCACCCTGAGGGGGATTAAGGTCCTCTGTTACGCCGATGATACGCTGGTCTTGGCGCAGCAGAGGACCTACAGGGAGGCGGCGGTCTTGGCGACGGCGGGGGTGGCCGAGGTCGTAGGCCGCATCAGGCGGCTTGGTCTTGAAGTCGCCCTAAACAAGTCCGAGGCATTATATTTTCATGCTCCTCGAAAGGACCCACCATCTGGGGCCCACATTACCATCGGTGGCGTCGAAATCGGCGTCACGAGGAGCATGAAATACCTCGGACTTGTTCTGGACGGTCGGTGGAGTTTCCGGGGCCACTTTACATCTTTGGCCCCGAAACTGTTGAAGACGGCGGCGGCATTGGCGCGCCTTTTGCCCAATGTCGCCGGGCCGAGCGCCTCGAGCCGTCGGCTGTACACCGGAGTGGTTCGATCGATGGCCCTCTACGGCGCTCCCGTATGGGCGGACGCCCTGGATCGGCAAAACATCGCCCTGCTGCGACGTGCGCAGAGGGTGATGGCCATCCGGGCGATACGGGGGTATCGGACCATCTCCGGTGAAGCAGCGTGCGTGCTGGCCGGAGTCGTGCCGTGGGACTTGGACGCGACGTCTCTGGCGTCGGCCTATTGCCGGCGTCGGGGCCTCGCGTCCGGGGCCGCGGCAAGCCCAGCGCGCACCGAGGAGGAGCGGGAAGCCGCATTGCAAGTGTGGGAATCCCGGCTGGCGACACCAACTGCCGGCCGGTTGACGATCGAGGCTGTTCGTCCAGTGTTCCGCCAGTGGTTAGCGCGGCGTCACGGCGTCAAAAAAAAAAAAGGCCGTGTTCCACGTCTTCACGAGGTCGTCCCCGGGCGGCCTCTGAGTCTAAGGCGGAGAGCTGTGTCTCGATGGAGTCACAAAACGCAGCTATACAAACAGGAAGCTGCAAATATTGGAAAAGAGCGAGGAGTAAAAACAACAACTCCGGCTCTTCCGATAACGAGGGAAAAGAAAAGCCGAAAAAATTAACCACTGCCAAAAGAAGAGAGCTTCTGCTTCAAGCGGAGGACGAAGTTATAAGCTTGGGCGAGACGGTCCAACTGAGAGCAAACTCCAGGTTCTCAGACTTGGAGGAACCTAAGGTGGATGGCCCCCTGGTGCAAGATCTGCAGGTCAGGTCGCGGACAGCTTGGCCATTATAAATAAAGTCGCTTGCAGATCCGGCAACCTTAAGGGCACTTTTACAAAAGCCCTTAAGGAGGCCGGTTGCGCCGTCAATACGGCCGTGGCGATATTGGTGAACAAAACGGCCAGCGAGGAGGTTACGCAGTTGCGGGAGGCCAATAAACACTTGTCACAGGAGTTGTCGGAGTTGCGCAAGGAGATGTCGGCGAGGAGGGAAGTACAGCAGCGGGCCGTGCGACAGACTCCTCAGCAAAGAGGAAAGGAGGATGAAGTGGCGCGGTCAGTAATGGTGCAGGTGGGCACATTACTAAAGCGTTGGAGGACAGGCTCCAACCGGCAAAGCCAGTTCGTCCTCCTTTACCAAGGGTTGACGCAGAGCCTTCTGCGACGAGCCTAGTAGCGCCTTCCAACCCAGGCCTGTCCCGAAAGCAGGGCACCAAGAAGGTGAAAGGCAAGCAAGCTGCACCAGCGGAGCCTCGTCCGCTGCCTCCCGCTCCGGCCGACGTAACCGAAGGTTGGAGCGTGGTGGTACGCAAGGGGAAGAAGAAGGCAGCAGCAACCCAGGCTAAGCAGCCAACGCAGAAGGCGAAAGCGAAGCCAAAGGCTGCTAAACAGCCGATTCTGCGTCCTCCTCGATCGTCGGCGGTGACGCTGACTCTGCAGCCGGCCGCAGCAACCAAGGAGCTCACATACCGAGATGTGATGACCCAAATAAAGGAGGCAGTTAAGCTGGAGGACCTGGGCATCACAGAATTGCGTCTCAGAGTCGCCTCTACTGGTGCCAGGGTTCTGGAGTTACCTGGTGACTGTAGCGGCGAAAAGGCGGATGATTCGGCCACTTCGGAGGAGGTGGCGCAGGCCATTAGCAAAGTTGGCGGATGTGATGTCGGATCGATCAAGGTGGGAAAGATCCGGCAGGACAGCAGCGGACTGGGCACTGCGTGGGTACGTTGCCCTATTATGGCAGCGAAAAAAGTGAGCAGTTCGAGGCTTTTGGTCGGCTACGTTTCGGCGCGAGTGCAACTGCTGCGACAACGAGCCCTACAATGTTTCCGCTGCCACGACATGGGCCAAGTGGCAGCAAAGTGCAGCAGTACACTGGACAGGAGCCTACAGTGCTTCAGGTGCGGCCAAGAGGGGCACAAACAACACCAGTGCTCGGCCGCACCTTACTGCCCGGTCTGCGCGGCGGCAGGTCAGCCTGCAGACCACTCAGTGGGAAGTACTGCTTGCGCCAGAGCCGGATCCTCAAGCAAGAGGAGGAGCGGCCGAAAAGGAGTGAGGAGGCCGACCGAGGTCCAAATAAATGTCCCAGCCGGGCGGGAGGAGGTACAACACATGGAGGTCAAATAATAGCTCTCCGTGTGTTGCAGGCGAACATAAACCACTGCGCCAGGGCTCAGGACTTATTGGTCCAAAGCCTGACGCAGTGGTCTGTTGTGCCCAGTGTGCAGGTGGCGGTTGTTGCGGAGCCTTACAGCATTCCCGACAGAGAAAACTGGGTCGCCGACAACACCGGGGTGGTAGCATTGATCACTCAGATCGCTGCGGACTCTCCGCCTTTCTCACGAGTAGAGAAAGGTGCGGGATGCGTCTCGGCACTTGTCGGCGACGTCGTTGTCGTCGGGGTCTACTTTTCCCCCAATCAAATTCTCGCGGAGTTCGAGGAGTTTCTCATTCGATTGGGGGAAATGGTAGAACGAGTTCGTCCGGCGGAGGTGTTGGTCGCGGGCGATCTCAACGCGAAGTCCAGTGTGTGGGGCTCCGCAACGACGGATGCACGTGGTGAGACATTGTCGGAGTGGGTAATTGACACCGGTTTGCCTGTCCTTAACCAGGGGACGAAGAACACGTGTGTGCGAAGGCTGGGCGGATTCGTCGTGGACATTACGTTCGCGAGTCTGGCCCTAGCGCGTCGTGTTCGGGGTTGGCGAGTGCTGGATGATGTGGAGACTCTCGGATCACCTCTACATCTTGTACGAGATCTCCACACATTCAGCGGTGCAACCAACCCCCAGTTCGTCATCGCGAGAGTACGGACCGCGGTGACAATTGAGTCGTCTCGACAGGGAGTTGTTGGAGGAGGCCACGATAGTGGAATCCTGGCTGCCCCAGAGCTTGGCGTCTGCAGAAGACGCATAGGGTGTCGACGCGTATCTGTGACGCGTCCGTCCTGCAGCGCGTGAAGAAGAGGAAGACAATGTCGCACCACCGGTGGAGGAGGAGGAGCTCGAGGAGGCTGTGCGCCGATCTCGGCTCAAGAGCACTGTCCCGGGCCTGGATGGCATCCCTGGCCGGGCGCAAACTCTGGCCCTGAACACCCTGGGGCCCAGAGTGTTCGGAATTGCCGTCAGCAGGAGCATGAAGTACCTCGGGGCCTCTTCACATCTTTGGCCCCGGAGCTGTTGAAGACGACGGCGCATTGGCGCGCCTTCTGCCCAACGTGGGTGGGCCGAGCGCCTCGAGCCGTCGTCTGTACACCGGAGTGGTCAGGTCGATGGCCCTCTACGGTGCCCCCGTATGGGCGGACGCCCTGGATCGGCACAACGTCACCCTGCTGCGACGTGCGCAGAGGGTGATGGCCATCCGGGCGACACGGGGGTATCGGACCATCTCCGGTGAGGGGGCGTGCGTGCTGGCTGGAATCATGCCGTGGGACCTAGACGCGCTTTCTCTGGCGTCCGTACATTGCCGACGTCGGGGCCTAGCGTCTAGGGATCCGGCTAGTCAAGAGAGAGAGGAGCGGGAAGCCGCTATGGAAGTGTGGGAATCACGGCTGGCGACGCCATCTGCCGGCCGGCTAACTATCGAGGCTGTTCGTCCAGTGTTCCGCCAGTCGTTAGCGAGGCGTCACGGCGTCCTAACCTTCCGCACCACACAGGTACTCACGGGGCATGGCTGCTTCGGGGGTTACCTGTGTCGGATCGCTGGGAGGGAGCCCGACGCTCACTGTCACCACTGCGACGACTGCCTCGATGAGACGGCCCAGCACACGCTGGAGGTGTGCTCAGCCTGGGCGCCTCAACGTCGCGCTCTGCGCGACTTCATAGGGGACGATCATTTCCTGCCGGCCGTGGTCAAGGCCATGGCCGGCAGCGAGACGTCGTGGGATGCAGTCTCCTCTTTCTGCGAGCCAGTGGTGCTCGAGAAGGAGGCGCCAGAGCGGGCGAGGGAGGCTTCGGCCGAACTCGCCATCCGCCGCAGGAGTCAGCTTGGGGAAGCTGGCCGCCTACTAACCTGGCCCGAGTTGTCACGCGCAGGTTGCTCCCGCGCACTACTCCGAGCAGGCCGTCGAGGGTGCCCACCACCCTTGACTCCGCGACGTGCCTTGCAGGCTCCCGCCGCCGCGTTTCGCGGACGACTAATGTCCCCGCGTCTCGCGGCCAGTGGCGGTCGAGGAGGAGCACCGTGAGGTTTTAGTGGGTATTCGGACGGCCTACCATCTGCTGGTCCGTGAGCCCCACATAACCCGCTCGATTCCCCACAACAAAAAGGTTTAATTCCCAGTTCGTTTGACGGCCGGCCCAGGTTCGAGTACTGCAGGGGACGCCCTTACCGCCGTCAACATTCTCACAAGCAGCCACATAGCGCTTGCAATTATTTCAGGGGCAGAGTTTTATAGCGACATTGGGTAAGGATACCCTACTTACCCGATGTCGCTATAAAAGCCAGTAAGGTAACAGCATTAACCTCAAGTTCGAAAAAAAATTAAGGAGTTGTAAAACAATGTGAATGGAGGACTCGAGTTACTGCATAAATTAGCTAATCAAGGTATATGTTACGTAATACTAACAAAGTGGGAACAAAAAAGTCCAATGAGTGAGTTATTTCTTGCAAAGATAAATTTACAGAAAGGTTTTTTGCGTGTATTTATTTTGAAATAATATTCTATGCAATATTTCAATAAAACTAAACATGTTATCAAAGCAAACGAGCAGAGGACGAAGAGAGAAGCTTATGAAATGTCATTTTCCATATTTTCTTAATTAATAAAAAAAATACATGCAATAATTGTCACCCTTCATTATCTTAAGGAAACATGATGTAATTAATACCTTTATAATAGATCGCTATTTGTAAACATTTATTTAAGTAGATAATTTAGTCGTTTTAAAATGATAATTTAAATCAGTATTAGTATTTAGAAAACAGATTTAGCAAAGACTTAATATCATGGATTCACTATTTCACTTGAAAAATAAAGAAGATTTCATCTTTAAATAGATTTTTGTATGTACTTAATATGATTAAAATCATCATTTAACATGTGAACAGCTAGAATAAACATTAATTTCAAGATTGACCTTCTATTATATAATATTTTACTTTAAAACATAAGGCAAACCGCGCATTTCATCGTCTATTCTCAGTCAGAATCGGAATAAAATATTTCACAAGATGGCAACCTTTGCTTACGGCAGTTATTTTCCAGGCAACCATGTGTTTTAGTGATGAGAAAAAAATAAGCTTTAATTTGATATATAATTCATTAAAAAATCACATGAGTGCAAATATTAACATTAAGTGACCTGTTTAAACCAGGCAACCTGTGCTTGAGGCAGACTAAGAGCTGGCAACCATTGTTTTTCAAATTCCTTATGCGATTTTCTTTCAAATGATGTACGATTCACATAACAAACATATGAGTGCAATTTTCTCCAAAAACGAGTTACGTAAAACATTAATCTATTGTACTATCATGTATCATTCTTAAATATGAGTTTCAATAGAATTACTGATTCCTACAGATTTAAGCAATGGGATCTCGACCTAAAAGGAGTTATCGATTTTTTTATTTGATGGATTGCGGGATTTAACGTTGTACTTGTACACAAGTCACAAGTCGGTCTAGAGAAACGAAAATATAAAATGTCGGTAGTGGGAGTAGAACAAAATATCATGACATTTAGTTATAATTAAAATACTATAAAAAATATTGAATTAACATAACTTAAAACTTTGATGTTGTAAAATTATGTCATGTATTTAAATTTAAATATATTAAAATTATTTAATGATGATTGCAGAAGTTTACAGAGAATAGGATAGTTACGAAAAAAACAACTTTTTTTCATAATATTTATTAATAGCTTGTGTTGAAATTTATATATCTAAAATAAAAAATGTCAATATAAAGCTTACCTATCAAAAACTTACAAAATAAAAAAATACATGTTGAAATTTCAATATTATAAATTATATAAATCAGCTTCACGCTGTATCCCACAGCAGGGTAGACAAGGGGAACTTAGTGTTAAGGTATTCCGTTCCCCATTTTCCGACGAATCATGGCGTCGCGCTTTGCCTCGACACCAGAGCTGAGCTGAGATGAAAATATACAATTGAATAAATATTACATTTCCTCGAGTGGGGATCAAACTCACACTTGTGCCCCTGCGTTACGACTGACATCAAAAAAATATTATTACCCGACTTATTAATAAGTATTTTAATATATAAATTGGCTCATATATTTAAATATGTAAGCCAATTGTACATTATTTTATTATTAAAGGCCACTTTTGCTAATCTTAATTTGGTGCAACAATGAAAGTCGACGAGAGGCAGCCATAGCGCAGGGGCACAAAAGTGTGACTGTAAAATAATTTTGTTATTTCCTCTTTCTGTTCACAGCGCAGCGTTAAGTTCCGCCACTCAACATGTAATACCTCGAGAATTCAGGGGAGAATAGAGCGGAACACTGTCTTAACACTGTGTACTTTCTGCCCACCCTGCTATATGTGGAATACAAAAAAAAATGTAATTTAAAAACAAAATAGATTATATAAATCAATTAATAAACAAATCAATGTCTCGTGTCTCCTCCAAAATTTCAAAAGTGCAAAAACGTCATTGTTGCACCAAACGAGCGATATTGTGATATATGTATATAGTAGATTAAAAGGTCATTTGTCATTTTATAGTTGTAGTCATTTTGTAACTATTTTAAATATTGCATTGAAACTTTTATTAATTCCGGTATGTTGCAAAAATATGTATTATTTATTTATCATTTAAATTTCAACAAAAACGTTTCTAACTTTCTCCCAAACAAAAAATCTTTTACGCTTACTCACTTCAACAATATCACTAAGATATAATAAAACAATCAAATATTCCTTAAAAATGTTCTAAAAATTTTAATAAAATTAGAGATGTTATAATGCATTTTTTAAAAGTTACATTTCAAACCCATTTTTTTAAATTAATTATGTATGTATGTTATGGGTCCGAATTATGGCAATTACAACATCATTATATAAAAACATTTCATAGACAAATTGAAAACTTTTATTATTTTATGCTTTCAGCATAAAATATTTATAAATTAAATGCACCTTTATTATTTTATATAAAATAATAAAATAAGGTGCATTTTAGAAAAAAAAATATTGTAATTTTTATCTGTTGTTTATTTTGTGAATTCTAATGAAATGTTCTTCTTTAACACATAAATGAAATATTTACGTGCAGCTCCAACACCATTTAGTTTATAATTAATCTGTAACAGATAAAAAAATAATTAATTAAAAATATAATAAGACAAAATTAAAAATATTACTTTTTATTTATATGACATTATAACTTTAATGTGTGCTGTATTAATCATTACAAATCTTCATAATAAGTCAAATTGTATTTGTAGTAGTACATATGCGTGATATTTTGTATATATTCGCACAAGTATGGTGTGTATGTGTGTAAGAGCTTGCGTGTGTTTGTGCGTATACACATGATCATCCAATAGCATATCTGTACTCATGTATATAGAGTGCCTATAGTGGTATACATACATAATTGGTATTGCTTTGCGGAGATGCGTCTAGTACCTGTATGTGTGTGTTTGTGTGGATGTGTGAGTGTATTAACAATCTAACAATCACCTGTTCACATGTATGCGTGTGGTACATAAACTACGCATGCGTAGCACTGTCCTCCACGAAGTCCCTCGCCTCGTGGATGGTGACGCACTCGACGTGAGACACCTTGTTGCGGAATTTAACACCGTAGAACTTGTGCGCGTGCTCGAGCAGCTCCGGCCGGAAAGTTGTTGTTATGAATTGAGCTGATGCTGATAATTCGTGGATCATGTCGGCTATTGCCTTACGATGTTGAGCGTCTAGTGCCTGGAAAAAGTAAATTTGAATTTATTTCTTACTTTGTAATTTTTTATGCAGTCAAAATTATAAACATTTTGTAAATCCGTTTAGTATATTTTTTTTTTAAATATTGATAATATCTTAATTATCATTGTTCAAAGGTTACTATAGTTTTTAGTTTAAGTTTTTATTTTAAAATTCTCTAAGAAGAATTTTATAAACAATATTTAAAAACGTCACACACTTTTACAGTCTAAACATTACTAAACTAAAAGAGCAGTTCGGAAATTATTAATATACCAATATTTTTTTTATATTTTAATTATTTATTGTATGTTGAAATGTGACGCTAAGAGGTATGTTGTCTCACGCATGTCGCACACGCCTCTCGCCACGTCGTGACACGTGACACAATGTCACACCCCACTGACCTGGTCGATCTCGTCGAAGAGGTAGAAGGGCGCGGGGTCGCACTTCTGAATGGCGAATATGAGCGCGAGCGCCACCAGCGACTTCTGTCCGCCCGACAGCTGGTTCATCTCGCGCATGTCGCCCTCGCCGCCCGTGAACGACACCTTTATGCCCACGCCCGTGAACGGGTCCTGGTTGGGCCGCTACACGGATACATACACATAAATTAATCGAGGCACAGATTTTATTACAAACTAATTTTCTAATGATGTTTTCCCAAAATTTTATACCAAAAAATGTTAAATAATTTAATCAGCTTCACGCTGTATCCCGCACACAGCAGGGTAGGCAGAGGGAACTTAGTGTTAAGACACTTCGTTCCCCACTTTCTGCCGAATACTGGAGGCATTGCGTGTTGAGGGGCAGAACTCAACGCCGCGCTTAGCCTCGACACCAGAGCGAAGAAATGGAAATATAAATATACTAGCGACCCGCTCGCGGCTTCGCCCGCTTTAACTACTGAATTATTCATATAATGTACCTATGTTTGCAAAGCACTTAAGATTACTAATGTGAAAATTATTGAAACCTTAATGCAATCCGCATTTAGCTCCTCGTAGCTCCAATAAGAATGTTCCAATTGTTTAAAAAAATACACACCTGAACAAATGACACAAACAACAGAAAACTTAAACGAAAGAAATTATAAACAACAGACTACCTACTATTCTCTTACCCAAAAATACTTAAACGAAAGATGTAACCAACAATGCCGCGACGAAATACATTATAATTATTGGATAACTCCAAAATACGTGCAATCGCTTCTAAATTTACTTTGCTATAGACCCAGGCACAGAATTGAAGCATTCTCTCGTCCATCTCCGTAGTAGCTCCGAACGACATCTGGGCGTTGGTTCCATGGCCGTGGTCTCAAGCGATAACCTGCTCTAGAGCAGACACAGAGAGAGGCGTGCGGGACGGGATTGGAAAGATTATCAAATGCCATCTAGGCGGTCAACTCAGTCAGGTGAGACCCTTGGTTTCCTGAGGGAGGCCCAGCTTAAACGACCAAGGATCAATGCAAGGCTCATGAGTCGCATTTGGAGGAGGATAGAAAGTCCCTCGGAAGTCATCTGACGTCTGACCTCGGATATGCCACGGAGTGCTGCTCCTTAGGTGCAGGTGACCCGATACATTGGCGCAGCGGAATGCGTTGGACGCGAGACGACCAATGTGTACCTCCAGGCTTTCTATTTTTAGGTTGCGGTGATGCGTGGTGTTTCTCACGTAGTATGGCGCCTGCGTCACTCGACGGAGGATGAGGTTCTGGACCACCTGCAGGATTTCTCTTTGTGTGATACTCGCTAGGGCGATTTGATGTCATCAGTGTATAGTGCGTAGAGAGCAGGTGACAAAATTCTGCCCTGGGGAAGAACGGCAACGATCGAGTCGCTGCTATACCTCGAACTCTTAACTCTCAAGGCCTTTGCCTCCCTGCCTCAGTGACAGGACATTTTTGTCCTGTCACTGAGGCAGGGAGGCAAAGACATGCGCGACGTGCTGGGGGGTGCCGGCTCTGAGCACTTAATGAAGTAGGTCCGGGTGCCAGACGTGGTCGAATACGCGTACTACGTCGAAGAAGACTGCTATTGGTCTCTCCTTTCGGTTGATCGCTGTTACGGCGTAGTGTAACCAGAGTAGTATACCCGCTCGCCAAACTGCTCGCTTCATGGGTGGATGTGCGCCTGGAGAAGTGAGAGGAATAACTTCTCGGACAGCTTGGAGACCGCGCAAAGGAGGGTTATAGATCGGTACCCCTCAGGCTGCTATGGGCTCTTCCCAGCCTTGGGCAACATGATGAGCAGGCCCTCCTTCCATGCCCGGGGGTAGCTAGGCGGGTGCGGCGGATCCATTTTTATAAGCAAAATATCAAGGGCGTGGGAGGAAGCGTGGAGGTCGGCGAGCCGCTACACAGCAAGAATTTTTTAGTATCGTAATTTCAAATCTGTGCTACTAATCAACATTTTGATCTACATTAAATGGCCAAGATAAATAATATACTTATTTATACACTGAGAGTAAGGGATAACATGATTCGATATAGCTTTTCTCTAAAACTATTTGTAATTTCGAAATATGATTAATGAAGGTAATCTCCACTAACAATTCAATTTTGTTTACTTTATTGTATAAAATATTATATAATAGTGCTTCAAAAATATATATTTTTATCAACAATCATATAACCCAGACGTTTCGAACGTCATTCTTTAGCCAGGGTCATACCAGCGCGATTTCTATATAACATTCGCTGGCAAGCTAATGCCTTGAGTTCATTCAAATGACGATAACTTTTTTTTTAATGAACCGATTTTGATGAACCAAACTTTAGAACCTAAATTGAGTTAAAACAAAGCAATTGGTGAAATTTTCAAGTAAATCGGTTCAGTAGTTTCAGAGAAAAATGCGGACAACAATATGTCGACAGACAGACAGACAGACAGACAGACAGACAGACAGACAGACAGACAGACAAGAATTTAAAAAAAAATCTTTTTGCTTTCTATTAGTCTTTTTAAGTGTCCCTCTATCCATTTCAGTCAAAATTACTAAATGTACAGACAAAATATTTTTACTGTCTTATTATATATAGAGATAAGTTAATATTTCATCTCCTCGAGTGGGGATCGAACCCACAACCAGTCGGTTTTATAGTCACTCTTCGTGCCGCTGCGCCACGACAAACTCAAACTGAGATCAAAAAAATACTCCTGTGTACATTCTCCAGAAAAGTTCTTCTCAAATAAGTGTGGGGTACACTGCGTTCAGTAGCCCAAAATGAACCCGGACGATATACTCAATGTGTAGATTGCCCACGCAAGCAAGATTGCAAAACAAAATACGCATGTACTGGGTGTGGAAAAGCCATATGTCTACATCATGCAATTTTTTCTTGCAAAAAATGTACTGATTTTGAATGAAAGTATTAAAGTGTTCCTAAACTATTTCATGTGTGTTATACTCCTATTTTGTCTAAGATCTCATGTTCTTTTAAGTTTTAAGAGTTTTTTTGTTTAAATAAGACTTATTATTTTTTTAATAGAGGTTCATATTATGTTACTAAAAACAAGTGCCTTAGATCTCATTATGTGAATTAATAAAAATAAATATAATTTACTATATTATTTTATATTCATTTTCCTTCCACGTAAATATATACTTAATCTATATATATAAAAGGACTTGTGCTGACTGACTGAGGTAAGACGCACGCAGAGCCGTAACCGCTGATGGTAGAAACGTGAAATTTGCGCAGATGTTTATTTTCATATTCTGGACATCCACTAAGAAGGGAATTTGAAAAATTTTAATCCTAAAAGGATGAAATAGGGGTTGAAAGTTTGTATGGAAAAAAAAATTAATCTGTACCGATTTTTATAAAATTAGAAATTCAGACTCTTAAAAACATTTCATTGAGCACGTGTTTCATGGTTTTCAAAAATTCACCCCCTAAGGATTCAAATAAGGGGTTGAAAGTTTATATGGAAAAATCTTTAAATTGCCACCGATTTTTATAAAAATTTAAATTCAGACTGTTAAAAATATTTTATTGAACACGTGTTTCGTGGTTTTTTTAGAATTCACTCCTAATAAGCGGGCGAAGCCGCGCGCGCCCTCTAGTATAATATATACCACTTATATAATTTAATTGAAAAACCTATTTTAAATGCCGTTTTGTTTTCGGGTATGTTACACCCCGCCACATACTTTACGTAGCTTTTCTTCACCACACTCCCGCCGGGTTAACTGCTATACTTTTTTTTTTGAAGATTTAATAATTAGTATTTATATACTTAATATAATAAAACGGAATTATAAAGAGTTTGTTTGAACCCTAAGATCTCTGGAAGTACTGGTCGGATTTACACCTTTTTTGTTTTGTATGAAAGCTGCATTTCCCAGGAGTGCTATAGGCTATACAACATCAGAGTGTAATTCTTAGTTAGCTTTAAATAACGAAATATTAATAATAATGAATAGCCGCAAGCACAGGCTCCAGTTTCGCGGGGGGCACCCTTGCCGGCGCCGTCCATGATATCCTCGCATGCACGTGGTACTTGCACTTTCTCAAATTTATGAAAATATTTTTTTCGTGAATGTATAAATTTCATAAATTATCTGTTAGCAAATGTTATACGGGAGCAGCCGCGAATGGGCCGCTAGTTAACTTATAAAATATAAAGTAAAAAATATATTACCTCAGGATTATTATCCTGTCCTTCATCAGGCGCCACGCGCATAATAAGGCTCCCTCTTCCTTGCGGCACCAACTTTTTGAACACTTCGGTGAAATTCTTACTAACTTGCTTGAACGTAAACTGTATAGCTTCTAACTTCCTGTGCTCTAGAGTCTCGATTAGCTCACGGATTTTCTCGCCACTGTAAATTGATGAATTCAAAATAGTTGTAAACAAAAAAAAAAAGTAGTCATTAAAAGTACTATAAAGTAGTAAAGTAATTATTAGTATTGTAGTATAATATTTTTTTATTGCTACTATACTTTTGAGAATATAATCTTTTTTTTTCTTTTTAACTATTTTGTTAAGATTAAAACTATTTTCTAATTCCCCTGTTCTTCATGGCATCAAATTTATTATTAAAAAAAGTCATCAGATTCGAACCTGCCTACAAATTTTCAAATAAATCCAATGTTAAAACGCGGGTCAAAAAGAGTGGCAAGATGTTATTTTCTTAATAGATAGATAGAAATGAAGGTTATTAATATGTACTATAACTTAAAATAAATATAAAATATATAGTGGAAAATGCGCGCCGCGAAAAACTTAATGTTAACATAATACATAATTTTATTACCTAATTTGAAAATTTTATGTTTCTTTCGATTAAATTAACGAAACAAATAAAATAATAATTCGTAAAGTAAAGTTCATACGGTATATTGAACTAAAATATTTTTTTTGCAATATATATATTTTTTAATAAATGGGTCACTTAGTCTTAGTGTTAAGCATTACATTTTTGTACAATGCCATATTTTTTTAAAAAATACTTTTCTTACGCGCTCCCACAAATATTCTAAAAATTATAAGCTGATAGAAGGTTATCTAAATAAAGAAAGCAATATATTTTTTTATGTACTTTGCACTATATTCAAAGAATTATTTTCTTTGTTGAGGGCAGTTGTGGCGCAGAGGCACATAGTGTGACTGAAAAACCTTGTTGTGGGTTCAATCTCCACTCGAGGAATTATCTATTTACTTAAATTTATATTTTAATTTCATCGCTCTGGTGTCGAGGCAAAGCGCGGCGTTGAGTTCTGCCACGCAATGCCTCCAGAATTCGGCAGAAAGTGTAGAATGTACCATAACACTAGGTTCCCTCTGCCTATCCTGCTGTGTGCGGGATACAGCGTGAAGCTGATTTTAGTGTTAAACGACACTTCATTCTCCAGTTCTTTGTTGAATATACACACTGTCTCTCCGACTTTGTACAAAACAAACATATATATTTTTTGTGTATTCAATTTAGTAAAAAATGTGTCAAGTACGACTCATTATTACAATAACAATTGAGAACATAAATTGAGTGCGATATACTAATTGCAGCAGCAATATTCATAGTATAAATACTTAAGAAACATTTAGAACGCCCTTATACTAAGAATCATACGACATGTATTACAAGTTTTTAATTTGCTTAATATTTTTGCCAATTTTTACAAAGTGTTTTGAATATTTTAATTTTAATACTATTAATAATATAATTGACAGTCTAAAAGGGTCAGATAATGTAAATAAAGCTAAGGAAAATAATTCCGTATTGGAAGATGCGAAATTGAATATAACAGAATTAGCAAGGAAATATAAGTACGAAATTGAAGAACATACTGTTGTAACCGAAGATGGATATATTCTTAATATTCATAGATTACCACCGAAAAATGGAAAGAATTGTGGCACCATTTTTCTTATGCACGGTATTCTAGATTCTTCTGACAGTTGGGTTTTACAAGGACCGAATAATGCATTAGCTTATATTTTAGCTGATAACGGATACGACACTTGGATAGGAAACGCTAGGGGTAATAAATATTCTGATACTCATACAAAATTGACCAAAAATGAGTCAGAATATTGGAAATTTAGTTGGGAAGAAATCGGACTATACGATTTACCTGCCACTATCGATTATATATTGAGTGTCACTAGACAAGACAGTCTATATTACGTGGGCCATTCACAAGGAACAACGACGTTTCTTGTAATGAATTCTATGAAACCCAGTTATAATAATAAAATTAAAATGATGTTCGCTTTATCGCCAATCGCTTGGTTCAGTCACGCTAAGAGCCCTATAGTAAAATTGGCGGTAAATTTACTATATATAATAAACACTAATATTTACACATCGAGCACGGAATATTTCGCGAAAATAGAAAATTATATATGCTATTTTATCTCGGGATGCGACAATATGTTACAGTATATAATTGGTAATGATAATAAATTTATTAATTGTGATTTAATGAATACTATAGCCGGCCACAATCCTAGTACATCGTCAATTACGCAGTTCATTCACTACGGTCAGTTGTATCTTTCTGGAAATTTCTGTCGTTTCGATTTTGGAACTAAGGACAATTTAATAAAATACGGACAAGAAACGCCGCCATTTTATAATTTAAAGAAGGTCACTGTTCCTATCGTGTTATTTTATAGTAACAACGATTGGTTGTCAGATGTAGAGGATGTATCGATTTTATATAATAACTTGCCAAATGTATATAACACTTATAATATTGAAAAATTTAATCATTTTGATTATATATATGCGAGTGTTGCTAAATATGCTGTTTATTCGAATATCTTAAAAGAGATACGTGAATTTGAATCTAGTGAAGATAATTTAGATTAGGTAGTTGAGTTTTTGTCGCTGATCTTATTAAAATATATTAACTGAAAAGACGTGTTTATTAATTTATAAAGTAATTTCAGTTTAACATTAGGTTTATAAGGGTTAGGATAAACAACACATTGCGTGATGAGTGGTGGAACCCTATGCCGTGCTTTGTTTCGTTGTCAGAGCGAAGAAATTTACATATTAAATATTTCATTCCCTGATTTATTTTATTTTTACTCACCCAATATCAAGTTCCTCTTTCCGTTTGTACAACTTTTCCTTTTGTTCCGAAAAACTTATAAACTGATCCAACGCTTTTTTGTTCACGTGATTGTATTTCTTTAGATGTTGATTTGCTTTTTCTAATTCTTTGAATAACTGTAAATAGACTTATTATTTAAAAAAAAACTGCAATATAATTATTTTAATTTGTTATTTTTATTTGGTAAACTTTTTTATATAAATATTTTTTTAATAAGGTTTTTGTTTTGTTTATACTAGTTAGTTATTTAAAATCAACATTTCAAATTTAGAATTAACATTTGTTTTCATTTTCAATCATAGAATTTACATTTCCATTAACAAAGATAAAAATGCAAATTTAATTTATATATTTTTAATACCTGTTTTAATGAAAGTTTTTGATATTTTGAGTGTAATTCTGGTGCGTTGGGTAAAGTACCGAGAGCGGCTATTTTATCCAAAGATTCTTGTATTTTCTCTTGTAGCAATACTTCTTTTGATGCCATTTTCTCTAAACCTTTGGCGTCTTCCTCCATTTTGTCTTGAGCTTCTTTTTCCTATGTCAAAATTTTAGTTGAGATTATTAATAAATCATCACTAATGTAAAAATTAATACTATAACGCCAATATAATCATGTAAAAATTAATTGTATGTGATGGATGTGGTTTCAAATAAAAAAAAAACCATTATTGCATTATTCCAATATAATCTTATTATAATTAAAAAAAAATATGCATTACTTTTTAAGAAAACTAATCAATATTTTTGAATAATAATAAACATGAATATAATAAAGATTATTTATATAAATGAATATTATACATTCATAAACACGGATTTTGCTTATGTCGATATACTACTATCCATTATTCACTATTCAACATACTTCTCATTACTTCTCTTACAAAACACTTATATAATATTACAACTTTATGACAAATTAATTATTTAATTTTCATATAATATACATAAATAAATAGAAACCTTATTCCTCCATTTATCCAATTCCAACTTAAGTGCTTTTTCGTTCTTTACGGCGGCCTGCACTTTCCGTTCGACCTCCTCCATTTCCTTATTAATTTGTCGTATACGTTTTTCAGCCGCTGAGAGATCACTTTTACTGTTTGCGAGTCGTCGTTTCCTATCCTCTACTGATATTTCTTGTAATGCTTGCACTAATTCGTCTTTGCGTCTGATTTAAAGAAAAAAATATATTAAAACACGGTCACGATAAATATATGTATATATAATATACTTTTGTATATTATATTATATTCTTTTATTTTTATTTCATTCTCCTGTAAACCTTCTCTTTTGACATGTTTGACATAGGAACTATCAAAAAAAAAAGTTAATATTATTTAACTTTTTAAACACAAAACCTAGTATTCAGTCTTCAGTAGCGGAGTTCAACACTGCTAGTAACTCCACACTAGAGAATATAGTCAATTATGTATGTGAGGACAGTCGTAGAGCAGTCACAGTCACACCTCGTGCCGCTGTGCCACCACTGGTATTTTATGAGAATTTAATATATTTAGTTTAGCACAAAAGAATTCAAATAAAAGGAAATAAGACAATACGAGATACAATGCAAAGTAAAAAAGAAGAAACTAAATAGAAAAATCACCTTATAAGATTATTAGTCAATAAATTCTCCAATTTATTCTTAGTAGCTTCCAAATTCATTCTCTGGCTGAAAGCTTCCTTATTCTCTTGCGTGAGGCGTCTAATGGCGTCGTTTAGTTCATCTACTTTACCTTGATCAGCTGTTGATAGTTGCTCCATTAACTCCTGTTGGATTAAAATTGAGTTGTTACAGTATAACATACCTGGACTCTTTAAAGGATATAGTTATATAAGTATTACACAAGTCTAGTTTTAAGTAATGTTACATATGTAAAAAAGTATAATAATATAACATAACTGTATATTTCACATCTAGTTGATTTTATACAACGTCATATAATGACGAAAAATTTTAAACTTTTATAAGAATTTAAAAATAGGCGCGGGTTCGAATCCTATATATAAGCTTTTTTTAAATATAATGTAATATTTTTAACCTCATTAAATAATATACCTGGTGTAGTTCCGATTCCAATCCCTCTTTAGTAGCCTGCATTGCTTCCAAACTGGATCGACATTGAGCTAACGATCTTTCTTTGGGCCCTCTAAATCTTTCGATGGACGCTAGTTCTTCTTTCATTAGACGTATGTCAGCTTTTACCTTGTCGAATATGTCTCTGAGAGTAAAAATGAAATTATTATTAAATAATAATTTAAAACAATTATAACGATTAATGAGCCCGTCATAACGAAGCGTCTGACTGTAAACGTGACGGTTGCGGATTCGATTCCCAATCGGGGAAAGAATTATTTTCATTTCAGACAACGCACAGCATTAAGTTTCACAACTATATTCGCCACAAGATGTAATGTCAAGAAAATTAGGCTATGCATAGATAACGGAATGTCTTGACTAGGTTCCCAGTTTTTCTCTGCCTACTATATCATGTGTAAGATACAGTGTGAAACTAAAAAATATATTATTATTTATACTCACTTAGCCTTCCCTTGTTTAGTTTCAGTCCTTTGCATTTCTGATACAATTGTATTAATACTAGTTTCAGTTTTATTCAATTCTTGTCTCAAAGTGTTTAACTCTTCGTCCAATGTTGTTATTTGTTCCATTAGTTCAGATCTAGTTTTTTGCATTTCTAGACGAGACCTCGATTGGTTGAAATATCCACCTGTTAGTGATCCTTTTGATGACACCTATAAGTAAATAAAAAAATATTTGTAAAAACAAAAACCCCGACTGCACAAAACTAAAAAGAAAATAAATAAGCCCAATAGTTTATTAGGATTAACAGTGAAATTCAAAAATTGAAGTGAAATAAAATTAAACTTCTAAGCTTTTGAAATACTTTTCATAATCGTGCAGTTTTTTTACCGTAGTATTGTATATAAATCGAAAATAAAACTTTGTAAGCCTAACATATCGAGTTTAGAGTTTATTGTTATAATTTTTTCTTTCTTTTTTACAATTAGTTTAACATTATTTTTTTTACGATTTTGCTTTGTTATGTTTAAATATTTATTTAGTAAACGTATAAAACGTTTACTAAATAAGTATTTTAACATTATTTGAGATTTATTAAATAAAATACAGGAAAAAGGAGGAACAAAATATTGTATGAGTGCAATTTTCGAGACATTGCAATTGAAGCGGCGGAACTTAACGTCGCGCAAACTTTAGTGTGATAATAATATATCGTAAATACCTGATCGCCCTCCAATGTGACACAATCTAAATGAAACTGTTTCCCCAATTCCGTAGCACACTCTAGATTTCTGCATATAAGAGTTTTCCCAAATATATATTTCATTGCTTTAGCGTATTTCGGGTCATATTTTAGTTTTTGCACCATAGCTATGGCATTCTGAAATAATCATTGAAATGAATATGTAATTTTGATAAAATATAATTATTAAAACAAACAAGGACTCTAAGCAAAAGTTGTGATGTGTTATTATTTAATACTAAAAATATTTTTTGCTTAAGTTTTCTTATAATGTAAATTAAATTTCATCACTTTCCGCCGAATTTACGGGACATAACGTATTAAGCGGCGTAATTTAACGCCTCTCTGTCTTAATCTAGAACGAGTGATAATCGGACCACAATCGTCATGTTTACAATTACACACTGTGCCATTGTAATATTTTTATTTATATATCCATCAATCATCATTATTAATAATGTATTAAATTTTTTATTATTATTATTAACTTTAAATCATTATTTGATATAAATAAACAAGTTTTCCATATAAATAATAAAAAATAAAAAAACTAATATAGACTTTGTAAACTTACATTGTCATTTGGATACACCATATCTCTAACTTGGAGTCGGTTCAGAGGCATGAAGGTCACTTCTCCGGGAAGACTTTGTCTATTCATTTCCTTTAATATTTTAGTACCAACCGTGTCTGATTCTACAATATGGTGGAATAAACGATTGCCGGCTGTCACCTTAAAGTTTATATAAAAATGTTGATAACGATGACAATTAGCTATATTATTATTTATTTTAGTCAGAGCGCCTGGTCGGTTTTCAGGAGGCGCGGGTTTGAGTCCCGCTACGTTCAAATTTTTATACCTTTTTTAAATAAATATTTTTCTTTTCTAAGTGTGGAATAACACTTTAAAAATGTTATTTGTTAAATTAAATATTATTATTATTTGTTTACTATAAATAAAGCTTTTAGGTTCTTTTTACGATCTTACGTTAAATTAAGTGAATAATAGTTATTTTTATATAATATCTTTTTTTAGTATACAGTAATATTAAATGACAATGACAATGGAGTATTTTTTTCTGTAGGATGGGCAGAGAGAACATAATGTAAAGAAAATGTTCTACCTAAACGATCAAGACATTTTGGGGGATACAACGACGCACTTTGTCACATTTGCCCTAGTGGGGATCGAATCCACAACCACCGAATAAATATACAAAATCCATCACAGAATATACAGAAACCTAACAAAATTAAATAAAAACAATATACCTCAACAGCAGTATAAATAGTTTTGTCACATGTAAAGTTCTCAATAACCGGTCCGTAGTATTGAGTGGCTATTTTGGCCCATTCTCCCCCACGCTCTTGGAATGTCTCTAGTACTTTACGTACACTGTCACGACCGTTGAGAATTGGCTGTAAAATTTTATTTAATTATTATTCCTTTTTTTACAATATAATATAAAATACAGATGAGGTTATGTGTAGCAAGTTATACTACTTTTATTAGATTTTTTTTTTTTAAATGATCTTTAAGGATCCCAATTGCAAATACTTTAACTATAATAACCATATGGTTTTACTGTACAGTACAGTAGTTAGTAGTTTAAAATTGTGATAGAATTTGGATGTGCTGAAAAAAATATTGTTAATATTAAATTAAGAGCTAATGAATACATTTAAACGAAACATTATAAAAAAGGAAAAAAAATTAGTCTACCTTTCCTGCCATGGAGCGCAATGCTTGGTCAGCTTTAGCTAAATCTTCCTTTAACGAAGACAAGTTTTGGGTCAAAGTTGTTTCTTTACGCCATAGTTCACTGAAATGTAATATATTTTTTAGACTCACTCCTAGCATTCATCACTTTCTACCCGTATTCAAGATATTCCATATTAAATAATTTTATTCCCGACTGCTAAGGAAGGGTTATTACTAAAAAAACATCAAATTAATTACTAAAAAAATACTTTAATAGGATAGTCTTCTATTTAAAATTATTATAGTACTAGCGGCCCACTCGCGGCTTCGCCGGCATACACCTATAATTTTTTTTTATGCTACATTTGCCATAAGACTGATTATATAATTTATACATTCACTCATTTTTAATAATTTTGTGAAAGTGCAAGGCAAGGGCGCCCCCCGCAGGACTTGAGTCTATGCTTGCGGCCGTAAGCAGAGCATTGAATGAATTAAATTTTATATTTTCTCGAAAAGCATATGCCCAATTTGCGTGTTTTAAAAGCCAAAGCTTATCTTCATAAAATTTCCTTGACGATGGGTTTCGTTCGTAAGTTTCAATGTTTTTATCAAATAAAAAACGTTGAAATTTTAATTTCCAAATAATGGTGACAAGTGCTTAGATGATTTCAATGAGACCCAAGTTCCAGTTCAGGTATATTTAATATAATTTTGCTTCTTTTACATACAAATAAAAGTTTAACAAACCATATGTAATATAAAAAAAACAATTTACTTACTTCCTAGCACTCTGCTCTTGATCCTTCCGCTTCTTACATTCATAATACTGTTTGTTATGTTCGTCGATGGCCACCCTCTGCCTTTCCATTTCTTTCGTCATTTCTTCTATACGTTTCTCTAGTTCCGTTAGTTTGACGGCGTCACGTCGTAGGTCTTCGCGTAGCTTACCCTCGTGGTCTTTTTTGTCTTTTATTTGTTTACTCAACGATCTGTTGACATACAAAAATATATTATGAGTTATACTGATTAAATATTGTAGTTTTTAGTTTGATTCTCTTTTGATAGATTTTTTAAAACATAGGTACTTTTTGTTCTGATTTGACAAGTAATTAAGTAAAAAAACTATTTTCTTTCTTTCCAATTCAATTACAATATTAACTTTTTTTTCTATTTTTCACTTTGTATAATCTAAAAGCACCAAAAATATCTATATTTTAAATTATATCTTATAATAAAATTTTATATAAATATCCCTACTTAAGTTCCTTCTCGATCCATCTATCTCTATCCTGTTTGGACGTAAACTGAGTCCCTCTGCCTTGTTTAGCGTATAACTCTTGTCGTTTTTGTTGGTTTAGGGCCAAAGCCCTCGTACATTCTTCCTCACGAGATTTCATTTCTTCATATTTGGGCTTTAGTTCCTCTAATTCTCGTTCTTTTTCTGATATTTGTTGTCTTAGTCGTTCTAGTTCGGCTTCGGCTCTTTCCTATTAATGATATATGATAATTTTAAGATTTTTTAATTACTATATGAACATTTATTATTGTAAAGAAATGAAGTACAAACCACATTATGTGTGATATGTTACAGAGCATGTTCTTTAAAATATATTGTCAATATTATTATTTAATCGCAATCTCATTATACAGATATTTAAGAATATGAGAATATTTATCAGCACATTACTGATGTAACAAATGTCACTTTTTCAATATTGGTGAATGTGAATGTCAGCTCCTGACCTTCCCGAATAAGAATAGTCTTTTTCTTGTTATAAGAATTTGATTGTATTTCTAATTCAGATGGGAAATTAATAGTATAAATTTAACTGTAAACATTAATACTTTATTCAGTATGTGGTTACTATAATAATAACTGGTATATCATAGAAAATAATTAATGAAGAGTACTTAAAGCTTTTTTTATATTCACATATTTTTGTTACTACATCATATTTCACTATATTAGTATAGTCATCTTGTGTATTATAAAAACATAATTGTAAATAGCGTTGTATTTACTCACCTTAGATTTATTATCTCCATCGACATCATCAGTCAGATCTTTAATGGCCAATTCTAACTTTGTCTTTTCTCTTAGTAATTGCTGTTGTTCTGTAGACAATATATCTTTCTCTTCGCGAGCCGCAGCCACATCTTTACGGGCTTCTTTTAGTTTCCTAATAAATATTGTAATATATTAAATAAAATATATATTTACTATACATAATATATTAACTATAAACTATCGAGGCGCAGTGGGACAGTGTCCGCATGTAAACGCGACTTTTGTGGAATCGATTACTGTTCGAGTGTATAAATTATTTTCATTTACTCGTTCTAGAAAGAAGACAAAACGCGGCGCTGAATACCTGACGGTATCAACACGCAACGTCTCGAAAACTGGGCAATAAGGAAGCAGTTAAAAATAAAAATTATTAAGTAAGAAATTTTCCAAACACATGTCATGATGACGATATATGCACTTTGTTTATGAATCTATTATGTTAGTTTATTTATATATTGTGTCATATTTATTATTGTTAGTTCTCATTTCTACATAAATAACAATATTTTACTTTATGTTATAGAGAAAAAACAAATAAGACTTGGAAAAATATTTCATTTAAGACCATTGTTTTAAAATATGGTTAATATTTTAATGTAAATAAGTTGTCGGTCACTATCTTTTGAGGAAATATTTATATTTAAATTATCTACTTCCATTCATTACGTATGACAAGGATTTATAATTGACGTCATATATTAAGATGAGGGTTGACGAAGTATGACATTGTGTGATAAAGGAAGAATGTGGAAGGAGAGAAGGTCGCATTTACAGTCGCATGCTTGTGCCCCTGCGCCAGTGTGAGTGGTCTCCTTTTATCTAATATATAGTCGAAAAAAATAGTTTGGCTTAATTTATGGATAAAAATTGAAAACAGAATAAAAAAAACTGGGAAACAGACTTTAAAAGGTTGTCTCTGCCTACTTTGTTTAATATGGAAAAAATAAAATATATTTTTTTCACCTATTAGATTCCCTCACGTGGTCCTGAGCCTCGCGTACCATATCTGCATAGTGCTGTTGTTCTTTGCCACTGTTCGCCCTCATTTTTTCCAACTATAAAAATATAAATTAAAATTTTTTCAAATATTTTGTTTTAAAAAAAAATTTTCTAAAAAATAAATCGATACATAAACAGACACAGCAAGTCATTATCATTTAATATTAAATTGGCAAAAAGTAATTATTAACAGTATTTGTTAAGGCGCCAGTTGTTGCGCAGGGGCACAATATGTGACTGAAAACGCTACCGGGTGTGCCACTCAACACGCAATGCCTCCTGAATTCAGTGGAATATGGGGAATGGGGTGTCTTAACAATAGGTTCCCTCTGCCTACCTTGCTGTGTGCGGGATACAGCATAACGCTAAAAAAACGCAATTACTATTGATGTTTATTAATTATGTTCTCTTATTATTTTATATTCGGAGGGTGCTAGATTATTGGATATTTAAATTTATTGAATTTGTTTTAGTGAGATTGCACTGTACAGTCGTGGCCACTCTTAAGTTAGCTGTATATGGCTGCACAGATTTGATTTTAGGACTTTTCTTATTTTCTTTCAGATTTCAGAACAAAGTGCAATTATTCAGAAATCCTAACTTTCAGGGCGTCCACGACTAGCCGACCGTACTGTAATGGGAAAAATTAAAATAAATGAACTTACATCCTCTAATTTACGTTTATTCTCTCTATGTTCAGTGTCATGAATAATAAATTCTAATACACGTCTCGCGCGATCCCATTTCTGATACTCTTTTAGTTCTTCTTTCTCCTCTTCTAATGTTTTAAGTCTTTCTTCAATTGTTTGTAGAAAATCATTGATTTTCTCCACCTAGAATAAATTAATTAAACATTAATTTATATTTTTGTGTCATATTGTAAATTAATTTTAATAATTATATATTATACACTAACTATTCCTGCGACTTCGTCTCTGTGGGAAAGTAAATTGATATAATTATTATTTATGAAATGATTGAAATAAAGCTAACATTAAATGTTAGGGGAAGTTTACCAAATCACAATAGTGAAGACTGCATGTAAATTGGTTAAGCCGTTTCTCAGATTAGTGTGCACAAATAAAAAAATATATTTTGGATCCTAATAGGACCCAATGATAAATGGGTTTTCCATGTATGACTGAAAAAAACTAACTGAATATATTATATACATTTTTTTCGTATGACTCATACAACATACAATGTCTCTCTATTATAGCATATAGCAGAAAATAGAGAGCAACGTGGTTTTGCACTAAGTCTTCAGCCTACCTTGCTATATACAGGAAAAGCATGAAACTGAAAAAAATCTCACCTTGCCAACAGTTTCTTTCAATATCGTAACCGATTCCTCGCGTCTCTCATCATATACTCTTGTACCGGCCACCTCTCTTAGTAATTTCAATCTGTGAGAATCAGGAGCCACCGCCATTTGGTTAATCTGTGAGAGTACAAGTCTGTCTATCAAGACCATTTTAAGATCAAGTGAAAGTATCAGGCAGAAATTAACATAAAATACCGAAGTCTACGCTTGGAGCACAGAAATAATTAAACTTCTAAGGAAATCTAACTAAACTAAATAGATCTTAATTTATCACATAATCGTAAAACCTAGAATGGTATGGAAAAGATCTAGAATTATGAAATTTGACGAAAACTCAAAGTATACATGAAAACGAAAATAGCTGATAATATAGGTATGTGACAGCGTAAAACCTTTACAAACTTACAATTTTAATTATTTTCACAAAATTTGTATATACGCGTGCAAATTTAATTTTGTCAACTGTTTTAAGTTAATAATAGGTGAATGAATTAAGTACGAAACTTCATTCCGCGATTTCAACTCGCACTTGACCAGTTTTTTGTTTTTCTTGACAGAAAGTCAATGTTATGTAGAATAATAATTCTTATCTTATATTCTTAGAAACCCAACCAGACCAATTAATTTTATTATTTTAATGTAAATAAAAAAAGGATAAAGCCTGAAACTTTATTAACAGTACTTTGTTTTGCAAAATCTTACAGATTATTAAGATTAAAAAATATAAATAATATACATAATGAATTTTAAGTGTTCTTATAAAATGACATTTCACAAAAATTCTACCTGGTAAAACTGCAATCATCAAAAATCTTGACATTACAAATATAAATATATTAATATAATTATCTTACACATTCAAAGTAATGTTATATTATTAAAAAATATATATTTTATTAAGGCTCTTCTAGTACAGCATCTGACTGTAAATGCAATAGCTGTGGGTTCAATATCCACTGCAGTTGTGAATTATTGTCTTTTCTTCACTTTGGCAACAAGACAAAGCGTGGCATTGAATTCCGACAGTCAACGCATAATGTCTCCAAATTTGGGGTATGAAATGTTTTAACATTAGGTTCCCTTTGCCTACAACAGCAAAACAACATGAAACTGAAACACAAATTTACTCACCTTTCCCTGTTTCACAATGTAGTAAGGATTTGAATTGGATAAGCCTGCACTCTCCAATAGATTAAGTACCTCAGACCGTGGCACAACTTTCTTGTTAAGAAAGAATTGATCCTTCTTAGATCCAATGACTCGCCGCAAGAATATCTCATCTTTTTCAATCTATACATATATAAATAGTATATCTGAGATTATTGTGATGCAGTAGAGTGAAAATTGATTGTAAGTGAGATGGTTGTGGGTTCAATACCCACTTGGGGAAAAGATTATTTTTATTTTTTTTTTCATTTCCTTAACTTAATGCCACACTCTGGCAAGACAATGTGTGGCATTAAGTTCTGCCAATACAAAATCTTCTTCTAGTCTTAAATTTTGACTTAAAACATAAAACACAGTATCTTGACACTAGGTTCTTTTGTAAAAAAAATCAAATCTTCACACTTCATGCTGTAACCCAAACACAGCAGTGTAGGCAGAGGGAACCTAGTGTTAAGATATTCCATTCTCCTTTTTCCATCGAATTCTAGAGGCATTGCATGTTGAGTGGTCGAACTTGATGCTGCCCTTTGTCTTGATACCAGAGCAAAGAAACAAAAAAATATAAATTTAAATAAATATTTCATTTCTTCAAGTGGGGATTGAACTCACAACAAGTCACATTTACAGTCACACTTAGTGCTCCTTTATCTTTGCCTTTTTAAAAATCCTATATCTTTAAATTGTCAAGACACTAATGAGATCTATCCTATTACAATGGTTGTAGATTCAACTTTCTCTCAGGGTAATGACTTATTATTTTTATCGCAAGTGCCACCTTTCAGCACTTCTTAAATTTTGGCAGAAAATATAAAATACAGTGTCTTGTTTATGGATTTTTTTAGAAAAAAGGCATACATGAAACTAAAATAAATACTTGCCGGAATTCTGTTGTCAGAATTGTCAAATATAATTTCCACAAATGCAGATATCACCCTAGGTCCAGTTCCTTCATGAAGTAGCGCCAAACGCTGCTCCGGTCGGAGGTGTGAAAATTCATCACTCAACACAAACTGAATTGCTGTAATGAAACAATGTAATTTAAACAATGGATCAGAAATGGGTATAATATAAGCTTTTGCTTAAAAAATATTTAATATTTTTAAATATGTTTAGAATAGATAATAATATTCGCTAGAAATGATCAACTGGATGTTCTGTGCTATGATGTTTAGAACTATAGTATTTCTACTTACCATGAAAGAAATTACTTTTTCCAGATCCATTGCGTCCTACTACGACATTGTGACGTTTATCAAAGGGTTCTACCACAATTTGCTCACGATAACTCTTAAATCCCTGAATAATCACCTAAAAACCAAAACAACACACTTGTCACATATACAGGTCACTGTATAATACTAAGTTTATTTAAGATAAAAAAAAGTCACGCATAACTTATTAAAAATGTAAATGATGGATCTATCGGGTACCTGTTTTATATGCATTTTAGTGCCTTGAAACAAAAATGAAATAACTTATAAATTTAAGGGAAGCATTCGCCGCCATTTCTTGTTTGACATATGAATAGAAACATCAAGCCATAACATACCACAGATTACGATTGATAGCACTTACGTAGTCCAGATTATAAAGGTTAAATATATAATATTAAAGTCACTCAAAAAATTTTTATTGAAAAATAAAAATTACATGGTTTATTTTTTAACATCACATAATTTACCACCAGTTTACTAAAGTTAACGCCTTAGACTTGAGAAGAACCGGCGCAAGAAGCTCAGTGGGAATTTTTAAAATCAATTTCACGCTGTATTCCGCACACAGCAGGGTAAGCAGAGGAAACATAATGATAAGACACTTCGTTCCCCACTTTCTGCCGAATTTTTTGAGGCATTGCGTGTTGAATGGCGGAACTCAACGCCGGGCTTTTGTCTTGGTGCCAGAGCGAAGAATTGAAAATATTGAGAAATATTAATTCATTCCCTCGAGTGGGGATCGAACCTACAACCGTCGCGTTTCAGTTACACCCTTGCACCCCTGGCTCACGATGGCCTCTATTTTTCTTATATATCTAAAATGTTTATTTTTTAAATAAATTTTGTATAAATACATATTAAATTATTTGTGACAATGATACCTATGAAACAGACTTTAGCGAGATGTCATTCGCAATTGTTATCATTTTTATAAAATAATAAATTTGGTAATAACCTTTAACATACAAAAGTCTTTTTATAACTTTTTTGAATAGTGATATAGAAAATTCTCTGACATTTTCTTGGATTTTATTGTAAAAGCGTATACATTGTCCCATTAAAGAATTACGGATTTGATGCGATTGAGTAACAGGTGGGCTAAATTTAAGTCTATTTCTAGTATTCAAATTATTGAGATGCAACTGTCTCCTCACATTTTCTTGTAACTGTCTTTCATTTTCCAAAAAAAGAGAGATCTATATATCTAAGAGCTAAGAGATCGAGATTTTCTGCAAGTTATTTTTAAAGATGTAGGTATTATTATAATTGCTGAGCAATTTGATCGCGACTGCTAAGGAAGGGTTATATACTATAACATTCTGTTTGTCCGACAACATATACAGTTTTATGATAAAAATAGTGATAGAGATACGATTAGAACGAGAAATAAAGATAAGCTTGTTCGCCTCCAAAAGTTAATAAATCTTTTATGGGTCTGAGTATAAGTGTATATAATAAAATTCCCAATGTGTTCTAAGTTTGCCATTACAATAATTTATAGTATCTATAAAAAATACTAACGAGTAAAGTTGTTCAAGAATATTTACAGGAAAAAGATGTTTGGAATTAATGTTTATGGAATGTCATGCAGGATAGCTGCCAGTTTATGTAATAATTAAATTATACCATTGACATTAAAAAGAGTAATTGTTGAGTTTCTTACCGGCTCTTCTTAGCAGAACTGCCTTCCGAAACGGTCGTAACTTTTTTTATACTTTCAGTCTATGTCAGTTAATAAATAAAATAAAAAAAAATCTTTTATTGTCAAGCAACATAGGAGCATAGTTGGTTAGTACAATAGAATTCATTAAGAACTATGTTAGTAAAACGAAATACAAACAAAAATAAAATACAATACAACATGATAAGGGAGCCTCAACAGCGCCCTGAAGGCATTATTAGATTGAACTCTCAGAATATGGGCTGCTCTTTGGGTACAACTAGCCCAAAGGCCGCTGGTGTAAAATGTTTGGCGATAAGCTTTAAATAGTGCAATCTTAATAGTAATGAACAACCTGCAAAGCTTCGAGCTAGCATATTGGTCCTTACAGCCAATGCCCTGCGCACTCTTTTTTTATCGTCTTTTAAATTTTCAGCCCCAATGTGTCCCAGATATTTTAAATCATTTACCTATTCCTTACAAGTTTTCCACTGAGTTGTACAGGAAGGACACATGTTAGGATTGTATATTAGGCCATGCTGCTTAGCATATCCTTTACAGATTGGTATTAACTTTCTAACTCCGCATATCGGGGCATTCACCGACAGGTTGCCTGCATAATTTCATATGGCTCAGACAAGACATTTGACTATTTTACAAAATTTCTTTGATTATCGTACCAGATGGCAATATATATTTTACTAATAATATCAATCCTTCCTGTTCTGTGCCATATTTTTAACTTCTCCCTATCCTATAACGAATTTTCTGATATTTGGCGCCATGCCATTGTAATCCTTATCGCTAAAGCATCTAAACCAGCCTCTTTCTCTAACTAACGTCCTATTTTTATCTAAGGTTCTTGAGGGCATAGTACATGAAGAATTGTATATATTCCTGCACAATAATGTGCAGGGCGTGCTGGGCATAGCGGCTAGTTAGAACGGCTCTTAATAAAGTCTGTGACGATATTAGATGCAGTTTCGACATCCAGCAAGTGACCTTATTTGTTCTATTAGATTTTTCGAACGCTTTTTACATGTTAGATTTCGATATTTTATCACCAATTTTAAAATATATTAATTTCTCCTCGAAAACTACTGAATGGCTTTCCTCTTATCTTCATGGATAGAGAGAGACGCACATAAAGCATTAAGCTTGACGGAAAGCATTTATCCCAATGTCATATCAACGCCGGCGTCCCGCAAGGTGGTGTGCTCTCTTTACTCTTTTCCATTTTCATTAAACCTTTACTCTTTTCCATTTTCATTAAAACTCTCACTCCACATATATAGTCATCTTACCATCTTTACGCCAATGACTTGCAAATATACACAGCTGCAGCTGTAAGCCACATCTCAAGTGCAATTAGTAAAATTAATTCCGACTTACAAACAATTGGCAAATGGACGTTTGAGCTATGTATCAATCTTAATAAGTCTCAGGTGTGTATATTTGGTAACTAGTTCTCAAATCTAAGCAACAATTTAAATTACGTTGTTATCTCCCCTTAGTTTTATATGATAATTTTTCTTTGGAGGTTAGTGACAGTGTTAAGGATCTTCGAGTCAGGGTGGATAGTTTTAGCGTTAGTGGTAGCATTTTGATGGTCGCCTCACGTGTCTGGGCTTAGTCGTAAGACTTTCTGTACTATAGATAGATTGAAAAGGTGGAAGAAACTCTTTCTCGTAATGACCAAAATATCTTTGGGTATACGCTTTTCTTCTACCTAATTTATTCTATGCTGATTCGTGCTTCTTAGATCTGGGCTCAAGAAATACTGCGTATATTCGAACAGCTACAAAATCGTATAATAAGGTTTATTTTTAAGAAAAAAATACCAAAAAGACCAACAAGATGTCGCAGTACTATATCTAACTTAAATGGTTGTCAATATAACAAAGGCGTCATTTCCATGCCTTAATTTTAGGCGTCGTCTTAAGGACTTCTATCTCAAATTAAACGGACAATATCATAATACGTATACATTTGTATCTATATCTGTATGTTTGTATATATATTAGTAGTACCTATTATGAAAAATAGAACAGGTGATGCGGTGGTTATAGCTGTTATAGCTGTTCTTCAGATGTTCCCGATCTTTAATTTTTATGTGTCAATAGAAAATGCTTATCACACTTAATAACTTTGTTATGGACGTATTTAATTATTTCTTTAGTTTATCTGAACCCATGCTGTTCTGCATCAGTTGTGGAAGTCTTCAAAATAAAATACAGCCTAAATTCTACCCAGACCTAATATATATACAATAAAAAAGTTTCATTGAACTCGGTCCAGTAGTTCAGAAGATGTGCGTGTACAGACATTCATTTTCTATTAGTTATTTTAAGCAATGTATTGGGTATGTATTGGGTTTTTTCGTAAATATTTTCAACGTAGACACATTTTTTACTGTTTTATTACAGTACAAATAACAGCTTATTACAGTTACAATGTTTATACGGTTTGCTCATAATAATTATATATTATTTGTAAAAACAAAAACCCCGACTGCATCAAACTAAAAAGAAAATAAACAAGCCCAATAGTTTATTAGGATTAACAGTCGGGACCTCTTTAAATTATGCGGGGTTCCTAAAGATTTTATTGATTGAAGAATTACTTATAGGTCCCGACTGATAATCCTAATAAACTATTGGGCTTGTTTATTTTCTTTTTAGTTTGATGCAGTCGGGGTTTTTGTTTTTACAAATATTTTTTTATTTTTAATTATTTTGTTAGAATTTATTATGGTAATGATAATCATGATATACCTTTTTGAAGTCCTGAAATTGAGCTCTTGAATTTGGTACCCATATTGTAGTATTCGAAACGAAAAAAATTTTTTTCACTAAGTCCAATGGCGTACCACAGCCGCCATGATTATTTTTTATTAACGCCACCTATCTAAGAACACTTGGGCTGCTAATACGAATCTAACGATACCTCAAATATGTAAATCCGTTCAGCGGTTCTGGAGATACGAGGTAATAAAGAATATTACATACATACAAGATACGCGCGAAAAACATAACCCTTCCTTAGCAGTCGGGAAAAAAAAAATAACTAAACCATCTTAACATTGTAGAAAATAAATATTAATGACCCTTCATAACATTTAATCCGAATAACATTTTATTCAGTATGCCAACCACAATTGACCAGCTCAAAAACAACATTCATGATGAGTAAAAATGGCTCGCATCTCAGTGATTTTGTTATTTACATTGAATTGTGAAGTATGCTGCGTTGAGCTCTAGGTACGTTAGTTAGTACACTCCGTTCCCCACTTTCTGCCAAATTTAGGAGGTATTGCTGGTTGAGTGGCGGAACTCAATGCCGCTCTTTGCCTCGACACCAGAGCGAAGAAATGGAAATATAAACTTCTATATTAACTTCTAATTCTAGGCACGTTGTAACTGATATCCCAAACACCTTTTAAAATATTATTTAATAAATAATGCCTTGGCTCGTGATGTGTCTAGTGGTTAGAACTCTTTATAGTTGTGATCGTGAAGAACCCAAAATCTTTTAGAGATTCAGAGGAAAAAGTGTTAAGAATTTCATATTATGCCATTAGAAGGTATCGCTTTAATAAGATATTTGCCATCAGAAGTTGTTCTTGTGTCAGTTATTTAGATAACTGTAGACTCGACAATATAACATTGTCATAACTCGAAGCTCGTCCGAAGATAAGCCAAGAGCGCGTCCTATCTTCCTCTCCACTATAACTGCGAACTAGTTATAATAAGAGGAAGAAAGAGTACGGGCACCGCCCCGCCCCTACACCGTGAGTTCCGACCAGACCGTGGTAAAGTCATCGTTGAACCCTCCGAGACGTTTGTGTGTGATCTTTCCGAAGGTTCTTGTTACGCTTGTTTATATTAAGATTGTATTAGAATAGTGATTCGTGATGTTGATGATTGATTTGTGAGATCAATATAAGTCGTTGGAACGAACGCACTACCGCAAGGCGGCCGATATGTTAAATAAACGCACGGCACACACCCCACAGTCGTGTCTCGAACCGTAGGCGGACACTACTACATACACCAGAGTTCCAGGACATAAAATAGCACCACACACCCGTACGAGACAGGCGGACACTACTACATACACCGGAGCTGGGACATAAAGCACCACACACCTACTAGTCGTATACCAAGTCGTAGAAGTGGTATATAATATGTCAATGACAAACGCCATACAAGCATAGCTTACGTATCGCGAGCGTACTGCGAGACGGCATCAGCCACGACATAGTTGATGTCGCTATAACAGTTCGCATAAGCCCATCACGTCAGCCTTCGCGACGTCAAGCAACATTCAATATTATAATATGGATCAAAGATCCACAATATGTGTCGCTCCTACACATATATTGCCTTTATAAGAAATTCGATCCTAAAAGATCGTGCCATCATAAACTTCGAATTATCACATTATATTTATTATACATTTGGTACGAGTCTTTATGTGCATCATATTTATTTGTACCGTAGTACTTAATAGTTCGACTCGACCGCTGCCTTCCGAGTTCTGCACCCACCTATATAGACAGAATGACGGTCGCGACACTCGGGACGACAATACACGAACTCGTCTCGATTAATATTTTATTCAAAATATATAGTTTGCATTATTCATAATTAACTATGTTATTTATGTGCATTGCCATGCATATTTTATTTTATTTATTTATTTATTTTTTACTTATACTCAAGGTATATACTGTTACAACGTGTATTTTCAAAATATAGTCTCTATAAAAAAAATCATGCTCATGATTCTTGGAATTATTTATACATTTTTTTTGCATACTTATGCAGGTATACCTACGAGTTAACAGTAAGTCTATAATTATGACGTCGTTTATAAATTTTACATACTACACAGGACGTCACAAACTAAAGTACCATCCACACCATCTGGATATGTGGCACTCCACTACTATGCTGTTTCGTAGGAACTTTTTTTCACGCGCCTACCTAGTGTTTCCAAGGCGATACGACAAAGGTACCTTTAAAAAGTGCGTCTATCTCCAATTTAACGGCAAGCAACGCACCTGTAGATCCTCTGATGTTGCACGGGGTCGTGGGCGACGGTGATCACTTACCATCAGGTGACCTGTACTCTTGTTTGCCTTGCCACGAATAATACTTTTCCATAAAAAAGTATTATTCGTGTCATAAAACTACAAAGTCTTCTAGATAATAAATCAATTTACACCTTTAACGTAATTTTATATGTTAAATAGGTATATTTGGACATTCACACTAAAAGCGTGTTTCACTTACATATGTAAACAACATGTTACGTAGAAAAATATACGGAAAATATGGCAAATACGAACAATGAGATTAATATCATTTAGAACTCACTATGTGTTTTATAATGGCAACATGTCTTTAAAATTGGTAAAACAAATATAGGCTTAAGTTTGTAAAAATAAGTTAAATAATATTTTTCACTGTACGTAAGTACTTGAGTAGAATATAAAAAATATTATCTCTAAATAGACCTGTATTTCAGACGGAGATAAGTAAACTAAACAGATGGACTCTAGCAAGATTTCGATCTTTTCGAGTTTACATTTATTTTACATTTTATTTATCAGTAATTAAATAGCAAAGCAACCGCTCAACATATACAAAGCGCTAGTATTTTTTTAAATTTTACATTATGTTACTAGAATATCCTTTTCTCTGAATGCTTAAGCACAACAATTACTTAGTCGTTGATTAGATGTTACCATTAGGTTATTAGTTCATAATCATTTTCTTTTGAATCTTTCTTAAATAAGTTTCCTGCAGATTTATTTTTTTAAATAAAAAATCAGCTTCACGCTGTATCCCGCACACTGCATGGTGCCTACCATGCAGTGTGCGGAGAGAACCTAGTGTTAAGACACTCCGTTCCCCACATTCTGCTGAATTCTGGAGGCATTAGGTGTTGAGTGGCAGAACTCAACGGCACGCTTGTCCTCGACACCAGAGAGAAGAAATGCAAATATACATTTAAGTAAATATTTCATCTCCTCGAGCGGGGATCGAACCCATAACCAGTCGGTTTTACAGTTTTACTTTGTGCCTTTACACACATAACACTTTAAAAATGTTTAAAAATATTTAAAAAATAATATTCTCTCTCGCCAAACGATAATTCTTAGTAATTATCTTTGGGTAGCGGAAATTTGTAAAAATCTTCCTACAGAGATACTAACAACATAAATAAGTTGTAACAAGCGTATAAAAATTTCGACGTAGCTTGGCGAGAACGTATGACTTAGTGGTCAGAGCGCCTGGTCGGTTTCCAGGAGGCGCGGGTTCGAGTTCCGCTATGTTCAAATTTTTATACGTTTTCTAAAATAAGTATGTTTATTTAAGTTGCTGTTCTATGTCACCAGCTCCTTTGCGATGCTCAAGTCCTTTTAAAGCTTTTAGGATCTCGTCTTTATTTGAAGAGACCAGTGACAATCTGTAATAGATAAAAATATGTTATTCACAGCCACATCGTGTGATACCAAAGCATAACCAAAGCCTGAGCCTAAATAAAAAATATTTCCCTGGCTTTGCGTCGGATTTGCATAAAGATTTTTATTCTCAGGTGTTAGATACACAAATACACAAATAGGTTTGTTTTCGCCTCTGAAATCTAAATGAAGTTAATTTATCATTTTTGTTGTCTTTGTTAAACCTCACAGAGTTAGCCAAAATATTATCTCTGATACGAGCACTACTGAATTGACGAATATAGAGCGAGGACGGGAGCCATTGGAAGTCTTTATGTCTTGAAAATGCACTTTCAGCATCTTTGCAGCTCATCTCTTAACATGTCACGGATAGTTTCAGTGGACGTACATGTGCAAGCCTTTTTTGAAAGTTCTGTCTTAATGTGCGAGTCACAGTGTGACTACAGCTAAAAAAAAATAAGAATAATGTACCAAAAGCGTGGAGTGTTCTCCGCTTTTTTTATATTATTCAAATTCAATTGGATTTTTGTTTTTTTTTTTGCATTATTTATATAATTTATAAGTATATTATACATTTTAGGACATATTCCATAATGATCAACTTAAGAACTATCAAATTCTATTTAGCGTTTCTACATAACATAAATAAATAGTTCCTATTATGAAATCGCTTTATTGATAGCTTTATAAATTACTTTCATATTCATATGACATATTCCTTTGAACTTTAATTAAGAATTGTCCGGACAACGACTTTAGCCTTGAATGAGTAGGTACATGTGGTCTGACAATTCACTATACCTTTCAATGAATAGTTACTTGTTAAACAAAATTGTCAACAAATAGACTTCTATCTGGACAGTTTATAAAAACCAGCACTAAAAAAGAACTAGTTTGCCAAGCCTATACAAGTTTAACGCGAAAATAAACGATAAGCAGTTAAGGGCATATATTTATAAGAACATTTCAATATTATACTAATTATTTATTATTATTTTATCTTTATTGAAATTCTTATATGATTACGAGTACCTACTTGCGTTTCCGCCAGGTTTGAAAACAATGGATGATCTAGATGGTGATAGAAAGCAATGTAGCTTTTTTCTAATATGAAATAATAAGCGTCTATTTATTCCCGACTGCTAAGGAAGGATTATATTATAAATATTTTTCTGCGATGGATTTCAAATTACAATCTTCACTTTATTCTGACACAGACATTTTATAAAAATTTGTTTAGGTTCGTATTTATAAGTCGCTCTCAAATCTGAGATCAATCTTGAGATGCCCTTTCCATTGATAGGTATATAGATTATGAATCAAAACGGCATCTTAAGATCCATTTCAGATCTGACGACAGTTTACAAATATGGGCCTTTGTGATCCTTTTAATATTACCAATGACTACTGGTAAGTTTAGGTAGGTTCATATATGTAATCTAATCTAGGTTTACGCTAGATCCTTAGCGGGGTAGTCAGAGAGAAAGGAGCGCCAAACGCTGCGGTTACTACATATATCTGAATTGTATTTAATTAGTTGTTTGTTACGTTATATAACGGTCGCTTGATGAGTATTACAGCATCTAATAATTATTGTCTCAATAATTGTTCTGGGTATTCTTTATATTTATATTTCAGCTTCACGCTGTATCACGCACACAGCAGGCAGAGGGAACTTAATGTTAAGACACTCCGATCCCCACTTTCTGCGGATTTTTTTCAAGGCATTGCGCTTTGTGTTGCGGAACTCAACGCCGCACTTCGCTTAGTTACCATATATATGACAGAAATAAGTACGTAACAAAAAAAATAATAAATATAGAAACAGTCACTTAATTACTTTTTTATTAGATCGATAATATAGTAAAAGTTGGTTGTTAATGTCGAAATTTGAATACACGACCTGATCTTATGCGGCTACTCAAAATTTTAGTAGTGATATAAGGGTGGAATTTGGCGTCGATAAATGTGCGAGCATACATGTAGTGCGGGGTATATGTATTTCAGATTCTGTTTCCTTCAGAACCCTTGGTGAAGGTGAGCCTTGTAAATATATTGGAATGTCTGAAGTATTAGGCATTGATGTATGGAACTTAAAGCACTTGGTGAAGGAGCGTTTCTTTGGTCGCCTAAAAAAAGAACTTCGTTTGGCAGCCTTTTATCTGGTGGCAACAATGTGGTTTTGACAATTGGGTTATACCGCTGTTAGCCTACACTTTTTGTAACTTGGACATAGACTGAGATAGTCTGTGTAGATCGCCAAATACGTAAATTTTTGACAACACACTGAATGTACCCGTTCGTCTGTAATAAGTCTGTATATCTCGCATAAGTGTGGAGGAGCTTTGTGAATGTCCAGAACCTCCATAACCACGAGTCTTGGAGATTTTTTTCTCAAGATTGACGTAGATATGCACAAGGATGTGGTAACAGTTAATAAAGATCTTACTCCTCTTACCTTGGGCAAGGAGAACTGGCGTAGCCTGTAGTATTTACTACTTCTGATCGCATGACTGTGTGCACGTGGACGTGGCACATGGATACTGCTTCCTCTTTATCTTGGTTACAGTTTAAGGATCTTTACGGAGATTCTGAAGGTTTTGTCTGCAATAATGGACGAAGTTAACAAGACACGGAACTACCACGACATCTGTCGGGCGTGCCATCGACTTACGAAGTCCCTCAGCCATATTGTCGCTGGTTGTTCTCACCTTGCTAACTAGGTGTATTATCTATATAACTAACAAATAGGTGTATTATCTTGGCTACTTGATTGTGTCTATGTAAATATTCACCGTTTTCATTTTGAAGAGCAATTTGCTGGTGAGCAACTTGCTCTTCAAAATGAGCTTGTGCTTGTGAATGCTCTTGTGGAGGAAAGGAGGTGCCTTTTTATAGGTACGTAGTACGTACGGTGGTAAACCCACGTCTGTTCTTGAAAATAGCCGCGCTTTGCTTTAGTGGGTTCGGTCTATTATTACTGACAGGTATATTGTTGCCAATAGACCTGGAATAGTATCAATAGACCAATTGACACATGATGACAATCTCGTGAAGGCCGATAAAGAAAAAATATCTAAATAGTTGGATTTAGCCTATAAGATTGCTGCCATTAAGGATGTCAATGCGACTATCATTGTGCCGATAATGTTTCAGTTAACGGTTTAATAACGACAAGCCTCGACTAACATTAATATGTTATCGCTTAGCTGTTGGATCAAGAACCAGATGCAGAAGGCAGTTTTACTTGAAACGGCGCGTACTGTGAGGAGGTTTCTCTCTCTGGAGCCTTAGCCACCGATGGCTTGGCCCCTTGTCCCACCCTCGGAAGAGAATTTTTTATATTTTAAATGTATTTTTATAATAATTTAAATTTAAAAACATAAAATTTATTTCTCTTATGTAAAAAAAAGTATAAAATGTTTAATATTATTAGTTAGCGTTCATTAGTCCTGTTAATATATTTTAGAATGCAGTACTAAAAGTGGTTTTTACGCGGGTGTAACGTGCTGAGCCTGAGAGCTGCCAATAATCAAATCCTTTTCGCCCTCTTCGATGAATTGACGAATACTATATAAGTAATATCGTTCGCTCGGAATTTAGTTCGAAGATATAATGTTATTTACAATCAGTTGTATAACAGCATCCGTATAGTTAGTATCGACCATTTACTTAAATAATAAATATAGGTGTATTTTTTGTATAGTGTAAATTAAATTATTTTCAAATATGACCGCAACCAATACTACTAACAGTGTTCGCACCGATGTGTTCACGGAATTCGAAAAGTTTGGCAAATTTCAGTTGTTTCAATACATTTTAATATGTTTACCACTTATTATGGTGTCAATGATTCATGTTAATTACATTTTTGTGGCTGAAGATGTAGATCACAGGTGAATATTAAACATTACTTTTATAAATTTATCAAATATATTCCTTACGAATTTATTATCTTATCGGGTAAAAAGAAGTAAAGCAGTTCTAAACAAAAATGACACGCTCTGTTTTTCTGGAAAATACTTATGAATATTCTTCCGAATTGGATTAGAATCATCGGCCATCAGTCATTATTTTCAATTAGGCACGTCCCAACTGAGTTATGATTGCGTAGATATTTTTTTAGTATTCATGATGGTAATTACCTGCAATATTGCACGTTTCGGTCATGATAAAATCCATGTCTCAGAACAAAAAGTATTAAAATTCAAAGATTTGAAGATTAGGGAAGTTTTATATAAAAAATAAGTAGTCATTACAAAAAATACTTTTGTAAAGATTGCAATTATTGTAAAGAACAATTAAATACCGTGCCTTCTTTTCTTGACAGAAATATATGATGTTAATGTACTTTTTTGTAACGTTAAATTCAAAATGCCTATATATTAATTATTTAATAGGTACATAGTACTTAGATTTTCTTATATGCACGTACTAACTGACGTACCTAACAATTTGTTGCTAATCGTACAGTTAGCGAAGACTTTATTTTTAAAAGTTCTTTAGAACTTGGTTAAGCTTTAAAACTTTTTTTACTGGCTCTACTTTTACTGATAACTCGCACAAATGCAAAGCTCTGCTTAGACCTCGCAAGCTGTATACAGATTCGATTTGTTAAATATACATATAGAATATAGAGCAGAAAAAATTATAACAGTATTATTATTTTCATAAATTATGTCAATTATTAATAATATTATTAATTCTTTTATAATTTAAAATTGTGTCATTAAATTGCTTTGTGATAGTGACAAAAGCTTTTCATCAATAAGGACGTAATATCTTTATTTCTTTTGATATGAAGCAATTTCCGAAGAACTCGAAATTAAATTGTCCTTATACTTAATCCTGGCTAGCACCAAAATGTGAATTAAAAAAAATACATTGGTCAACATTATTGAATATATTTATCAAAATGAGGTTGTTGCATCGTTTGGTCGTTGGTAAAAATGTTCTTCTCAATAGGTACTTCACATAAATGAGGTATGCTCTTATCATTTTTGTATTTCTGACATTACAAATGATGACTGGATATAGAATTTATTTTAATAAAATATTTATGCACTTAAAAACAACTTGTCTTCTTTAATTGAAAACCAATCGCAAAAAGATACAGCAAAAAATTAATATTGGCGCCCTGTTCGTCGCTCTCCAAAGAGCTACATTTATTGACTTTTAACCTTTAAGTAAATTATTATTACTTGCAATCTTAGAGACTGGATGCCGTCACTTACGTACATACTATATACATTATAGTTGAATATCTGGAATATAAACTTGAAGCCTATTAAAATGTTATAAAATTTTGATAACTTAATTTACATATTATATTATAGTTTAGGACTTTACAAAATTATTATCCTTATTCATCCTTTTATATATTTATCGTTTATATTTTTATGTTTTAACAACAACTTAAAGCCGACTTAGCCACGATATTAAAGAAAGGAAAAACAATACAACAAATCACAGATTCCTATAATATCTGTTATTATTATTATAAATATATGTAGCTATCATTAAAGAAATATCTAAATTGCTTATAAAACAATAACATATGGATTTTAATGACGTTACAAAAATTTTTTGAATTCTTTTTCCTGTATTCCTTATTAAAAATCATCTCATACGTTATACTTTGTGCTTATTGAGTATAGTACATAGTACATGTACGCCTTACGGTTAATTAAAACAAGACTAGAATATAAATGAATACCAGAGGATATGTATTTTTATATATGTATATATTTTTGTTATCACGAAATACTAGTTATATCGTGTTCGAAGACATGATTATGAAATAATACTTAAATAATATAATAGTTTCCAACGGTTTTATAATAATTATAAGAATATTTTTTTTATTTGCACGCTATTTTTCCCGACTGCTAAGGAAGGGTTATGTTTTTCGCGCGTATCTTGTATGTATGTAATATTTTTTATTACCTCATATCTCCACAACCTCTGAACGGATTTACACAATTGAGGTATCGTTAGATTCGTATTAGCAGCCCAAGTGTTCTTAGATGGTGACGTTAAAAAAAACAATCATGGCAGCTGTGGGATCCCATTGGACTTAGTGAAAAAAAAAATCGTTTCAAATACCTCAATATGGGTATCAAATTCAAGAGGATATACCGAGGAGATACGAGGATTTCAAAAAGGTATATCATGATTATGATTACCATAATGAATTCTAACAAAAAAGTGAAAAATATAAAAAATATTTGGAAAAACAAAAACCGTGACTGCATAAAACTAAAAAGATAATAAACAAGTCCAATAGTTTATTAGGATTAACAGTCGGGATCTATAAGTAAACCAGGAACCCTGTATAATTTAAAGAGGTTTCGACTGTTAATCCTAATAAACTATTGGACTTGTTTATTTTCTTTTTAGTTTTATGCAGTCGGGGTTTTTATTTTTATAAATATTTTTTTATTTTTCACTTTTTTTGTAATAAAATATTATTATAAGCAAACAAATAAATCATATAAAAAAAAGAATAATCAAAAACCATTCATACCTAATTGACCTGAGCTTGGCTGAGTGATCGCGTAACATACATAAAAACATATTAGTCGAATTGATTACATCCTCTTTTGCAATCGTTAAAAATTAAATATAATTAAAATAAAATAAATTCTTATTAAAAATTACAAGTATACGTTGAATAACTTTTTTTATATATGTTTATTTAAATTAAAACTTAAAATATAAAAGAAACCTATCACGCAGCTGCAACTGCTTGCATGAAATAAGATTCATAATCATTTAGACACGTGCCTTTCGTTGCCGCTATTATATAATTAATTTTATATTAAATATCAATCGTTCTTGTTCTGATGTTGTAAATAATTAAACATATCTCAATTCTAATAAAATTATGTACCATTATAATTCAATCGGTTACGAGTAGCCTAAATTTAGAAATTTCTCGAAGAATCCATTATAGCATAGCATATAAATATTTATATTATTTTATTATCATTGTCATACAAACGGACGTTAGTAGGTGAAGGGAGTTCTTACCTTTATATGTTTTGAATTCAAATATGAAGTAATATAAAGTTTAATATAGTAACTTTAATTTTATTAAGCTTGGATAAAAAGTAAGAAACGGAGTTTTGCTTATGTACTAGCTTTTCTCAGGCATCCTTGTTGTGCGGGATATAGCATTAGGCTGAAAAGAATAAAAGATAATCATATTAATAGTTATCATTTATGCATTTTAAATATAGTTAGTAGTACTAATATCCAGCTAATGGATTTTCCTCATATCAATAATTTATTATTTACAAAGGTACTTCTTACGTATAGAGGAAAACCCACCAAACTAGTTGTTTCCTTTTCAGGAAGCTCAAGCTAAACTTTCTCATGACCATTTTACGATAGCACCGCTATTTAGGAAGCTTAAAAAAAATATTTTATGTTTTAGTATGCAATTAGGTTCGACAGACAAAATTTTGAAATGGATATTAATGCAAGATTTTCTTGGTAAAAGTAGCTTTATAATTGGCCAACTAACCTAAATTCTGACAAGTTTATAAAATATTTATAAGCTTTTAATAAAGTTACATAATACTAGACATCTAATGTTATTTTTATAGGTAGGTACTGTTTATATATGATGAGGTAATTATTTAATGCCAATTCAATATGAATCGTTTTTAATCAAAGATTCAATAGACTGTTATAAGTAAACATGAAGAGGCATTTTATATTATAATGCTTAAGGAATAAAAACAATAAGTAACAACATTAACTTTACTTTACCTTTAAAGGTATTTGTAATTGAAGATACGTAGTTGCTAATGTTAATTGTTACTTTGTAATACATTTAGGTTAATAGGAAACTGAATGCAACTTGAATCAAATAGACTTAAATTTTAATTATATTTTGTATAAATTAATTATGGTTATTTTAAGGCCAGTCGTGGCGCAGGGGCGCAAAGTGTAACTGTAAAATAGACTGTTGTGGATTCGATCCCCACTCGTATAAATTAAATATTTATTTACATTTTTATTTTAATTTGTTCGCTCTGGTATATAGGCAAAGTGCGGCGTTGAGTTCCGCCACTCAACACAACAACAACATTTTGATTTTATATTATGTATAGTTGTAAAATAAAATGTGGCCAAATGAGTAGTAGTTGTGTATTTTTGTTATCATGCACTAGTATTTCTATTTTTTTTATATGAGGAAAAGCCGAGTCAATATCGTTTCTTCTTTGACTGCTTAGAGAACCTTACAAGGCAGAATATAAATTTAATGTTGAATTTTGTTAACTTAATAGCCTTATTTAAAGTAATGCTTTATTCTGTCTTTGGAATGAGCTAGATAATTACATGAATTACTCAAATTCATATTTACATTTATCTTAGGCGGACACGCTATTATTATTACGGAAAAGTGACAAATGCCCTATTTGTCCCTTTTCCGTTTACCATGAAACCCAGTTAACGTGAGATCTGCGTAAACCCAAAACTGCTCTTTGTCCGACGACATCGAGTAATTAATAATAGTTAATAGCTACACAATACATACTAGGTAATAGACTATGTAACTCAAAATAATTAATCGTCACTTTTATAAGAATAAGAAATAATATTCTTAAAATTATTATTTAGATGGAAAACTCACTTCTAAATGGTTTATTTAGATACCTACTGTTAAATTACAACTTTCATATTATATATATGATCTACCATCAAGCCATCATCTGCCTTAATTGCTACTTGATATTGATTAGGATTATTTAATTGATTAGGATTATTGACAAAACAATTAAAAAGCATTTTTGTATGTCTTCCTAAATAATCTCGTTGCGAATATCTTCAATATGATGTTACCTTATTTAATATTTATATTTTGATTAATGGACAATTTTCAATAAATTTAGATTGTGTTCAATGTGACTGTTTAATACATTCCACTTAAGCAATTGCTAAAACATTGTCCACGCTTCAGCATTTGTGCCTTTCAATTGTAAAATGTATCACGAAATAAATTTCTAATAATAATAAATAGTTTCACGCTGTATCCCTCATCCAGCAGGGTAGGCAGAGGGAACCCAGTGTTAAGACACTCCGTTCCCCATTTTGCATCGAATTCTGGTGGCATTGTGTGTTAGGCGCTGTAATTCAACGCCACGACGAGCGAAGAAGTGAAGATATTAAATATTTAATTTTCTGGAGTGGGAATGGAATCCACAATCAGTCGCGTTCTTAGCGACATTTAGTGCCCAAGAGCCACGTCTGGCCTCAAAAATATATTTGTAATATATTTGTATTTTATCGAAAAAATAGAACTTCCTGATACATAATTGTATTTACGACATATAGGTAGGACATATTGGAATAAAATGAAAACAAAAATCTTATTTATTTTTTTAACATTATAACATGATTTATTTCAGATGTATGGTTCCAGAATGTGAAGACGTAAATCCAAGTGTGGAAATACCAGTTTGGTGGCCGAAAGACGTCGATGCTAAATGTTTAAAGCCAGTTGTAGATAAGCGCAAATATGCTTTGTCAAACCAAACATGCTCGAACAATACTTTTCTTGAAGTATTGGAGGAATGCCATGAATGGGTCTATGAAAATAACAATTCTATCGTCGCCGAGGTAAGTTGTTGTTGGGGTCGACGTGGGGTTACGACGGTTTTGATATTCTTTGTAATGTAGAGATTTTGGCATTTATCTATTGAATCGCTTTTTGTTAAAGTTTTGTTGTTATACTCTACAATTAAGTGTATTGTTAATTAAAATTGTAATAAAATTAAAAAGCTTTTGAGTTACGGTGGCGGCAGTTGGAGGGTTAAGAAAATACGATTTTTATATATAAACTTACTAGCGGACCCGGACGCGGCTTCGCCCGCTTGAACTATACGAATGCTTATTAAATATATTTATGAAATTGTCTTCAATTTTTAATAGGATTGGTAAGAAAATATAAGCCTAAATGATCATATAATCCGAAAGAGAATAATAAGTAGAGAAAATTCTTATTATTAGAAAAAATATGTAACTAATTTAATCTTCTTGTAAATAATGTAACTAATTTAAATTAACAAAAACAATAAGTAAACGAACCAAAGTAAAATATTAATAAAAAAAATTAAACAAAACTAGCTACTTTATCAATATTATCAAAGTCAAATAACATTTAAAAGTATTAAAATTAAATAACCACACGCACTTGTAAAAACATAGCACGACTATGTTTTTGCAAGTGTATGTGGTTATTTACATAATACTCAAATACAATAAAAAATATTTTATATTTTTTGTCTGTCAGTTTTTTTATTTCTCCGAGCTAATGTCCAGAACAACGGAACTGATTTTTATTGGACTTTCAGTGGTTGATTTCACTGATTTACCCGGGAAAAATCTTTTTACACTTTTTCCTTGCGCGGGTACATAGATATTTTATGTAAAATAACTAAACTCCTTTCTACATTAAATTCGATAATTGTTGCGAGCAATATTAAATAAAATACCAAAAAACCAAAACTACGTTTTATTAAGTGTATAACAACGGTATAGATAACCTAACTGAAATAACCGACCATTCTTTCTTTTATACCTAAATAATATTATGCCGATGCCGCGCAGGGCCGAAACTTACACCACACCAAGAAATTAATGGAAATCTAACTAATCTACCACTCGAATAAGCGAAGAACCAAAGAAAAAATACAAATTAATAATAAACAGAAAATAACCACATACAAATAAACAGTAGATCGAAAATATATAAAAAATTACAAAATCGTCAACGTCGTCTGCCCGTTCGGGTCGGCCATACCCGACCTTTTCTTAAAACGACATAATACCTCATTGCCTAGCAACGGTTGCTTACGCTAATGGTTGCGGTTGGTTTTGGCCCTGATTGCGTAAAAGACAGACAGACAGAGTTAGTTTCGAATTTATAATATAAGTATGGAAATTAATAAAATTTTAAATTAAAATACATATTAAATCTAAAACTAAACTACATTTAAGACTACTGTTTAAACCTGAAATAATCTAACTTAATCTTAACTTAACTATTCCACGATGGAATAATAAGTGTGGGAAAAGAAGAAATTCCTTTCCCACCGGCGCCGTTCACCCGATCTCTCTCTTGTCAGCATTTTGTGGTGCTCGGCCGCCTATCAGACGGACATATTATAATATTAAATAAGTTTTCCACCTGTGACACCAATGCTATATAACATTTGTGTAAATAGTCATAATGATATTTTTAACAATGAAAAATATTAATGCAAATATAGAAGAAGATTGCTTTTATAATCATTAAGAAAATACGATTTTTATATATAAACTTATATTAATACTAGCGACCCGCTCGCGGCTTCGCCCGCTTTAATTACTGAATTATTCATATAATGTACCTATGTTTGCAAAGCACTTAAGATTAATGCAACCCACATTTTCGTAGCTTCAATAAGGATGTTCCAATTGTTTAAAAAAACACACACCTGAACAAATGACACAAACAACAGAAAACTTAAACGAAAGAAATTATAAACAACAGACTACCTACTATTCTCTTACACAAAAATACTTAAACGAAAGATGTAACCAACAATGCCGCGACGAAATACATTATAATTATTGGATACCTCCAAAATACGTGCAATCGCTTCTAAATTTACTTTGCTATAGAGCCAGGCGCAGAATTGAATCATTTTCTCGTCCATCTCCGTAGTAGCTCCGAACGATATCTGGGCGTTGGTTCCATGGCCGTGGTCTCAAGCGATAACCTGCTCTAGAGCAGACACAGAGAGAGGCGTGCGGGACGGGATTGGAAAGATTATCAAATGCCATCTAGGCGGTCAACTCAGTCAGTTGAGACCCTGGGTTTCCTGAGGGAGGCCCAGTTTAAACGACCAAGGATCAAAGCAAGGCTCATGAGTCGCATTTGGAGGAGGATAGAAAGTCCCTCGGAAGTCATCTGACGTCTGACCTCGGGCGGCCGGATATGCCACGGAGTGCTGCTCCTTAGGTGCAGGTGACCCGATACATTGGTGCAGCGGAATGCGTTGGACGCGAGACGACCAATGTGTACCTCCAGGCTTTCTATTTTTAGGTTGCGGTGATGCGTGGTGTTTCTCACGTAGTATGGCGCCTGCGTCACTCGACGGAGGATGAGGTTCTGGACCACCTGCGGGATTTCTCTTTGAGTGATACTCGCTAGGGCGATGTGATGTCATCAGTGTATAGTGCGTAGAGAGCAGGTGACAAAATGCTGCCCTGGGGAACAATGGCAGCGATCGAGTCGCTGCTATACTTCGAACTCTTAACTCTCAAGCTAAATGTCCTGTCTCTGAGGCAGGGACGCAAAGACATGCGCGACGTGCTGGGGGGTGCCGGCTCTGAGCACTTAATGAAGTAGGTCCGGGTGCCAGACGTGGTCGAATACGCGTACTACGTCGAAGAAGACTGCTATTGCTCTCTCCTTTCGGTTGATCGCTGTTACGGTGTAGTGTAACCAGAGTAGTATACCCGCTCGCCAAACTGCTCGCTTCGTGGGTGGATGTGCGCCTGGAGAAGTGAGAGGAATAACTTCTCGGACAGCTTGGAGACCGCGCAAAGGAGGGTTACAGATCGGTACCCTTCAGGCTGCTATGGGCTCTTCCCAGTCTTGGGCAACATGATGAGCAGGCCCTCCTTCCATGCCCGGAGGAAGCTAGGCGGGTGCGGCGGATCCATTTTTATAAGCAAAATGTCGAGGGCGCGGGGGGAAGCGTGGAGGTCGGCGAGCTGTTACACAGCAAGAATTTTTTAGTATAGTAATTTCAAATCTGTGCTACTAATCAACATTTTGATCTACATTAAATGGCCAAGATAACTAATATACTTATTTATACACTGAGAGTAAGGGATAATATGAGTCGATATAACTTTTCTCTAAAACTATTTTTAATTTCGAAATATTGTAAAAAGAAAAATTTATCTTTGTTTAACGTAATAGTAAAATTAATAACTTATTTAAAAGGGTAAGGATTAATATCATTATTGACACACATCCCTCTCAATAAGTAAATATATTTAAATTACTATCTAATTTCCGCCTCATATACGCTTTCATTACTAAGATTTAAACGATTTTTATTTGCATTTCTTGTTCTACGACCTATATTTGAACGACTTTGTCGTGGTATAATTAAATTAAAAACATTTCTTATGTTTAAAAGGTAAAGAAAATAATAAAAGAACAGAAGAAGAGTAAACAAAAAAAACAACAGGATACTTAAACGCAAGAAATGATAAACAAAAGCCTACCTACTGTTCTCTTAAACTAAAATACTTATACGGAAGAAATTATGAACAAAAGACTACCTACTATTCTATTAATCAAAATAGACGAAACTAAATATATTAAACTCCAATTATCCAATACGTACAATCGCATCTACATCTACTTTTCTACAGTACAGAGGCAGGCGGACGCGCTTCTATAAGCAAAACGTCGCGGGACGCGGGGGGACGCATGGCGTGTGGCGAGCCGTTTCAAAGCAAGGATTTTTTGATATTGTAACAACTTCTAAAGTACTTATTAAAATGAAAAGCAGTAAAAGACAGTTTTGATCTACATTAAATGGCCAACGTAACTAATATACTTATTTATATGCTGAGAGTAAGGTAATAAATAAAACTTGCGCCAAAACTGCGGTTTATAGCCGGCGTGATGTGTCAACAATTAAATGCGTTTTTCTCTAAAACTATTCATAATTTCAAATTAGTGTAAAGAGCAAATTTTATCTTCGTTTAACGTAGAAAATTAATAAAGTATTTAAAAGGATAAGGATTGATACCATTATGGACAAACATCCCTCAAAATAAAAAATATATTCAAATTACTATTTTTAGACAGAAATATGCTCACTGTATGTTATCCTTAGAAGATACGAATATGCTGTCGCTGACTTTTTTGTAGATCTTATTAAGAGGAATAATACTCTAGTACATTGTTTTCATGTAGGACTTACCATTAAAGCAGCGCATGCGTGAAAGTGTCTCAACGGGTAGGACTTTATACACATTTATCATATTTATGTCAAATTACAATAAAATATACATATAATAAACCATATATAATCCTTCCCTGAGAAATACTCTATATAATGGTGAAAACCGCATCAAAATCCGTTGGGTGGTTTAGAAGAAGATAACGTAGAAAGGCCAGACAGAGAAAAAAATCGTTCTTATTTTATAAGATATATATATAGAGATAGAGATAGAGAAGAGACACTTGACATTATGGCATAATGCTTTAGCGTTTTTTTTTTTAATTTTCGGAACAATTTTTTTGCTAGTAAAATTACGATTTCCAAGAGGGTTTAAAACGCACTGAGTTTAAATTTTTATACGTTTCTATAAAAATAATTTAATAGACATATAAATATTATCTATATGTAACTTCCGCATATTAACCTCAGCAAGCAACATTGTGTTTCAGTGTCAAATTTATCATCAATTAGGTATATTATCGTCATTAACATCAATTATATAACGTCATTGTTTATAGTTTTCTCTTAAAAGCTTATTCTGAAGCAGAATTTATTATCAAATGCAATTATTATCAACATTTATCAACATTACCGTATTAATTAAATTCTAACTTAAAACAATAGTTTTGGCTTTGTTATGATTATGTAATACACAACAACATACAGGATGTTTTTTGTTGTCTTGAAAATTATACGCTTCTTATTATTTCTATATTCATTATGTTTGCGATTGAATAGCGATAAGATATTTGAACAGGAAAACGCACAAATTAATATATAGCAATATTTTTCAATCTGTTTGCTGTATTTTTTGCAAAATTCCAATATAAGGAAATGTGTATAATAAATACAATAAAACATCTTTTTACTCAACGATCTCTAACTAACTCGGTACCTATTTTACTGTACGGCTGACGTGTCGTGGCCGCCTTGAAGTAAGAGCTTTCTGAAATTTTGCGTATTGAACACTCGAGAGGAAAATAATGAAAAGTACAAAAAAATACTAAAAACTATTCTGCACAGACGTCTGCAGCTAACTTTAGTACCGTCAACCGTACCGTACCAGTATACCTAACCTACAGTCAATATGCACTTAGCTCCATTCTCGATTAACATAACGTTTCGATCGAGTTTACTCTGGTTGTTTATAACGTAGAGGCTTCACCTTTATATTATAAGATAAAGTTTTACAAAAATGTAAACAGTCAACTTATAGAAAATGTATATGTTTTTTATTCTATAGTTGTATAGGGAAGGCAAGGACGGTCAGTGATTTAAATATTGTGTACATCGTCCGCTTATTGGAGGCAACTTAATTATCACAACCGTTATATGTATACATATTACATAATCGATTTAATCTACAGTTATTGTTAGTCTTCTATTTAATACATAGTATTTAATGAAGTACTTAAAATGAATCGATTAATGTCAAGTTTCTGTTTCTAAATTAAATGTTAACGATTAACGTATGTACGTACCTACGTATTGCATAGAAAATAAATTTATTTTAGAAAAAAACGCATTCAAATTTAAAATTAAAAAGCTTATCAGAGCATTTTGAATAAAACGACGTTTTATGTTATTTTTAAATGAAGAGGCCTCTTTTAATCATTCTTATAAATATGTTAGATAAGGTGCTGTGTACTCCAAGGGTATATATCAAGGTATTCTTAGTTAAAGCTAAAACTTTTATGATTTGTATATCATAGGCTTTTGTATTGGATATGCTGTATAGATTTATGTATTAAAATAATTCAGGATTATACTCCGTACTATGTATATTCAAAATAACTAATTTCCTTGATAAATTCATCAAATGTCACCCATTATATTTTAAATTTATCGAATTGGTCCTTAACATACTTATATATCAGTTGAATTTAAATTGGAAATAACCTGAGAAACACGTTATAATCGTTTTTCGTCAGGCTAGCTAATTGCTTAGTGCTTTGACCTGGTGCTAACGTATAATAATTTAAATATTATCATAGGTATTCATCTTCTATACTTATAATAAAATCGTACCAAATCTATATCTCTACATAGAAGATGACATATGAGAAAAAAAATATTGGGCACCTTTAATAATGTATGTCGAATACTTGAGGCCGGTCGTGGCGCAGCGGCACGAGGTGTGACTGCAAAACCGACTGGTTGTGGGTTCGATCCCCACTCGAGGAGATGAAATATTTACTTAAATTTATATTTCCATTTCTTCGCTCTGGTGTCGAGGTTAAGCGCGGCGTTGAGTTCTGCCACTCAACACGCAATGTCTCCAGAATTCTTAACACTAGGTTCCCTCTGCCTACCCTGCTGTGTGCGGGATACAGCGTGAAGCAGATTTTTTTTTTATTTTAATAATGTAGTAGGACCCAAAAAAATATTTTTAACAATTTTAAAGTGTTATTCCACACTTAGGTAAGAAAAAATACTTATTTAGAAAACGTATAAAAATTTGAACGTAGCGGGATTCGAACCCGCGCCTCCTGGAAACCGACCAGGCGCTCTGACCACTAAGCCATATTACGTTCTCATCAAGCTACGTCAAAATTTTTATACGCTTGTTACAACTTATTTATGTTGTGTTGTTATTCTCTCTTAATTCTTAGTTATCTTTATCTTTGGGTAGTAATTATCTTTGGGTAGCGGTAATTTGTAAAAATCTCCCTACAGAAATGCTAACTATCATTCAACATAGAACAATAAAATATAAAATTACTTTTGGCTATGTAATCATAATAAAAAAAAATCAATCATAATAAATATAATAAAAAAAATAAATAAATTAGCTTCACGCTGTATCCCGCACACAGCAGGGTAGGCAGAGGGAACCTAGTGTTAAGACACTCCGTTCCCCACTTTCTGCCGAATTCTGGAGGCATTGCGTATTGAGTGGCAGAACTCAACGCCGCGCTTAACCTCGATACCAGAGCGAAGAAATGGAAATATAAATTTAAGTAAATATTTCATCTCCTTGAGTGGGGATCGAACCCACAACCAGTCGGATTTGCAGTCACACCTCGTGCCGCTGCGCCACAATCGGCCTCAATAAATATAATAAAGTACCAATATTTTGCAGCTCAACTTAGGTTGTGAATCATGGAAGTCGACGCTTGTTGGAAGCTTACATAACGCAGGGATGATCGTGTCTATGATGGTAACGGGATGGATCGCCGACAAGTACGTATATAGATAGATATGCCTACTGTAGATAGTTCTAGCTACATTCAAATTAGCTACAACTTAATAGTTTTGAATATTTTGAAAGTGTTATTCGACACTTAGGAAAGAAAAATACTTATTTAAAAAATATATAATAAATTTTTTCAAAAATATTTAATCAATAGCATTCTCTATTGCCAGACGGTAGTTCTTAGTAATTACCTTTGGGTAGCGGAAATTTGTAAAAATCTCCCTACAGAGATGCTAACAACACAAATAAGTTGTAACAAGCGTATAAAAATTTCGACGTAGCTTGATGAGAACGTATGGCTTAGTGGTCATAGCGCCTGGTCGGTTTCCAGGAGGCGTGGGTTCGAGTCCCGCTATGCTCAAGTTTTTATACGTTTTCTAAATAAGAACTTAATAGTTACAACAAATGTTGGAAATAAATTCAATTAATCATAAGGTTTGAGCTGTTGTTACTTTAATTCGCTATCAATGAATATGTAATTTTAAAATTGTATTTAATTATCATTTTATCGGGAAGTTTATGTAATTATGAAAAAATATGTAGGTAAATTGAAATGACCATAAAATTGATAAATTTAAATACTTAATTATTTAGCGAAATAGCGATCGTGACGTACAAAGGAATTACAGTTTTGATATCCACTTTCGTTTTTCCATTTTCCGCGGAATTATAGAGAAATTCGAGTTGAGTGGCGGAACTTAATGCAAACTTAATACACTACTTATTTAACTTGTTACCAAAACGAGGAGATAATATTAAATAGGAATCAAACCCACAACCGTCGCGTTTACAGTTACACGCTACGACGGCCTCATTTTTGTTGAATATTAGGTAATATTGATTTTCACTATTTTTTTTTAACAGAATTGGAAGAAAACCTACAATTATTATTTGTTCTATCGGTGGAGCAGTTGGACTTATTAAAATTTTTATAACGAATTTCTATGTATATCTTGGAATTGAATTTTTAGAATCTGTCTTAGCTTCCGGACTATATACAGTTGCTGTGGTACTGTGTACGTAAACGATTATAAATATTTTTATATTTATATTTTAAGTACTCTACTTTACCACTTATAATAATACTTTTTTTTAAATTACAGTAATAGAAGTTGGTGGAGACTCAAAACGGGTATTAGCAGGAGTTATATTTTCGTACGCCGTTTATATTGGAGAAGTTATGTTTGCATTTATAGCTATGGGACTTAAATATTGGAAACTTTTAATTATAGTAGTGTACAGCCCAATGATTTTATTTATCTTCTACGTAATGATTTTAAGAGAAAGTACGAGATGGCAAATGATTCGTGGAAAGTCGTCTGAGGCTAAGGAAACGCTAAAATTGGCAGCAAAAATGAACAAATTAAATATTACCTCTAAAGAATTATCAGATAAAAGCGATGAGGACTTAAGAACTGAATTTAATGTTGTGGTTCAGAAAGAAAAGGAGAAAATGAAGGACATTATAGCTTCCAAAGAAATAATGCTACGTTTGTCTGTTACTTCTTTTTGTTTCTTCACATCGAGTTTCATGTATTATGGCTTAGCAGTTCACGCAGTATTGCTACCTGGAAACAAGTATACGAATTTTGTTCTCTCCTCCCTTACATCTTTTCCTGGAGACTTTTTAGCATTTTTCATGTTTAAGACATTTGGAAGAAAGATATCTCTGCAATATGCTTACGTTTGTTCAGCTATATTTCTTATAGCACAAACGTATTGTCCAGATTGTAAGTTTTACAAATATACCTATAGCTCTAAAAATGTCTTTATTAGACTCAAAATAATATAGATAGAAATGTAGGATACGAATATATTATTAATAATATTTAATTTGTTCATTTCTATTTGTGTCTTCTTTGTAGTCTTTTTATTGAGACTTCAGTAAGTTAATAAACGTTTAAAAATAATATAAATAACATAACAAGGCCAAGAAGCTAGTCACGATTATGAAGAATGGTTTTATAAACTGCTACTGCCATATTGTTTGTTATGAGAAGAATTATGTATATATTCATACTTATTTTGTATCATTTTTTGTTAAAATTATGTATTTTTTTATATTGATGATTTATCTTCATCTCTGTAGCTAATGTAAAAAATTCTAATACTCAATAAAGACTGGTTTATATGTTAATAAATATCGATATATAAATATAATTTTCCTAAGTAAGCATCGAATTCATAGCCAAAGCGTTTAGTGAGAAACTTAAACATTGCGCATCCACGACATCACTTGTGTGTTTTAAACAAATTTAACATTCAGATAATATTTTGCAGCTTTAACCTGGGTGAAAATAGCACTATTTTTACTCGGCAAATTGGGAGTAGCATTTTGTTTCACTGGTATATACACATACAGTTTAGAACTATTTCCAACCAGTGTAAGAGGAACTCTTATTGGATGTGGCAACACTGCGGCCAGAGTCGGTAGTATGCTAGCACCACTTACTCCATTATTGGTAATTAATTATAGAAAACAACGGACTACTTACTGTATTTAAGTTTTGAAAATATGAATATGTTTAGAAATATAATTCACTAACGGTACCGATATTACAACGTATTATAATGTTTTTTTTTAAATTATATATTTAATTTGGTATTTTATGATGTTATTATTCGTGGACCTTAAAATATGTCTTTTTTTTCAGGCGACTGAATTACATGCGCTGCCATCTTTATTATTTTCCTCGACGGCTGTGATCGCAGCTTTTCTTTTAACTTTTACACCAGAAACAAAGACGTTGCCAATGTTTGATACGATAGCTCAAATTGAACTGCACAAATCTAAAATTATGACACGCTTATAAATAAATTGATAAGGATTAGGATCGCTGATTAGCTACGCTAAAACCCACTCCATGTGCTTGTCCATATTCTCAATTTTATGTAATGATGTGGGATTATTTAATGTTAAGAATCAAGTAACTGTATATAAATTAGTAAATTCCTTTTTAACGAAAGTTTTATATAAAAAATTAGCTTGCTATAAACTTACTTTGTATATGTACATATTTTTAGAATATTATATAATTTTAATATTAGGTTAATGAAGTAATTTTTTTTAAAGAAATATTTAATAATAATTAAACAATATTTATTAATAAAAATCTGTTAAATAAACATCTTCTTAATTTATTCCCTTGTAAATCTCTACAATCTACAAAATCTGATCCTCAATTATTAGCACTAAAATGACATCGAAATAGTTTATTTATAAGAAATGGTCTTATATAATTAATTTGAAAAGCTTCCAGTGAAATTACATTAACTTTTCTATGATTCGAGATAATTTCTGAACGAAAGAATATAGAAAATATTCAATCTTTTTACATTTGATTTCAACAACTGTCACTGTCATATTAATAGTTTGGCATTTGGCAGCTTTGGTCAACTACAATTTCCAAATTATCACTAATATCCTAACCTAAAAAATATTATTAGGTAAAATTTTAGTTTTACTAAAACAATAGTAAAAATATTCATAAATTAACATGGACGGCTTTGAAATAAGGATTACTAATAGCAAAAAGGTAAAACATGACATAATAATATTATTGTTATGATATTTTGTCGGCGTGATAAAAAAGTATTTCCTTAATTTAATAATTTTCTAGGGAAAAGGGCTTTATGCAACGAAGGTTTACAATGAAGGTGATATTATTTTGGAAGAAGAACCATTAGTTTCCTGTCAGTTTGCGTGGAATGCAGCGTGCAGATATTTGGCATGTGATCATTGCATGAGGTAAGTTTTTTGTGTTAATTGAATTTATCGCCGTCGTGCCGTGCACGCATTAGTAAAAATTTTGATTAATACAAGAATCAAATATATTTGATTTTACTGCATATGTTTTGCTGTATTTTAATGTTGTTTTTCAGGCCTTTAGAGACTCCAGAACAAAATGTGCGACGTCTTTCCGCCAAGCCAGATATTGTATTACCCCACTCCAATTGCTTTGAAACAGATTTATTAAATATAACAAGTTGTAATCAATGTGGAATTCTCTACTGTTCTGAAGACTGCAAAGAAAATTCATATGCTATCTATCATAGAAGCTTATGCTATATACAGAATGAAACACAGCATCCTATCAATGTTCTTATTGAAACTTGGAAGTAAGTAAAAGATTTATATTATAAAAAAAAACAGTTATAGTTTTTACATTTTTTTTGCTTAAATTATTTTCACTTGTTTTCTTTTTAATGGGCCTAAAAGTTTTCTATTAAACATGTTTTTAAGCATTTTTTGATGCTGATTAAAATATATAGTATACAAATACCAAACACTCTATACTGATTCTCCATTTTTTTTGTAATATAAGACAAAAATGTTGAATGACTTTATTACATCCATTATTTAATAAAAACATCAACCAATGTTACCTAGATTAATTATAACTACCTTTTTATGAATGGTTCTTTGTGTGTCAAAGTTATTACCCATTACATGGCAGCTTTCTTGTTCTGCTAAGATGAATTTTTATGTCAGATATAACTAATGAACATTAGTTGGAGAAAAGCATCAAACATTAGTAGGAGAAAATTGACATTGTGCTTCATCTAACATATTTTGATCTTTCACAGATTATGATATATCTTATTTATTCAAGGTATTGTTTAATAATAACACCTAATATCTTTACAGACAAATACATTATCCACCAGAAACAACAAACATAATGTTACTTGTTCGTATATTAGCATATATTCAACAGCATTCTGATCCATCAGCAGCTGCAGCAACTATTAAACAATTTTGTCACAGAACTGTAAATGAGGATGCAGAACTGGCACATAAACTCCTAGGTGAAGAATTTAGTAGCCAAATAAATACTTTGAGGGAAATGACTGCTAATGTCATAAATGGGGAGTATATACAAGAGGTTAGTAGATTGTAAAGCTTTTTGTGTTGTTTTATTATATTGTCAGCTTAGAGTGTAAACTTGGTAAATCTGTTTTTCAATTTTTTCATTATGTTCCTTTTTATTGTATTTGAAAGTGTAAGGAAAAACAAAATTGACCATTATTTCATATAGTACAAAATACAAATCAACTGTCAAAATTTTGAAAACTTTCTGATAACACATAATTATGTACTCATATTTATTACACTCACTCACACTCATAAAAATGTTTTTTACCTCTTCTGTTAATTTACATGATTAGCAGGGTTACCCTAGAGAATTAGAATCCTACTATATTATATAATATGCCCAGTCTCCATATTTAGAAAGATTAAAGTTCAGTTAAACCCAATTTTATACATTGTCTTACCTGACTAGGAAAATAAAATAATTAAAAAACCATTATTGATACTATAAGTCACTGCCACACAGTGACATTATTATGTACAATAAAAAATATAAGAAATATATATTTTCTTTTATTTTTATAGATTTTATATATGGGGCATTCCATGTAAAGCTGTCAATATTTTGATAATACAGTGTTTACTTTAGGAGCTTGAAGTTGTGAGTGATGGGTGGACATGCACTCTTTCAAATCTCTTTATACAGTATTAATAAGTGACAAATAAATAATTGAAGTAGTGGAATAGATTCCTCATTAAATGAGTTTTTAATGGTATTTTAGTAAAATTATATTACTTTTCATAAATGAGTCTCACACAAAAAGCAGGGTAGGCAGAGGGAACCTAGTGTTAAGATAGTCTGTTCCCCACTTTATATATTATCTGTATACATAATTTCAGTTTTTAACTCCAGAAGGATTTTGCTCTTTAATGGCATTAGTTGGTACTAACGGACAAGGTATTGGTACAAGTCCGTTAGCTCTATGGGTCAATTCTGTTTCTCAATTAACAATGTCTGATGATGAGAGGCGACAACTCGATGTGTTTATTGATAAATTGTATCAATATGTTGAGGAAGGTTAGCTATGATCATTTATTATTTTGTAAAATATAAAAAACTTTAATATAAAATTTACATTTTACTATTATTTACTAAAATTTTGCTTGGCAATGTGTTGATTTGAAGGCTTATGCTTGTTGATATGAAAACTTAATTAAAAGTCAGTATATTAATTTTATTATTATCATTGCATGTACAGATGTATCATCTTCCATATCTTTTCTTCCCTATTATATGTATATATTACATATTACATTTGTTTTCTTTACATACTACTTAAAATAAGAAAGGGAACTATAAATGAAACATGAAGGTTATATAACGTTATATTTTATTTATAGTTATATTCTTTTCATTATTTTCTTTCTATAACATATAAATAAAATATTAAACATATTTTAATATACTCTACAGAATCAGGTCAATTTTTGAACACTGAAGGATCCGGATTATTCCAATTGCAAAGTGCATGCAATCATAGTTGTGCTCCCAATGCCGAATCAACATTTCCATATGGAAACCATAAAATACAGTTAAAAGCATTGAAAGCTATACAACCTGGGGAAGAAATATTCATAAGTTATATAGATGAGTGTACTTTGCAAAGATCCAGACATTCTCGACAAAAGGTGAGATTAATAGACAGATAGCATCTAATTGTGGAAACTTTTAAAACTTTGAAGTCTTTTAAGACTGGAATGTTAGGATTTTAGTCAACAAGCCTTTTAGAGTCATCCCAAAGCTCATACAGAATCTTACTAATCTTTTCTTAGTCATATTGTACCTATGTTGATAGGGCTTAAAAAAGTCGTCCAAGTCACCCTATACTAATACAGATATTTTCCTAATCCAGGTGTGGCGGTGTATCCAACGGTTAACATTTAAAAAAAACAACATTAAAAACACATATTGTCTATATGTTTCAAAATTATTCAGAAAGAGATTCTACATAATTGTATATCGCCAATAACAATACTTCACACCCAATAACAATACTTCACATAAGTCCAATAAGGGCTGTTGCCTACAAACAACTGCCCCCGATTGACACAATTCCATTGCTAATATGGTCTTTTCACTTATATCCACCTCTTTTACATGAGTTTGCTAAAAATATATATACTTTTATTTTCCTGATCTTATAGACAAAGCTCTTCACTACTACACAATGCCTCAAAAATTGGGGAACACAGTGTTTTAATGCAAAGTCCAATTGTGAAACTGCTATTTAGACATAAAAAGATATAAAAAACGTAAACGATAAAAAGACATAAAAAGAGATAAAAAACATGAAATTTTCCAGGAACTAGCTGAAAACTACTTATTCATATGCAACTGTGAGCGTTGTATATCCCAAAGCTCAGAGCCAGACTGTACCAGCGAGGAAGAGATGAGTGAAGATGAAATTGATGCAGACGACTGATGTTCCAACTTTCTTGCCCTGTGCTTACTGGGCATATGAGACAATGACTTGTAATGATGCAAGAATGTGTGGTGTTTACAAGGATGTGCAAATTGTGCAAGAATATGTCATGCTTGCAAGAATGTGCAAATTTAGTAAATGTGTAATTGAAATTTGTTAGAAAATATAGTATATGTTATATTTTATTTATTTATGTCAAAGCTAAGTATTAATAATACATATGTATTGTATATTTTTTTTATAGTTTAAGGATGATATTATATTTCTGCTTAACTAATGTGTGACAGTGACATTGTAATAAAAACATTTAAGCTAATCTAATCTAGCTTTATGCTGTATCCAATTGCTATAACTACTTATTTGCTAATACATCCAGCTAATACATTTGATAAAATATTTTTATATTTTGTCTCTCTTTAATTTACTGGACATTGAACTAATTCTTAAGTTGACTTACTTAGTAGTTGAAAAAAACTTGTGTATACACACAATGTGTAAAAATTCTTATTTGTGTAATCTGAATAACTGTATATTTTACTTCTAAGTTCATGTATACATGTATACTTAAAGTAAATTATATTCTTATTATATAATATATGAAATTAAATAAAAAAAGTGAATGTAAGTGACTTGGAATGTTCAATAGTTGATGCAATACAATAGAGAGAAAAAATGATAAATATAAAATACTGTTACATATTGCAAAATTTTTAACTTAACTTTACGCCAAACTACTTACTACAGTCGAGTTAATTCGTCCAATAAGAAATTATAATTTGATAAAAATATTATTAAGATTAGCATATTGATAATTGATTATTAATAATTTGGACATATTATAATATTATTAATTAATAGGCCCGCAAAAGCTGTGAGCTTTTGGATAGTGGCGAATCCATCGATCTGAGACATCCAGAGGAGTAATTATATTTTTCCCGCATTTGGCTTGCTTTTAGTGGCAATTGGCAAGTACAGCGTAAGAGCTATATGCTCGAAAGGAAGTGTTCATACTGCGTACAGTACGGACGACGAGTATTGACCGTCCTGAAGTAGGCTTTCTGAAGGCGCTGTTCCTTTGGGAAGATAATAATCGAAAGTAAGAAAAATCTTAAAATCAAATCTGCGCAACCATCTACAGCTAACTTAAGGCCTTTTCGTTATGGTGAAGTCGATGCATACCTTTTGACATCCTTAGCTGACTACACCGGTATTGGGCCCGAGCCTTTATATCGCTTTGTGGGAGCCCATGTAGTGAAGGGAGGAGACAGTCAATTTGAAACTATTATAACTATTATGTTAGTCTTCTTTAATAGCATAGTTTTTAATCCATCCACACGCCATTCCATAATTCCAATTTAGTTTTGCATATTTTTACACTATGCTGTAACCATCTCGGGGCAATTACCTGCGGTTACTCAGGCCCTAAGTGTTGAAGCCTAGGCTTTCAAAATTTCGAGTTTCTTTGAACTCGAGGAAAGAGATACACAATAAATAACACTATATAAATAAAATACATATATGATGTAAGTATACTATGGCCAATGGTGGCCTATGTACTTCAAATGATTTCTTACAAGCGACCTTTCAGATACAGATGACTATTATAAGGAAAGTGAGATAGGTGTAAAAGAATATGTTATATGAATAATGTTACTAATCACAAACAAAAATATATATAAACATTTTATTTTCAAAAAATATAATGTTTCGGCCCAGTGCTAAATTCGATAGACAGGTATCAACGAATTTGGAAAAATGCCTAAATTGTAACGAGGCCTAATATATTATTGATAATTATGAAATATAAATAAACCTTATAATTAATTTATATATAAATAATTATAATAAAAAATATTTATAGTAATAGTTACAATGTATAATTATTATACATATAATTATTAAAGTAAGTGATTATTTTGTGTTCATAAAAAAAAGAAGGAAATTATGTTAACCTAATGTAATACCAGTTTCTACCTGCGGCTTTGCCTGCGTGGGATTTCGTGATATAGTGACAGTTATGTTATTTACCCTTGCTCGATAACTGCATTATCCGGCACAATTATAATTATTTAATATGAAGCTGTAGTTCCTGAGTTTAGCCTATTTTATCCAACAAACACTTAATTTTTAGGAAATTTTGTATAGATCTCTATCTATACAATAATTAATTGTCATTGGACAATTTTAAATAGTGTTATTTTTTCATATTTAGAATGAAAAAATAAATAACAAAAATAAGATTAATTATTAATTAATATCCATAATTCTATGTTACATATGTATTGTAATATGTAGAAGGTAGATTGTCTATGTTTTTTAGGCTAGTGTAAATGAATAATCATTGTTGTTTTATCTTATAAAGGTTACTTGTCTTTACTTGGTTGTGGAATTAATTTACTTTCCATAACAATTGTATTTATATTTAGAAATCTATCGTATATGATATTGCATTATGATATTATCTACGCCTATTTAATAAATATTTAAGAAATTTAAAAAATAATTTAAATTAATTATAATAACCTGTATAAAATATTTAAGTATATGTAAGTTACATTTTGTTAGATTTTTGATTTATTTCAAAACTAGACTATTGAGCATGGTTTGATAGCGAATATATGGATCGATTTCTAAGTATAAATGCTCTTCTTAAGAAAATTATAGTTTTCGATTGTTTAACATTCAATCAGCAATTGTTAAAATAATAAGTTGGTGCGAAAAATAAAATAAAAATAAAGCCAATTGAAATAGTTATAATAATTTCTGAACAGATTAAAAAAAAACTCTATTAAACTATTCTATTCTATACTAAATATATTTTTAGCTTTATTGATATAAAAAAGTCTATACATGATATTGCATTCATCATGTTAGCAGTTTTTCGCCCGCCCTCTGTTAGTGCAGCGGCTTCTTGCGTTCTTGACCAGATCATTCGTCCACGTGATGTACGTCGTGTTTTTTGGTTTACGGCCAAGATTTTTTCCATCATCATGAGGCCAGAAAAGATCCATGTACCCTCTTTCAGGTTTCGGATCTTTCTTTCATTCGTCTCTGTAATAGTTATTTTTGGGATATTTTAGTTCTGGGATTTCGATATGATCGGTGATCGATGTGATCATAGCTGTATATTCCATTATTTCGTAATTAGTTATTGAGAATTTAGTTAATAACATTAAATATTATTAATATCAATGACATCAGATTAGTTTTTCGGTTTCGGTCAACCAACTACAACAATTTATGCGCTTGATGACTGCTACTACGACGACGACCTACTTATTAGCTGGCTTCTATTTGCGGGCAAATATCTTGACCCGCTACATTGTGGGGGCCTGGGGTTGTATAGTCGTAATATACATGTATATACATACTGATTATCAGTATATATATTGCGAAAAAATGAGTAGTACTATTTTAAGTCATTTGTATTTTATTGTTATAGTGTTTCAGAATTTAAAATAATTGTAGATTTTTCTATTAATGGTCGTTATTGTTTGTACATAAGTACCATGTATAATTGATTGAGTCGTTTATGTTTGAGCATTTAAATTATTAATAAAAAGAAGATTGCTTAGAATGTAAGATTTAAAATTTATATTTTATCATTTAGGTAAAAAATAAAAAGGTAAGAAAAAATATTTATATTTACCATTGTAGCATAAAACTTCTCATCATCTCAATCATTTTAATTTAGGAGTTTGTTGTTATATAGAATTAAAAAGATAGCTAGATGTGCTCAATAAATAAATAGGTGTATGTAACGATTTCATTTAAACATTAAATATGTTTGTGTAAGCTAAATAAAATAAAAGGATTTCAAATATTTTTTCTTTACAAAAGAAATAAACAAAAATAAAAATAATAAAGAAAAAAAATGAACATTATATTTTAGACAGTTCGTGGTCAATTATTTTAAAAACGCTATTAAAAACAGGGCACTGCAATAAGAGCTCGCTATTTTTGGTGATTTATTGCTCGATCGCAATGTAAAGTTTTCAATTGGGTTCGTACCTTCTTTGCCAAAATTATAAAAAAATATATAGGAGTCAAGATATTTTTATTAAGCGAAAGGATAAAATGTAGGCGTATGTATATAGGTAGTTAGAGTAGTAGTAGTATATTTAATATTATTTTTCGGTAATCGAACTCGGTGACTCGTTCTTACTTACTGCATTTATATACTAAAAACTACCACCTGTAGGTATAATGCGTTATATTTAATATTATGAATGATATCTAATTATTTTTCAGCTATATATTAGCTTAAAAATTGGCCTTTTGTTCGTTTTAATGGCAATTTTAAATTTAACAAATATATATAATTATTACAGAACATATAAATTTTTTTTTTTATTAAATACATAAATAGGTATTTAATAAACTTTTAATTTAGTATGTTAGACTATAGAGTCTTGTTGATTTTTTTTTATGAGTGCCAATCTGTCGTAAGATATCGAGCATATTTTATAAGTATTTAGATATAACTAATTTCAGAATTTTCATATTTATATACATATATCTATATCGCAGCCAGCCGTTTTACTACTTATCCGTTAATTTTGTGGTAAAAAGCAATATATTTTTTTATGGAAAAACGACTCAACCATACCTGCTGGTTGTCCCGCTCGGGACATCTAATTATGAGCTATAAAATCGGGACGTCTGACGACGCTGCTATATATGTTGCTTCTACCTACTTATTATGTGCGTATTATGTAAATTTGTGTTTCTTTGATTGATCTGTTACTTGTTAGTACATAATTGTGAAGTTTTTATTAATTTTATTGATATTACATTAGTTATTAAATTAGTTATTTCTCAATAAATTTCTTATTATATAATAAATGTGTTTTAATTAACTTATAGTCTGTAAAGTCCATAGTAAACCATATAATATTACTTTTTTAGATTTCATGCACAATCCTCATTTTGATTCATTTGCTTTTTGATATCAACGCTGTTTCTTATTAGAGCCAAAGATTTTTTTTATTGATAATGTCTACCTATATATTAAATATTAACTTGAACCGGACCGGACTTACCGTCGTAACCGGACAGTTAATGTGCAGTAACACCACAACTTATTGTTGCAATTGGGATATAGCTAATTTACGTACGTAACGTATTTATGCAAATGTAGAATGAAAAAAGTTTTAATTTGTTTTTGTAACAGCTTCACTCTTTTTCTATTGTTATAGAGAGATATTCCGTTCTCCACTTTGAAGTTTCGCAACATTGCGTGTTGAGTGGCGGATCTCAACGAAAAATACTAAAAATATAATCATTTTTCGATTAGAGATCGAACTCACAACCGTCGCATTTACAGTCAGACGCCATCTCATTACTCAAATGAATTGAAAAATAATGATTAAAATATAAATTAAATTTTCTCCATTTTACACATATGCAAGTTACGTAGAATTTATGCGAAAGTAAACATTATTATAACGAGCATCGTAATACAAACAAACGGTCGAAATTGTTTGTGATACGTAGTACGCATGCTGTATACAGCCGTCGTGAATATGGAAAATATTTCTGAATAATAATTATTATTTTCATGGCAATGCAAAAAATATTACTGAAATCGTTTTAAGAGAAAAAAATTGAATATGAAATATAATAATATTGCCTGTTTTATATAATACAAAACTTGCATTTGTAGGTATTAAAGTATATACATACATAGATGTCGCACTGTCTTTATTTTCAAAAGTTTATAGTTATTAGATAATTTTCAAAATTTGTTTGTGAACAACAAAGAAGCGGTTGGAGGTCTGCGTAACGTCAAAAAGTGAAAATTTGCGAGGGTAAATTGAATTGTGAAAACAAACAGTGTTACGGTGAACGTCCAAAAGCACTTTAACGTTATTATACGCAGGACATCAAGTCACATAAAATTCTTTATTCATTTTACTTTTGCGGCCTCACGGCCCGGAATTCCTGCGATGTCTTTGATCTGGCAAAGAAAATACGATGGACGAAAATGCACTTGAACTGTCTTCATAAAAGGGGAAAAATATAATTTATTCACGAGATAATTTTCTGCTCCCCTGTAAGGAGACGTTTGAAGTGGGGTAGGCACGAATGACTGTTTGTACTGTGTACTGCTTCACTACTCTAATAGCGACTGTGACCTGTCTTGTTTCGCTACTTATATTTTCTTTTCAAAGCTCTTACTGTCTGAATTCAAATAATTTGTATGCAGCGCTAGTAAATTTTTATAACAACGCTCCAGGAAACAAAATATAATTGAATATTTTTAAAAGTTAGAGCGAGGAAAACATAAAATTGTTTAGTTTCTTTATTTTATTTGTATGCCTTTTAGTTTTCCTTGAAACTATTCGTTGGATTCGTTGAAAAATTAATGATCATAAATTTGCTTAATTTAATATTATAATTTAACATTTAAAGTATTTACATATTGTACAGTGCACATAAGCGGTACAATTGTGGGCATGTTTGTAATTTAATACATTATATAAGTATATCTTTGATCATATCCCCGTCATACGCCGAAACAAGAGAACCCTCTAAATACTAGATAACAGATGCGATTATAATACACTGTCAAAGATCCTTATTCTGCCCTTCAGCTATCTAAGATCCCTTCTGTTTTATTAGGAAGAGACGAAATGTGTTCCATTGAGTTATTTTATAATGTTAACTCTAATTTAAATTATTTTGAAAACGTAAAGTTAGGTAACAAAATTGTTAGGTTTGAACATTAGGTAACATTTGACCCCGCGCCTACGTCACGTTTTAAGAACGTGTTGCTTAGTGATTTAAGAGTTCAAGTCCCGCTTGGTATAATTTTTTAAATATTTTCAAAAAAGTATTTTTCACATTTCCTTTTGCGTCGGGGGTTAAAAACAAAATAATTTACCTTGCCAATATCAAATTGCACTTAATTTTCAAATTTAGTTTGTTTATAAGTATTACTTACTACTAGTACAGGACCACCATGGTACGTTTCCTGGCGATAAGCATGCTACTGCTGATAACTTAACGGTTGTGGTTTCGATTTCCACTCGGAGAAATGAAATATTTAATATTTTCATTTCCTCGCTCTGTTAACGAGGCAACAAAAAAGTGAAAATTAGGAAACAGAGTGTTTCAATAGTTCAGCACTACAAGCAGAAAAACGGACCTAATCAGGCCAGGAATGATGCGGAAAGGGGGTAAACACCCTGACCATCAACGAATCTCAGGGACTTACATATGAGTTTGTAGTAATCATCCAAACTCAGGTCATCAAAAACGCCCTACATGACAGCATATCACATGCTATCGTCGCCTTAACAAGGCATACAAAAGGATGCATCTACTACACCGACGCCGAGGAAGATGCTATCGGCAGGTTCATTCTGGAACTGGAACTGCAGACCATTCAAGATATTAATGTCCACTTCACATGTGAAAAAGAAAAAACAACAGTTTTAATAATCAATGAAGTATAAAAAGGGCACGGACACCAAAAGTCTGTGGCGCATACCAACTGACTTATAAAAAAAAAACAGTTCAGTACGGAATAAAGCGTAAAGGTAAAAAAATGTGCATGTATTCGTTAATTTTACAATAATTAGTCATTATATGCTACAAAACCAATTCTCGTTGTACAATGTATCTCTATCTATTTATGAAAAAGAACTCAACAACATTTAATCCACTTCCCTTTAATTTCGGGATACGCTATCACGCTCGAGTAGTCGAATGTGCTAATAACGACCAGATATGGACTTCAGTACATCTGAGGGCCAGATTTAAATTAAAATCGTCCCCTTTCTTTGAAGAAATGGCGGCTGGGGCATTTAATTGTGATCCATTCGAAATATTGGCTTTAGAGCGGGTTGCGAATAATTGCCAAATTTTGTACTCAAATGCCTTTTGTCATTTGTTATTAAGTTAGCCAAGCGTCTTTCAGTCGAAACGGAAAATTACTCCCACTAATGAAAAAATTCTATTCGTTAGAACCTCGCGGTTTTTGAAGTTATTGTGAAATATTCGCGTACATTTCGTTATCTATAGATTATTTGATAGGGATTAATCGTCTTTTGTTAGCGTTAATTAATTGCCTGAAAAAGTTGCTTTTGCTTAAGTTTAGGTAGAGTAAAAAAATAAGAATCAGCTTCACGCTGTATTCCGTACAGAGGGAACCTAGTGTTAAGACACTCCGTTCCCCAGTACCTTCCAAATTCTGGAGGCATTGCGTATTGAGTGGTGGAACTGAATGCCGCGCTTTGCCTCGACAGCAGGGCAAAAAATGAAAATATAAATATAAAATATAAATAAATATTTCATTCTCTCGAGTGGGGATCGAACCCACAATCAGAAGAGTTTATAGTCACGCCCTTGTGCCCCTGCGCCACGACTGACCTCAGTAGCTAAGGCTTATTTATATCGATTTTGTATGGGAGGGTTTTTAAATAACTAGCCACCACGGCCTGACCGGCTGTTATCGGTGAAAAGATAAATAAATAAAATGAATTGGTGGAAAACTTCAATAGATAATCTATTAAACAAAAAGCTTACCGCAGTGCGTGTTATTTAAGCTGTCTATGGGAATTTATAATTTGGATTTAAAATTGAAAAAATATACATAGCAAATATTTATCTTTGTATATTAAAAATGAAAATTGTTTTGTTAAATTTAATTAACATTGTGAAAGATTAAGATCTTTGACCTAAAGAAATAGGCTTTTTTGACTTAAAGAAATAGGTTTTAATGGATTATAATTTTTGTAATACTTTTGGGATTACTTAAATACAAAGAGAATATTGGATACATTAAATTTAAAAGTAAAGTAAATTTTTAAAAACCGTATAAAAAATGCTGTAGTTAATATTTTTTAATATTAATACTATCTTTATATTAATATTTTAAAATTAAAAAAATGTAATTCTTGGCCCATGAGGGGATCGAACCCGCGACCTTCGCGTTATTAGCACGACGCTCTAACCAACTGAGCTAATGGGCCTTGTGACTGCTGGTGTTAATATAAGACTTATTTTAGAATAATATAATTTATCTCAAAAATTATATTATTGCTCTGATGATATCGGACGGGCATATAATAATTTTTATCAAAGTATTACACTTCTTTATATGAAGTTTTAGCATCATAGATAAATAATATTAAAGGATTCACTTAAACACAAAAAGATACAAAAAGATTGCACATTTTTCTATTTTTTTATTATTTTAGATTCATTTGAGGTGCGTTAAGGAGTACAGAATATAATATTTAAGAGATCGAATCAAAAATGATAATTGTTTTTTTTGGAACTACTAGCTGTTTTATTAGAAATTTTGTCAGAATTGTTTTAAATTTATAATTTGGCGTATCCCAGTTTTGGCTAGAATATATGTATTTTTAAAGTGTATTCTGCACTAAGGATCTAAAAATATACAAAAAACATATTAAAAAATGTAGGTATGTGGTGTTCAAACCTGTGCCTCTTGGAAACCGACCAGAGCGCTTGGACCGTTTCCAAAAGGAGCCAGTTTAATTATTTATATGTTTTCTCAATCATAGATATCCACTGTTTAATAACTAAAAAAAAATATTGAAAATATAAGTTTGTAATAATTTTTGCTCTACATTCAGTCTTATTTACTTACTCTTTCATATATTTTCCTTTCAAAATGTTAAGTCCACTATCTAATTCTATTCGAAGCGAAGACCAAATTGTAGCGAGTAACAGTTTAGCAGTGAAGTCATCCCACGTTCGCAGCTTCCGACGTAAGCTGATCATGTCAGCTCCCGTTCCAATTTGCTTATTCATTCCGTCAGTCCCTTCGTAACGGCCGCTGTATCACATCCGATATATTGGCAGGGTTTGTTTTAGATGCTATGTAGATTGTGTTTGGATTTAAGCTTGCCTCTTACTGTATAATGTGATGAAGTGAATTTTGTTAAATCATTAAATTAATGATGCAACGGTTGTTGGTTTGATTCCCATTCGGGGGAATGACCTATTTTCATTTCTTCGCTCTGCTCTGGTAATGTGATTTGTTGCGGTGTTGAGTTCCGCCACTTAACACTCAATATTTCGAAAATACGGCGAAAAATAGGGAACGGAGTGTGTTAACATTGACTCTAGGTCTAGGCTTTAAAAATGTTCAAATTTGTGTACCTACCTAATAACTATTACTAGATATTTATTACTCAAATATAATATCTTTAACAAATTTCCTTATTAAAAAATATATTTTTTATCATACCTTTTCACACTAAATCTTTTTAACCGCGTCACGGCGATTGTCAAAAGACAAACACAGCTAGATGTATTTGCGTGTATAACAAAGTTTATTTGTTCGAATATCAATATTATTTCATAGTGAACTGTGTGCTCGTTTTGCATTGGAAAATAGGATGATGTCCAATTTACTTTGGCACTGTTGTTGATTTTACTGATTGATTCGTAGAACTACAATTTAAAAGCTGTATAAAGTTTCCTTTTGCATTTGTATTTATAGGTACAACATTCAGTCGTAAATATTTTATTATTTGGTGCTGCTTCTTTTTTTTTGTATTGTCTGTCATTTTGATTTTCTTTTTTTTCTAGGGTAGATAATTGTATAGGTATGTTATTTGTGATAAATCGCTTTACTGTCGCACCTTAACACCGTATTTTGTTAAACTAGCCCAGAGACACGTCGGTGTTATTAGTGAGTCTCAAGAGAGATTTGAACCCACAATCACAACTATTGTAATGCATTTGTATTTCACATGTATTGTAACTGATATCCGTTTGGGATATCAGAATATAAATACCATATAATATACATTTGAAAATATTATTTAATAAATAATGCTTTGGCTCGTGATGTGTCTAGTGGTTAGAACCGTTTATAGTTGTGATCGTGAAGAACCCAAAATCTTTTAGAGATACAGAGGTAACACTGTTGAGAATTTTATTTATTCAATTAGAAGGTATCGCTTTAATAAAATATTTGCCATCAGAAGTTTATTCATATAACTGAAACTCGACAATATAACATTGTCATAACTTGAAGCTCGTCCGAAGAAAAGCCAAGAGCGCGTCCTATCTTCTTCTTCACTATAACTGCGAACTAGTTATAATAAAAGGAAGAAAGAGTACGGGCCCCTCCCCGCCCTACACTGTGAATTCCTAACAGTCTTGTTGAACTCTCCGGGACGTTTGTGTGTGATCTTTCTGAAGGTACTTGTTACACTTGTTTATATTAAGATTGTATTAGAATGGTGATTCGTGATGTTGATTGATTTGTGAGATCAATATAAGTCGTTGGAACGAACGCACTACCGCAAGGCGGCCGATATGTTAAATAAACGCACGGCACACACCCCACAGTCGTGTCTCGAACCGTAGGCGGACACTACTACATACACCAGAGTTCCAGGACATAAAATAGCACCACACACCCGTATGAGCCAGGCGGACACTACTACATACACCGGAGCTGGGACATAAAATAGCACCACACACCTACTAGTCGTATACCAAGTCGTAGAAGTGGTATAAAAAATGTCAATGACCAACGCCATACAAGCATAGCTTACGTATCGCGAGCGTACTGCGAGACGGCATCAGCCACGACATAGTTAATGTCGCTATAACAGTTCGCATAAGCCCATCACGTCAGCTTCCGCGACGCCAAGCAACATTCAATATCATAATATTGGTCAAGGTCACATGGATCCACAATGTGTCGCCCCTACACATATATTGCCTTTATAAGAAATTCGATCCTAAAATATCGTGCCATTATAGGCTTCCAATTTTTATATTATATTTTAATACATTTGGTACGAGTCTGTGCATCATACATATTAGTACCGTAGTACTTGATAGTTTGACTCGACCGCTGCCTTCCGAGTTCTACACCCACCTATATAGACAGAATGACGGTCGCGACACTCGGGACGACAATACACGAACTCGTCTCGATTAATATTTTATTAAAAGTATATAGTTTGTATTATTCATAATTAACTATGTTATTTATGTGTATTGCCATGCATATTTTATTTTATTTATTTATTTATTTTTAATTTATACTCAAGGTACATACTGTTACAGTAATAATAATAATAATAATAATAAGCCCCCCAAAATCCTACCTTACGTCCTAGCTGAACACCTTGCTAACGTGGGGGGCGGTAACGTGTACTGACGAAACTTACACGGCCAACAAGGCAAAGGTGACCCATAAATATGGAGACACGTCTAAAAAGGAAACTGAGAGGGCCGCTTCCCGAGGGTGATCGTCGGGGCACACCTGGAGCTGACGCTGGGTGTTTCAGCATGCGAACCGTCAGCGGTCTGGAGTCGAACAGGCGGGCTCCCACCGACAAATATACTACAGCCGAACACACCACCCTAATCAATAGTCCCATAGAACCATATAGCTCAATAAATAGTGAAATATCTTATACACCTTCCATACCATCATCACCTTCTTCAACTCATACAGTTGAACACATACCAACTTTAAGTGTTGCGCGGGAGGCAAATGCTTTTTGCCCGCGTCCACTAAAGCTGGGAAACCAAGAGTACGCATGAGATGGAGTTCTGAAGTAAACATTTTTATTATGCGTACCTATTACCTAATCACTAAGTTAGAAACAGATTTCACAACATATAGACAACGCCTTCACGAAATATTCAGTCAAAAATATCCTAACATCAATGTTTCCGAGCAAAGAGTATCTGATCAAATGAGAACAATCATTAGAAACAAACTACTGCCACTGGAGTTGTTGAATCAAATAAAAATAGAAGTTAAAAATCAACTAGAATTAGATGAGATAGAGATGGAAAATATTGATAGAAATCAAACTCAGAGTCTTTTAATATTATCAAATACACCAAATATACAATACCAAGTCGACCAACAAACACAAAATACTTTTATAACCCAAGCAACACAAACTTATACACAAACTGAAACTTTAACTTGTTTATTAGAAAATGAAATAGAAACTCTAATAGCACCTACAGATGTGACGGATAAATATATTCAAAATTTAAAAGAAAAGCTAACAACTAAACTTAATCTTTTCTCTGGATTAGATCCAACAACTCGACCAAATTTACCAAAATTAAGATATAGCCAAAAACTTACTGAACTAATAAAAATATTTAATTCAATAATATTAAGTAATTATAATTCTGAAGACACTCAACTAATAGATATACATACAATAATATATTGCACAGCTTTAGTGATAGGAGAAGAATTAGGTTATAAAATCATGCAGAAGATAGATACAGGACAAAGGAAAAAATATAAAAGTAAGCCGCCATGGCAAATAAGATTAGAGAAAAGTATACAAAAGCTTAGAGCAGATATTGGCCGTCTCACGCAATATATTAGTAATAATAGATCTGAAAAAATAGTTAAAAGAGTCATGAAAATTTTCCATAACACAACGCTACATACTAAACATGAAAACGACAACAAAAAAGTAGAAGAATTTCTGGATACACTAAAACAAAAACTTGCTCTTAAATCCCACAGACTTAAAAGATACATGAAAGCACAGAAACGTAAAGATGATAATATTCTATTTAGAACAAAGGAAAAATCATTTTATAGACAACTTTTAAGACCAAATCATTTATGCCAAGATATTAATAATGAGAGTATTCCTACAGAAAAACAGTTAGTTACATATTGGTCGAACATATGGGAGCAGGAGTCAAAACACAATGAAAATGCTGAATGGATATTAGAAGAGATAAATAAATACAAAACAATAGATGAAATGAATTTTACTGAAATAACTGAAGCCGAAATATTCAAAATTACTGCTAAGCTCCATAATTGGAAATCACCTGGTGTGGATAAAGTACACAACTTTTGGTACAAAAAATTAACTATATTTCATAAAGCAATTGCGAAAAGTTTAACGGATATCATTTTTAAAAAGCAGAATATACCCAATTTCATGGCGACCGGAATTACGTATATGATACCTAAAGGCAAGTTTTCTCCAGACCCTGCACAATATAGACCTATAACATGCTTACCCACAATCTATAAAATTCCAACTTCAGTTTTAACATCTAAAATTACCACACATATAGAAAAGTATAATATAGTAGCGGAAGAACAAAAAGGGTGTAGACGGGGCCATATGGGATGCAAGGAACAACTCATTATAGATTCCACCATTCACAAGCATGCTACAGCAAAAAATAGAAATCTACATTGTACTTATATAGATTATAAAAAAGCTTTTGACAGTATACCACATTCTTGGTTAGTAAAAATATTAAAAATATATAAAATAAATCCAACAGTCATTGAATTCTTAAATAGTATCATGTCCCAATGGAAAACGACTTTGCAGCTTAATCATAATAATCACACCGTTAAAACTAGACACATTCTTATTAAGAAAGGAATCTATCAAGGGGATTCCTTGAGTCCCTTATGGTTCTGTCTTGCTTTGAATCCATTATCCAGTTTACTAAAGAATAGCCAAGTAGGATATCATTTTAATTCTCGCATACAAAACTCCCTTATATCACATCTTATCTATATGGACGACCTAAAATTATATGCTAAAACAAATAAAGATATGAAGAAGCTAATAGATATAACTGCAGAGTTTAGTGAAAACATACAAATGCAATTTGGTCTTGATAAATGTAAAACTCTACATATAAATAAAGGGAAAGTCCAACCTGGTAATTATTCAATAAATGAAAATAATATTATTACAGCTCTTGAATCTCACGATATTTACAAGTATTTAGGATACAATCAGCTAAAAGGCTTGGACCATACAAACACAAAACAGATTTTAACAGAAGAATATAAAAAAAGAATACATGCTATCTGTAAAACACAACTATCAGGAAAAAATCTCATTAAAGCAATAAATACATATGCAATCCCAATATTAACGTACTCCTTTGGCGTAGTGAAGTGGACAAAAACAGATATAGAGCACTTAGAGAGACTAATACGTACTATATTAACAAAGCACAATTATCTTCACCCTAAATCTGCAATAGAAAGACTAACCATTAAAAGACCATATGGTGGAAGGGGTATCATAAATATCAATACACTATGGCAAAACCAACTTAAGACATTACAGAAATTTTTCATTAACAAATCAAATAATAGCATAATACATAAAACAATAAATGATAATGATCATAATTATACTCCATTAAATTTAGAAGAAATAGGTAATGTAGAAATTAGCCCCAACACAGATCCACAAAAGCAACAAATAGATAACTGGAAAAGAAAAGTGTTACATGGAAGACATCCACATGATTTGGAACAAGCGCATATAGATTCAATAGGTTCAAATATGTGGCTTAAAGTTGGCAGCTTATTCCCAGAAACCGAAGGATTTATAATAGCAATTCAAGGCCAAATTGTAAATACGAAAAATTATAGAAAATATATAATTAAAGACACCAAAATCACAAACGATAAATGTCGTAGATGCCACAGCCAGCCAGAAACAATTCAGCATATAACCGGAGCTTGTTCCAATCTCACACAATCAGACTACACACATAGACACAACTATATTAGTAACATCATACATCAACAACTTGCACACAAATATAAGCTTATTACGAATATTGATACTCCTTACTATAAGTACACTCCTGAAACTATATTAGAAAATTCTACTCACAAATTATATTACGACCGAGCTGTGCTTACTGATAGGACTATACATTTTAACAGGCCAGATATAATATTGCAAGACAAAGCAGATAAAATTACTTACCTTATAGATATAGCTGTACCCAACACTCATAACCTCCAAAGTACAATTACTGAGAAGATAAATAAATATGAAGAGTTAAAAGGTGAAATAACAAGAATTTGGAAACAAAAAGCAGTATATATAGTACCTATAGTTCTCTCTACTACTGGTGTTATACCAAAACATCTCCATCATAGCATAAAAATGTTGAATTTAAAAAATACAATTTACATAACATTACAGAGAGCAGCAATACTAAACACATGTCGATTAGTAAGGAAATTTTTACAAATAGATGAAGATGAAAATACTAACATACCACAATTACAATAACACAACTTATTTACATACATTGTATCTACTTGGTAACAACCCGTAGATACAATAGAATCCAGTTTCGAGCTGAGCAAGTATCACATATACAAAATAATAATAAAGCCTTTTATTCTGAACTGCTTATCATCTATTACAATTCTAGTTAACAAACAATAAATGAACTAAAACTAATAAACTAAAGTTAATAAATTACAACTAATCAATTATTTGGCGTTTGCTTGTCTTTTGCAGGTCAGTTTGCCAGTCGGCAAAGGCCTCCTCCAACCTTTTCCATTCGTGTCTGTCCTGAGCTACTCTATTCCACGTTGTACCAGCTACGTGTTTAATATCGTCGTCCCATCTTTTTTGTGGTCGACCTTTTTTCCTTTTCCCTTCTCTAGGGTACCATTGTGTTGTTAGTTTGCTCCATTTGTCTTTCCCTCTAATCATGTGTCCAGTCCACCGCCACTTGAGTCTTTTAATTTTATGTGTGATATCATGTACCTTAGTTTTATTTCTAATCACTTTATTTTTCAACCTATCAGATTTCTTTACACTTAACATACTCCTTTCCATTGTATGTTGGCAGTTTGCGAGTTTTTCTATGTTCTTCTGTGTCAAAGTCCAAGTTTGGCTACCGTACATTAGTACCGGTAGTACGCAAGTGTTAAATAATTTACTTTTAATTCTAATGTTTAGTTTTTTATCTTTCATAATCTCTTTTAAGCTCCAGTATCGTTTCCAGCCATTAGTAATTCTTCTCTCCACTTCTTTGTTCACAGCATTATTTTGAGTCATCAATTGCCCAAGGTAGATATATTCGTCTGTGTAATCTATTGGTGCTTTTCCTAACTTTATGGGATGTTTCTCACCGTTTGAAATCACTCGTGTTTTTTCAGGATTTAACCTCAGTCCTGCCTTTTCGCTTTCCCTTGCTAATTCATTTATCATATTACAGATTTTTTCTGGGGTATTACCAAATAGCACAATGTCATCTGCGAATCTTAGATGCGTTAGTAACTTACCGTTGACCTTGATGCCTAAGTTGTCCCAATCTAGGCGTCTGAAAATTGATTCAAGTACCGCCGAGAATAGTTTCGGCGATAGAGGGTCACCTTGTCTGACCCCTTTACTAACTTTGAATGGAATACCCGTCTTTTCTAACTGAATTTTTGCTGAGCTATTTTGGTATACATTTTTTATTAACCTGATATATTTGTGTTCTACTCCTTGTTCCGTTAATGCCTCCCATATCGCTCCATGGTACAAAGAATCGAATGCTTTGCTGTAGTCGATAAATGCTATGTAGTAAGTAAGTTGATATTCTTTGTATTTCTCAAGAATTTGGCGCACTGCATGAATATGATCGATTACTGAGAAGTCCTTGCGAAAACCTGCTTGTTCAATAGGTTGATGCTCGTCTAATGGTCCCTCAATTCGTTTTAATAGTGTTTTAGCGAATATCTTGTATAAGTTGGACATAAGGCTAATAGGGCGGTAGTTTCCAATTTCATATTTGTCTCCTTTTTTATACAGTAAGATAATATTAGACTCGGTCCATTGTTGCGGAATAATTTCCGTATTGATTATATCGTTAAATATATCAGTGAGTACTGGTGTTAGAACTTCTTTGCAGTGCTTTATTACTTCGTTTCTGATTCCATCAGGACCCGGTGCTTTAGCTGTCGGTTGGGAATCTATTACTTTTTCAACTTCGGCCCGAAGGATACAAGGGACGTTTGAATTGTCCTTTAGATCTACTAAGTCTTGCAAATTACAACATTCGTATAGTTTTTTGTAATAATCTGTAGCAATACTTAATATGCCTGTTCTGCGCTGGTTATATTCGCCACTTTTATTTTTAAATTTTACAATCCAGTCCTTAGAATTTGTTAGTGCCTTAAAAGCTTTTTTGACACCTCCTGATTCATTTATAAAATATTCGATAGTCTCTAATCTATGTCTTTTCCTATCTAGTCTTGTGCTTTCCCTAATTTTCTTACTGATTTCCGCCAGACGACGCCTTCTGTCAATTGCGTCTCTTGAGCTTATTAAATTGTTTCTTTGTTCTAATAAATTTATAGTGTTGGTTGATAGCCAAATTTTATGTTCTGTCGATTTTGAACAAAGTTTTATCTGAGTATTAATCGTATTTTCTATCCAATCATATTTCTCTTGTGTACTTAAATTCTTGGTTTCCTCTTTGAAGTTTTTGATTTTTTCTTTGAGTGCCACCTCTAATTGGTCCATTTGATATTTACTAAGTTTATCTTTGTCTAGTTTATGTCTTGGTCTTGGTTTTTTTGGTTGAATAGTTTTCAATTCAGCTCTGATCAATCTATGGTTTGTATTAAAGTTGAATTTGCTTATAATTTTGAAGTTGGTGAAATAGTTACTTTTATTTGTCATCATAAAGTCAATCTCATTCTTTGTTTTCCCATCTGGGGAAATCCAGGTCCACATCTTATTCTTCTTTTTCTTGTACATAGTGTTTAAAATTATTAAGTTATTTCCCTTTGCGAAATTTGTGATTTTTTCTCCATTTCTAGATCTCGGTTTATTGCTATACGTAAACGGTCCAATTATTGTGTTCTCCTCAGGATGCCTTACACCAATTTGGCCATTAAAATCTCCCATTACGATAAGATTTTGTGAGCGTGTTCTTGAATTGTTTTGTTTAGCTCAGAGTAAAAGGAATTTATCGTTTCTAAGTCTGATTTTTGTGTAGGGGAGTAAATCTGTATAATGGACCAAGCATCCTTATATCCTGGTAACTTTAAATTTACCATTGCTATCCGCTCTGAGATTCCTATGAATCCATCTATGTAGCTTATGAGGTAATTTTTGATAATGAATCCCACGCCGTGATGACCAAGAGTTGTTCCTATATGATATAACAAAAAGTCTGGATGGGAAATAATTCTTTCTCCTATCCTTCTTACTTCGCTGAGGCCAACGATGTCCCATTTTATTTGATTTAGGGCGTATGTTAATTCTAAAAGATTTTCATCACTTTTCAGTGTAAGTGCGTTTAGGGCTGCGATATAAATCTTAGGACTTCTATGATTATCTTTACTTTTCTCTAATATTGAAGGGTTGTGGTCTCCATCCCCCACGAGGACCAGTCGGCTTGGGGAAGAAAGCGTTGTTTTAACTTTATTTTTGTTTAAATTTGATTGAACTTTCCGTTTGTCAGTTTTTAGTTGCTATTGGCATTCGTGAATTACATTGTTGTTAGTTACGTTCGTCAATGAGTTTGATCGGGGTCTCCTAACATCAAAGGCGTTCATCCTGCTAGCTTTGATTGAACTTAGCGTTGTTTGCTTTTTAGGCTGGGTTCGAGTTTCCAACGCTGGCTGTGGTGAGCTGGATAATTCTCTTTTTCTTCTATCATAGGTTGGCTCTTTGACTATTAGTTTGTCGTATTTCAAAAAAGCAATGTTCCCTTTCTTTCTCTCTTCCAATAGCCTCGGTTGTAAAGCCTTTCTTTTCTCTAAAATTTCCTTTGAGTAATCTTCTGAAATAAATATTGTTTTGAGGCTTTTTTTATTTTTGATAATTTCGTTCTTTTTCCAGCCGTTTACAAAAGAATATAACACAGGTCTCGGTTTGCTTTCGACTTTATTCTTTCCAAGACGATGTAATTTATTCACTTCGTATTCATCCAATTTTATATTTAAATCCCTTTTGAAATTTTCTTTAATGTTTTTAATAAGTCGTCAGTAGATTTCTCTGTTTCTTCTAATCCAAAAATAATTATATTATTATTTTTATTTTCTCTTTTTAGATTTTCAATTTCTTTCTCTAGGTTGCTGATTTTTTGTTTTAATTGTTTATTTTCTTCAATAATGGGAACTAGCTTTTCGTCCATCCGGTCCATTATATTTTGCGTTAGGGATTTTGTTAGCTCGGCGGACTGCATTTGCATTTCTAGCTTCATGTTCTCAAATAGTAATTGAAATTGTCCTTCCATGTTATTGAAATAAATTACGTCGAACGGAATGCAAAGAACGAATGATTTGTCAGCAATATATTTCCTTATAATGTAATGGCAACACTATGATAGTGCCAACTTTCCAAACTGAAATCTGACGCTGTCAAACTGATGTTATACTGGTATTATGATACTTGAATTTCTAACCTCATATTGTTGACTTGGATGTTCGGCTGTACTTTTTATTGGATAGATCTTGAGAAATTCACGAGTTATATCATCTATGTCTTCTGCTATTCAAGTGTTGTAAATTTAAACTACGTTTTCCTCCAATTTAAGCTTTAAATATTATTATAGAACGATTTAATACGGATAGATAAGAATATAACACTTTGACGACCGGAAACGGAAAAACACTGTAAAAACACAAGCTGTTACAGTATGTACATTAAATTATTTTCTTTTCACATCACCAACATATAGTACCTACCTTTGACCTAATCGGTGTCTAGTCAAGGTAGGTTTTTGAAGGTCTTGCTAAGATTCAATGCTATATCTGCTTAGCAACGTTAATAATAATATTTCATTAGACACACAAAATAGATTTTGATCTTTCAAATATATCAAATGTCCTATCGCTTAAATAGAACGTTGATATGAGTCCACAGTGGACAAATATAAATAAGCGTAAGAAAAATGATTGAAGATAGAAAAAAAATATTATTTAACATTAACTTAATTTAAGTAACGTATGAAAAGTGAGTAAAGATAGGAAAAAGTAATATCATTAAATATTTATTTAATTTACAGCAACAGTGTTGCCATATAGCGTACACGTAAAAGAATGTTTTACTGTAATCACTGGACCCAGAAAACTATTTCCGAAAAAGGCTCATAGTAAATTGGAAAGCCTCGTGCTCGTATAGCGTTTCCGCGCAGCACCGAGGAAATAAAAACAGGGAAATGAAAATAGGTTAAGCGGACCCTCGGGGTAGGAATGACTTGAAGATGGGTTTTTGTATCAACTAAGCAAGTATTGTTCATAAAATTTCAGGTTGCATCGTTTGAGTGTTTTTTGAACCATTTCATACTTTGGTTTTGTATTTTTTTTTAATTTTATTGCAATGGTAGACTGTACGTGTTTAAAAGCGGTAGATAGTTTCAAATGGGCATGTTTCACTTTTAATAGATACATGGTTAGGTGTGGCTGTATAAGCAATCGATTTTATAAGATATGTTTATAATTTTGGTTAATAAAATATCTAAATGATTACTTCTACAATTATCTGTGAAAATAATTGTATATTATAGAAGTAAAGTTTATTAGAGAAATTGAATGGAAATACCTTATTGTTACTTTAATATTTCCTATATCTTTAATTATGTCAATTTTGCGGTTATAGGTATTAGAAAATAAAATTATTCACTTCAATATATTTTTCACAGACTATAAATAGCAATTACGTATTATTTGAAAAATTTATGAATATATCGTTCAGACCGTCCATTGCAGCACGTAGCTGGCAACCTGTCCCACTTTGTTTGGGCGATAACGTAAGCTCGAATCAAACATGGCTGAGTAATTACGTCGGGTAAAGTTAAGGTGTTAGCTAATTGGGGAGGCGCGGTGGCGCGTCACTAAATGACTCTGATTTCGAGTAATCCTACCCGCCTCTTTTACTGGAAAAGGCGAAAGCTTAAGACACATGCCAGTTTTATAAAAGCAAAATATATTGAGGTCAGTCATGGTGCTGGGGCACAAAGTGTGATTATAAACTCGACTGGTTGTAGATTCTATCTTCACACGAGGAAAATTAAATATTTATTTAAATTTATTTTTCATTTTTTCGCTCTGGTGTCGAGGCGAGGAATGCAATTACTCCAGAATTCGGTAAAAATTAGTGAGTGACCGGAGTGTCTTAACACTAGGTTCCCTTTGCTTACCCTGCTGTGTACGGGATTTTTTAAAATTTTATAAATTTTATTGATTGACGATTGCAGACAATTTAATTTGTTTATAAAGTTTAATAAATAATTTAAAAATAAACATTAAGATTATTATTGTGTGGTGCAATACACACTCTTAGAAATGAATTTAACACTATGGTAAGAATTAATGAACCATTGAGCTCCGCTAATGTCTCCAATTTTGGCGAAAATTCACCTATCAAAAACACTAGGTTTCCTTTGCGATTTCCGCTATGCGAAAAACGTGAACCAGCTTTTTATTACAAATATAAAAAAAATATTTATAACCATACCTGATTTGCCTAAGCATAACACAATGTCAAATAAAGTCTGCTCTACCATTCAAATGCTGCGACATTGACCCAGTGCTGCACAAAAAGATTTAATCACTTAACCCTATAAGGAAACATAAGTATGTATATTGAATAAACTAAGTGTTGGGATAAAAATGAATTGCTATTTATGCCTCATAATCCAGGATTTGGAGGGTTAAGTCGGCCGTTCTTTGGTCGTCATCAATCTTACTCACCCGCATAATCGTTGAGAACCTTAGGATTAGGGCGACCTACGTTTTTAAACTGGGTTTGTTGGTGTGTGTGCCCAAGTTCCCTTTTGGTCTTGTGGTTGGCCTTGATTCAGTTTTGGAGCTTGTACAAGATTAATCAAGGACCGTCAAGACGTAAATGTTTAATTTTGTAAGTCTGTACAGTCTTAGATGTTAATTTATTATGTTGGTAATCTTATTTTGTTATTTTAAGATAAAAATAATAATAAATTAAAAAAAAAATAGATTAACTTGTCGTATATATTAAATTCTTATTTTAATACATCCTTAATATCCATTATAATAATTTTGGGTTAAGATCCAAAATTATTATAATATAATGTAAAATTTAAAATACAATTAAGTAAAAAGATGCAATTGCTTCAAATTCTAAAACAATGTTAAGTTATTTCGAAGAATAGTAGTAGGGATTGGTGCGTTCTGGCTCATTAAATTGATCGCCTTATCAATCAAAATTTTCCGCGGATTTTCTCGCGGGTCGCGGTTTTGATTAATTAATTGGCCGCGGATTAAGTTGATTACCCCAGATCCGCGGCTTTTTTCGCGGTTAGTAGCCGCCATAATTTCGAGTCTTTTCATAGAGTAGTAGGGATTGGTGCGTTCTGGCTCATTAAATTGATCGCCTTATCAATCAAAATTTTCCGCGGATTTTCTCGCGGGTCGCGGTTTTGATTAATTAATTGACCGCGGATTAAGTTGATTACCCCAGATCCGCGGCTTTTTTCGCGGTTAGTACCCGCCATAATTTTTAAAATAATTTTTTGGGTGCGTTCTGGCTCATCAAAAATTTCGCCTCGATCGCCTTATCAAAGATTTTTAAAATAGCAGTGTATTAGTGTTTTTTATTTCTTTAACATAAGAATACCTAACCTAACCTAACCTACTCATCATAGAACCGTTTCATATTTGTGTTGGTGGCGCACCATTTTGATTAATTAATTAATTAACCGCGGATTTCGTTTTACTTTTTTAGCATAACAATACTAACCTAACCTAACCTACTTCGCAGTAAAATTGTTTTCGTATAATACCTACTCATCATAGAGCCGTTTCATATTTGTATCGGTTGGTTATCACCTAGTTATTTTGTTGTAATCATCTCTGACTCAGGGTTAAATATTTAATACAATCAACGCTGATTTGAAAGGCTACGTAAGCTGATGTACAAAACTTGTTGATACATGGAAGCATTGGAAGCTGTTCTGATATGAAATAATTGTTGTTCGTGATACGTGAAAGTGCTCTTCCGATACGAAACAATGGCGGTGAGTATTATTTTTAAGTCATTTACTAATTTATTTATGTTGTTGCCCAGTAAATATATTGTGTACTTTTTCATTATTGCAGCTGTCAAGTAACAACTCGTTTGATTGTACATTTAAAAACTATTACTATTCTAATCTAAGCGGAGATGAGGCTGAAGAGGTCGCCCCTATGAAAATACAGAAACCCAAACAAAAGAGAGCCTGCAATGATATTAGTGGTTTCTTTGAGAAGCCAAAGAACCAAAAGAAAATAATATTATCATCATGTGTTGCTCAATCGAATCCTGAGGGAACATCGTATATTTCTACAAACTCGGACGATGGTTCGCAGGCAAGCCATTTCATAAAAATCGAACTATATGACACAAAGAAACTAAACGGATTGCCTGCCACCGAGTACTGGAAGAATGCAGAAGTACGCCTTAAATACTATGTGCAATCTGAGCGTAATGAACTTTATGAAAGCTTGCGTGATATTATATACAACATTACCAAAGAAATCGCAGGAAGTAGCCAGTGTAAAAAGTCTTACTTTGCAGCTACGAAGCGATAATCTTATTACCATCAATCTATCATCCATCATGTTATGAGCCATCGTTATAAAATATTATCCTAATAAATTAAATATGTCATGAATTCGTTTGTTTTATTTTGTATTTAATAGTTTATTCACTATTACTCAAATCAAACACATTTGTACAATAAAAAAATATTTTATTTAGAAAATAGTTTTAAACATTTCATCCACAATTAAATCATTGTACAAAGTATTATTAGAAAAAACTTTCTTCACTCATATTTTTTTAAGCTTGCCGCTTTTATCCAACTATTAAATTTATCTGGATATCCTCTCCACTTTACTAACAACTCTTTTCTATGACCCGAATACCGTGAACGTATTATTTTATCAATTTTATATTCTAGGGTGGGGGTATATTCTACTTTCTGTAACTCTCTTTCATAGAAAGTCCCAACGATTGGTTCATTTTGCAAGTCTTTAATGCTATATACAACGAAAGGGGATCTGTAAATTATCGATGAAAATACAAAAATTTCATCACTCCAGTTGGTTTCGTAACCTTTTTGAAATATATGTTTATACTTGGTTATTCTTACATAATCTCCAATGCGAAATCTTGCTCTTATTTCAGTTGTATACTTCGAATTGGTTTGTTTATCATACAAATTGCACCAAACAGTCATAATATTGCTAGAGTTTACATCACATGAACACATTTTTATGCTTCTATGATAGCTGTGATTATAGGAATATAATAAATCTTGTAATATATCAATAAATTTATACGTGTTGTTATGGGTGAAGTAACGCCACATTTTCATTTTTAAAGTCCTTTGAAACCTTTCCACTATACTTGCTTTTATATCAGGATTATTAGTAGTATAATAATTAATGTCTCTACTTTTGAAATACGTTCTAACATCTTTGGAAACAAATTCAGTTCCTTTGTCTGATTGTATATCTCTAGGAGTACTGTTAGCTTCACTAAAAATACTTTCAAAACATGTTTTCACAGTTTGAGAATCTTTCTTTTTCATGGCTCTCGCAAACGCATATTTACTAAATATATCTATAACACAAAGTATATAATTAAAACCATCATTATAGTTACTATACGTCCTCATATCACTCAAATCAGCCTGCCAAAGCTCGTTAAAGTTTGATAATATGTATTTATTCCGAGGGAATCGTCTCTGTACGGGTTTATGCAGTGTGTAAGTTTCTTGAGATTGTAACCATTAAAAACTTTAACATTAATAAAAATTAATTTTATCTTGCACGCTGATTTGGTCCAGGAAAGTAAAAGCTTAGAAAATTCATTCGATTTTCAAACCGTCAATAATTCTATATGTATCGGTGATGATTATGAAGCAACTTACCAAATAATAATGAATGACATTTGTAATAAAATAAGTGAGTTTGAGAAAAAAGATAGTGGATGGAGTCTTAAAAAAATAAGAAATATTGATTTGAATGTTAATAAATTTAATCCTTTGAGGGGGTCTTCGTATATTGACTTACCAATTGACATAAAACATAAAAAGGCAATTATAAACGTCAAAAATAATGATGTGCAGTGTTTCAAATGGGCGGTACTCTCTGCTTTATATCCAGTTACAAAAAATTCAGATAGAGTGAGTTCATATATTCATAATCAAAATAAACTTAAATTTGAAAAAATATCTTTTCCTGTAAAACTCAAAGATATTCACAAGTTTGAAGAATTCAATAACTTAAGCATAAATGTCTTTGGTCTCAAATATAATGCTGAATCTCGATGTAATAGACTTATAGGTCCGCTATACTTTACAAAACGTCGAAAACTTACTCATATTAATCTATTGTATATAAACATAATCAAATATAAACTAGTGTAATCATCCATGGTTCCACATTTGAAATGATTCCAAACATCTTGGGCATGTCTATAATCATCATTTGATACATTTGTATTTACCAACGAATTAAAAAATTGATTTTGTGTTGGCAATGATGATATTTTCAAACTTTCGAACGAAGTCATTATTTCGTATGGATATACACCCTTCCTAATTAATCTTTTAAAGTCTTCATCTCGCGGGTAATTTTTTTTGAGCTCAACAAATTGATGTGTTTTTATATTATGTGCTAATCTATCAAGACTGCTTGACATAAATTTAAATGAGTCTAAAAATCTTAACGAGATATTATTATTCTTAATTTTTAAATATTTTGAAAAAGAAATATATTTTTCTTTATTTTGAGGGATTCCTAACCTATAAATAAGGTCTGTGCGGACTTGCAAAATTTTGTCGGAAACGAAAGTTTCCTAAACCACTAAAACTCAAGTTATTTCATTGATATTTGGCTTACGTGTCTTAAATTGTTTCTTGATTAGTTTGTAATCATCATTTTATACATAATTTATATATTTTCTAAAAAAAATCACTTGTAAAAATTTCATACTAAACTTTCATATAACAATTATTTCTAAGTATTTTTTAATTAAGTTCTAGCGGATAGATTTTGTTTATTTTTGTTTTGTTCCGTAGGGTCGTGCTCATTTGCGCGAATCCGTTGCGTATATTTTGAAAAATTAAAAAAAAATACCTAACCTAACCTAACCTATAAATAAGGTCTGTGCGGACTTGCAAAATTTTGTCGGAAACGAAAGTTTCCTAAACCACTAAAACTCAAGTTATTTCATTGATATTTGGCTTACGTGTCTTAAATTGTTTCTTGATTAGTTTGTAATCATCATTTTATACATAATTTATATATTTTCTAAAAAAAAATCACTTGTAAAAATTTCATACTAAACTTTCATATAACAATTATTTCTAAGTATTTTTTAATTAAGTTCTAGCGGATAGATTTTGTTTATTTTTGTTTTGTTCCGTAGGGTCGTGCTCATTTGCGCGAATCCGTTGCGTATATTTTGAAAAATTAAAAAAAAATACCTAACCTAACCTAACCTATAAATAAGGTCTGTGCGGACTTGCAAAATTTTGTCGGAAACGAAAGTTTCCTAAACCACTAAAACTCAAGTTATTTCATTGATATTTGGCATACGTGTCTTAAATTGTTTCTTGATTAGTTTGTAATCATCATTTTATACATAATTTATATATTTTCTAAAAAAAATCACTTGTAAAAATTTCATACTAAAATTTCATATAACAATTATTTCTAAGTATTTTTTAACTAAGTTCTAGCGGATAGATTTTGTTTATTTTTGTTTTGTTCCGTAGGGTCGTGCTCATTTGCGCGAATCCGTTGCGTATATTTTGAAAAATTAAAAAAAAATACCTAACCTAACCTAACCTATAAATAAGGTCTGTGCGGACTTGCAAAATTTTGTCGGAAACGAAAGTTTCCTAAACCACTAAAACTCAAGTTATTTCATTGATATTTGGCATACGTGTCTTAAATTGTTTCTTGATTAGTTTGTAATCATCATTTTATACATAATTTATATATTTTCTAAAAAAAATCACTTGTAAAAATTTCATACTAAAATTTCATATAACAATTATTTCTAAGTATTTTTTAATTAAGTTCTAGCGGATAGATTTTGTTTATTTTTGTTTTGTTCCGTAGGGTCGTGCTCATTTGCGCGAATCCGTTGCGTATATTTTGAAAAATTAAAAAAAAATACCTAACCTAACCTAACCTATAAATAAGGTCTGTGCGGACTTGCAAAATTTTGTCGGAAACGAAAGTTTCCTAAACCACTAAAACTCAAGTTATTTCATTGATATTTGGCATACGTGTCTTAAATTGTTTCTTGATTAGTTTGTAATCATCATTTTATACATAATTTATATATTTTCTAAAAAAAATCACTTGTAAAAATTTCATACTAAAATTTCATATAACAATTATTTCTAAGTATTTTTTAATTAAGTTCTAGCGGATAGATTTTGTTTATTTTTGTTTTGTTCCGTAGGGTCGTGCTCATTTGCGCGAATCCGTTGCGTATATTTTGAAAAATTAAAAAAAAATACCTAACCTAACCTAACCTATAAATAAGGTCTGTGCGGACTTGCAAAATTTTGTCGGAAACGAAAGTTTCCTAAACCACTAAAACTCAAGTTATTTCATTGATATTTGGCATACGTGTCTTAAATTGTTTCTTGATTGAAACAAAATCTATCCGCTAGAACTTAATTAAAAAATACTTAGAAATAATTGTTATATGAAATTTTAGTATGAAATTTTTACAAGTGATTTTTTTTAGAAAATATATAAATTATGTATAAAATGATGATTACAAACTAATCAAGAAACAATTTAAGACACGTATGCCAAATATCAATGAAATAACTTGAGTTTTAGTGGTTTAGGAAACTTTCGTTTCCGACAAAATTTTGCAAGTCCGCACAGACCTTATTTATAGGTTAGGTTAGGTTAGGTATTTTTTTTTAATTTTTCAAAATATACGCAACGGATTCGCGCAAATGAGCACGACCCTACGGAACAAAACAAAAATAAACAAAATCTATCCGCTAGAACTTAATTAAAAAATACTTAGAAATAATTGTTATATGAAATTTTAGTATGAAATTTTTACAAGTGATTTTTTTTTAGAAAATATATAAATTATGTGTAAAATGATGATTACAAACTAATCAAGAAACAATTTAAGACACGTATGCCAAATATCAATGAAATAACTTGAGTTTTAGTGGTTTAGGAAACTTTCGTTTCCGACAAAATTTTGCAAGTCCGCACAGACCTTATTTATAGGTTAGGTTAGGTTAGGTATTTTTTTTTAATTTTTCAAAATATACGCAACGGATTCGCGCAAATGAGCACGACCCTACGGAACAAAACAAAAATAAACAAAATCTATCCGCTAGAACTTAATTAAAAAATACTTAGAAATAATTGTTATATGAAATTTTAGTATGAAATTTTTACAAGTGATTTTTTTTAGAAAATATATAAATTATGTATAAAATGATGATTACAAACTAATCAAGAAACAATTTAAGACACGTATGCCAAATATCAATGAAATAACTTGAGTTTTAGTGGTTTAGGAAACTTTCGTTTCCGACAAAATTTTGCAAGTCCGCACAGACCTTATTTATAGGTTAGGAATCCCTCAAAATAAAGAAAAATATATTTCTTTTTCAAAATATTTAAAAATTAAGAATAATAATATCTCGTTAAGATTTTTAGACTCATTTAAATTTATGTCAAGCAGTCTTGATAGATTAGCACATAATATAAAAACACATCAATTTGTTGAGCTCAAAAAAAAATTACCCGCGAGATGAAGACTTTAAAAGATTAATTAGGAAGGGTGTATATCCATACGAAATAATGACTTCGTTCGAAAGTTTGAAAATATCATCATTGCCAACACAAAATCAATTTTTTAATTCGTTGGTAAATACAAATGTATCAAATGATGATTATAGACATGCCCAAGATGTTTGGAATCATTTCAAATGTGGAACCATGGATGATTACACTAGTTTATATTTGATTATGTTTATATACAATAGATTAATATGAGTAAGTTTTCGACTCATTTAAATTTATGTCAAGCAGTCTTGATAGATTAGCACATAATATAAAAACACATCAATTTGTTGAGCTCAAAAAAAATTACCCGCGAGATGAAGACTTTAAAAGATTAATTAGGAAGGGTGTATATCCATACGAAATAATGACTTCGTTCGAAAGTTTGAAAATATCATCATTGCCAACACAAAATCAATTTTTTAATTCGTTGGTAAATACAAATGTATCAAATGATGATTATAGACATGCCCAAGATGTTTGGAATCATTTCAAATGTGGAACCATGGATGATTACACTAGTTTATATTTGATTATGTTTATATACAATAGATTAATATGAGTAAGTTTTCGATGTTTTGTAAAGTATAGCGGACCTATAAGTCTATTACATCGAGATTCAGCATTATATTTGAGACCAAAGACATTTATGCTTAAGTTATTGAATTCTTCAAACTTGTGAATATCTTTGAGTTTTACAGGAAAAGATATTTTTTCAAATTTAAGTTTATTTTGATTATGAATATATGAACTCACTCTATCTGAATTTTTTGTAACTGGATATAAAGCAGAGAGTACCGCCCATTTGAAACACTGCACATCATTATTTTTGACGTTTATAATTGCCTTTTTATGTTTTATGTCAATTGGTAAGTCAATATACGAAGACCCCCTCAAAGGATTAAATTTATTAACATTCAAATCAATATTTCTTATTTTTTTAAGACTCCATCCACTATCTTTTTTCTCAAACTCACTTATTTTATTACAAATGTCATTCATTATTATTTGGTAAGTTGCTTCATAATCATCACCGATACATATAGAATTATTGACGGTTTGAAAATCGAATGAATTTTCTAAGCTTTTACTTTCCTGGACCAAATCAGCGTGCAAGATAAAATTAATTTTTATTAATGTTAAAGTTTTTAATGGTTACAATCTCAAGAAACTTACACACTGCATAAACCCGTACAGAGACGATTCCCTCGGAATAAATACATATTATCAAACTTTAACGAGCTTTGGCAGGCTGATTTGAGTGATATGAGGACGTATAGTAACTATAATGATGGTTTTAATTATATACTTTGTGTTATAGATGTATTTAGTAAATATGCGTTTGCGAGAGCCATGAAAAAGAAAGATTCTCAAACTGTGAAAACATGTTTTGAAAGTATTTTTAGTGAAGCTAACAGTACTCCTAGACATATACAATCAGACAAAGGAACTGAATTTGTTTCCAAAGATGTTAGAACGTATTTCAAAAGTAGAGACATTAATTATTATGCTACTAATAATCCTGATATAAAAGCAAGTATAGTGGAAAGGTTTCAAAGGACTTTAAAAATGAAAATGTGGCGTTACTTCACCCATAACAACACGTATAAATTTATTGATATATTACAAGATTTATTATATTCCTATAATCACAGCTATCATAGAAGCATAAAAATGTGTCCATGTGATGTAAACTCTAGCAATATTATGACTGTTTGGTGCAATTTGTATGATAAACAAACCAATTCGAAGTATACAACTGAAATAAGAGCAAGATTTCGCATTGGAGATTATGTAAGAATAACCAAGTATAAACATATATTTCAAAAAGGTTACGAAACCAACTGGAGTGATGAAATTTTTGTATTTTCATCGATAATTTACAGATCCCCTTTCGTTGTATATAGCATTAAAGACTTGCAAAATGAACCAATCGTTGGGACTTTCTATGAAAGAGAGTTACAGAAAGTAGAATATACCCCCACCCTAGAATATAAAATTGATAAAATAATACGTTCACGGTATTCGGGTCATAGAAAAGAGTTGTTAGTAAAGTGGAGAGGATATCCAGATAAATTTAATAGTTGGATAAAAGCGGCAAGCTTAAAAAAATATGAGTGAAGAAAGTTTTTTCTAATAATACTTTGTACAATGATTTAATTGTGGATGAAATGTTTAAAACTATTTTCTAAATAAAATATTTTTTTATTGTACAAATGTGTTTGATTTGAGTAATAGTGAATAAACTATTAAATACAAAATAAAACAAACGAATTCATGACATATTTAATTTATTAGGATAATATTTTATAACGATGGCTCATAACATGATGGATGATAGATTGATGGTAATAAGATTATCGCTTCGTAGCTGCAAAGTAAGACTTTTTACACTGGCTACTTCCTGCGATTTCTTTGGTAATGTTGTATATAATATCACGCAAGCTTTCATAAAGTTCATTACGCTCAGATTGCACATAGTATTTAAGGCGTACTTCTGCATTCTTCCAGTACTCGGTGGCAGGCAATCCGTTTAGTTTCTTTGTGTCATATAGTTCGATTTTTATGAAATGGCTTGCCTGCGAACCATCGTCCGAGTTTGTAGAAATATACGATGTTCCCTCGGGATTCGATTGAGCAACACATGATGATAATATTATTTTCTTTTGCTTCTTTGGCTTCTCAAAGAAACCACTAATATCATTGCAGGCTCTCTTTTGTTTGGGTTTCTGTATTTTCATAGGGGCGACCTCTTCAGCCTCATCTCCGCTTAGATTAGAATAGTAATAGTTTTTAAATGTACAATCAAACGAGTTGTTACTTGACAGCTGCAATAATGAAAAAGTACACAATATATTTACTGGGCAACAACATAAATAAATTAGTAAATGACTTAAAAATAATACTCACCGCCATTGTTTCGTATCGGAAGAGCACTTTCACGTATCACGAACAACAATTATTTCATATCAGAACAGCTTCCAATGCTTCCATGTATCAACAAGTTTTGTACATCAGCTTACGTAGCCTTTCAAATCAGCGCTGATTGTATTAAATATTTAACCCTGAGTCAGAGATGATTACAACAAAATAACTAGGTGATAACCAACCGATACAAATATGAAACGGCTCTATGATGAGTAGGTATTATACGAAAACAATTTTACTGCGAAGTAGGTTAGGTTAGGTTAGTATTGTTATGCTAAAAAAAGTAAAACGAAATCCGCGGTTAATTAATTAATTAATCAAAATGGTGCGCCACCAACACAAATATGAAACGGTTGTATGATGAGTAGGTTAGGTTAGGTTAGGTATTCTTATGTTAAAGAAATAAAAAACACTAATACACTGCTATTTTAAAAATGTTTGATAAGGCGATCGAGGCGAAATGTTTGATGAGCCAGAACGCACCCAAAAAAAAAGCCGCGGATCTGGGGTAATCAACTTAATCCGCGGTCAATTAATTAATCAAAACCGCGACCCGCGAGAAAATCCGCGGAAAATTTTGATTGATAAGGCGATCAGTTTAATGAGCCAGAACGCACCAATCCCTACTACTCTATGAAAGTCACGAAATAATGACGGGTACTAATCGCGAAAAAAGCCGCGGATCTGGGGTAATCAACTTAATCCGCGGGCAATTAATTAATCAAAACCGCGACCCGCGAGAAAATCCGCGGAAAATTTTGATTGATAAGGCGATCAATTTAATGAGCCAGAACGCACCAATCCCTACTACTCTATGAAAAGACACAAAATAATGGCGGCTACTAACCGCGAAAAAATCCGCGGATCCGGGGTAATCAATTTAATCCGCGGTTAATTAATTAATGTAAACCGCGACCCGCGAGAAAATCCGCGGAAAATTTTGATTGATAAGGCGATCAATTTAATGAGCCAGAACGCACCAATCCCTACTACTCTATGAAAAGACTCGAAATTATGGCGGCTACTAACCGCGAAAAAATCCGCGGATCCGGGGTAATCAATTTAATCCGCGGTTAATTAATTAATCAAAACCGCGACCCGCGAGAAAATCCGCGGAAAATTTTGATTGATAAGGCGATCAATTTAATGAGCCAGAACGCACCAATCCCTACTACTAAGAATTAAACTTTAACGTATTTAGTACTCGGGCTGTTTGAGTTCTCAATTCACTTTAGTGTTATCTATTTGAGAGGTTCAACTTGATAAATTTCAGTAGTTAAACGTTAAATTATATTATAAACTAGTAACTTATGTTTGTTTTAAATGAAATCATGATATTATTTAAAATATATATAAAAAACATTTTAAATAAAAAGGTTAGCAATAATATTACTGGTGCCCAAGAAAGATAGATCCTTTTCTAGAAATAAGCGTGTTTATATCGCTTTTTATTATTTTTCGGTGTTGTTTCCATCAAATTCTATGTTTTTAAAATTTCTTCAGCGTTTTAACTATGCTCGTAAATATGAGAGCGAACAGACATGACAGGCTATATAACATTAGATAAGCATTGACTTTTGGTTGAGATTATTATTAAATACCATCGTGGCTCAGTAGCACAGCACCTGACTGTATACGCGATGTGGTTACGATTTCTCCTTTTGCAATTAATAATTTTCAATGTACCGCTCTGATAAGACAAAATTCTGTGTTGAGTTCTTCCTCGAAAACGGACAGTAAATAAGGAACTAAAAAATATTATTAGAAATAAGAACTTAAATATTACTTTTAAAATGATAAGGCCAACAATCATACTTATTCAAAGCAGTATTCGCTACGAATAGGTAAAAATTCGCTACGAAATATTTTATAATGTAGTTGACAAAAGATAATTTAATATTAAAAGCCTGTGAAGATATTCACAAAAGATAAATCACTGAAGATATTCATATTTCTCCTTAAATTCACAAAAAAAAAAACAACTTATTAATCTATTTACAGTAAAATATAACATTTAGATAACCCAAGCATAAGTTTACATATGTAGTATGTAAAAGGGTACTTACTATATTTAAGATAAAGGTTTCGCCTTTCAAACGCCATATCAATCTAATTTCCGTAACGGAACCAAAGACGTGCCGTGGAATGTGCTAATAACGAGCTCAAGCCCTACAAAGATGAAGTCGGAGGGCGAATTTTAATTAAATGCGTCCACGACATTAATGAGATGAAAGTGAGCGGGCTCTTTATCGTGATTTGTTTGTCCCTTATAAAGGGGGGAGGGGGGGTAGGGATGCCTATGAATTTGTAATGCGTTCGTTCCAATTAGTATAATGGAATTTAATGGGTTTTATGGTGTTTGAATAAGTTGTACATGTTTTAAGAAGGTAATTTTAGAAACGATGTTTGTCGTTTGTCTTGAAGAATTTGTGCTGATGCTGAATACTGATTAAAGGAATGCCCAGCACTATGTGAGGAGATTTAAATTTAGATTTTGTTTTATATAGATTGTAATTATATTTATATAAATTTATATTTATATAAATTTGTTTCTGGTTTGTACTTGGAGTTCAATCTTAATAATTTTTTTTAATAATTAATAAGTACCTATATATTATACTACCATATACCATTAAATATATCACAAATTGTATTTATTAGCAATATATTTGAAGTTTCTCACAAGTAAAATGTTATAACATTGTTATCAACTCATTAGAAGTTTCTTAATTTCGTCGTGAACTTTAAAGTTAGACGACTTCTCGAGTCACCTCCTTTAAACTTTTTACTTTACACATTAAAGAAATACTATTTCTAGATAGTTTCTAGTCGTATATGTTTTTTTATTTTTTTTATTTTTTTTACAATTGTAAGGGAAAATTCTGCTATTCATTTGTCGCCTATAACGTGCTGAGTGACCAAAACTTAGCATCGCGTTTTGTCTTATCAGATAAGAGAAAAATGGTTGTTAAATATCAGTTAGACGGGTCCAATTTGTGTTAAAATGGTTTATCTCATTGGGTCATGACCTACTCCCTACAAGGAATTTTGTGAGTGATTAAGGTTAATGAACTGATAAACATTAAAAATCTTTTCAGTTTAAGAAAAAAATATAAAATTTAACCATCGAGGATTTAATAGGTTTAATAAAAATTTAATAGGTTTAATAAAAATAAAAATTTAATAGGTTTAATAAAAATATTTTTCAATCCTAGTGTATTCTACACTACACTATGGACTGAAAAATATTTTTTTAAAAAATCCGTATCAATTTCAGAACTTATAAAAGTTAACCATTTTTGTATGAAATGAACTATAATTATAATTTCGTAATAGTTCTTAATATATTATATCAATATAAATTTCCATTTTTCGAATTTGTACTGTAAGTTCTCACTTCGTGCCCAATTTCATACTTATAGGTCGACGAGAAGTACTGTATGGATTTTAATAACGCGGTGAATTTTGCACGAAATACAGTAAAAACTACACATGTTCACTCATAAATGCTCGTATCTTTTGATAACGTCGACTTACAAGCTTATTTCTTTTGTCCTCCAAGGGACCTGGATATTTGATTTCAGCTTGATACCTACGCGATTTTGCAACAAAGAGAACCTATAAGGGTTCCGTTGTTTTCTCTTCAGATACTAAAAATATTAAATTTCTTAAAAGTTGCTATAACGCCCAAAATCACATACACAAAAAAATCATAAGAAAATCTAGTTATTATTATATTATAGTACTAGTACTATAATGTGAAAATTGAACCTTACATGATACATGAAAACCATTCTAACATTTTTAACTAAATATACAATAAAATATTATTAAGGCCAATCGTGGCGCAGTGACACAAAATGTGACTGTAAGACCGACTGGTAGTGGGTTCGATCCCCACTCGAGGAGATGAAATTTTTACTTAAATTTATATTTCCATTTCTACGCTCTGGTGTCAAGGCAAAGCGCGGCGTTGAGTCCTGTCACTCAACACGCAATGCCTTCAGAATTCAGCGGTAAGTGGGGAACGGAGTGTCTTAACACTAGGTTCTCGCTGCCTACCCTGCAGTATGCGGCATACAGCGTGAAGCTGATATTATTTTTTATAAAATATTATTTGGATACCACTAAAACAGGCACATCTTGATTTTTATAGGTACAGTAAACAGGTAGATTTACAAAAAAAAGTAGCTGTTTCCCGATATGATACTTGTCACGTATTCCAAAGAAGATATATCACATAATACTGTCTTATCTAATATTAATCTCATCTTTGCTCCTACTTACACTGAAACCACGTTAAAGGTGTATAATAAATTAAGTTTGACGGAGCTGTTATGATTCCATGTTGGATGCTGAGCGCGATAATCCCAGCAATATAACACATGCTAATCTGGTCTGTCCGTGTGTATTATGTTAATAGTCTTATTATCGGTGGGCTTATTGGATTAATATTATGTATATCATTAATTTATGTCACCAGGTGTTAGTTGGGAGTTACGCTTATAATGTATCTACTGCATGTTTGTGGTGACCTTGGTTGGATGAGATCTGGAGAAATATTTTTTTTAAGTATATATTCGTATATGGAATTTGTAAATAAAAAACATTAATAAACTTAAGTATACATATATTTTATGCATTTAGTGGAGTAGAAAGTACTTAGTGTTATGTTAGTCGGTTTCGCCTTTTGAGATGTTCGTAGTGTCCATGTCCACTTTCATTCTTTGTCCGGTCCTATTATGTAATACAGTTACATTTTTTAAAATTCAACTAGCAAAGTATATATCGTAAAAATATTCAACTTGACGTGAGAGGCACTCTCAAAGTTATAGCCCTACGAATTCCCAACAGAGTTTCGATGACGTGAAAAAACGCGGTTAAAAGTATACTAAATTATTACAAGATATTAGAAGACCTTGTAGTTTAAGTACCAACCTAACAACTATGAATATTGTAGCCGCTTCTTGTTATCCCATTTCAAGACCTCGAAGATCCAAGCATCCGTGCGGGAAAATTGAATATCTTGTAGCCCTGAGGTTAGTTCAAGCAATTACAGCTTCTAACGTGTTTTGCATAAAGGTCACTATCATATAATTGATTTAGTTGTTCGAGGTTGTAAAGTCCTTACGTCTTGATGCATAAGGATGAAATATCTCTAGTATAAGAGGTTTCGTGGCTTGTCAATTTGTAGGCACGTCGGTGTTATAAGTTCTACAGGTTTTGATCGTGTATGCACGCGATAAGTGCTTTAGGGGTTCATAATTCGACGAGTGTTTGTTGAGCTAATGTATATTATTTGTGTGAAAAGCACTTGCTAAATTAATAATGGATATAAAATTTATATTATTACTAGCGACCGAAATGCGGCTTCGCCTTTTTAAGCTAATTGTTATATATTATAGCCAAATTCTTAAATTTTCATTTAAATAGTGACGGGCGAACCAACAAATCAGACACAAAATCCAGCTTTTATATTTGTTTTATTCACTTTTGTTATACACAATACAATCCTATTTATAAGTACAATACTTTGATACTAATTCTAAGAAGTTCACTTGTGTATAATGATATGTTGACCGTATTTTACTTTTACCTAAAGTAATATTTAATGGGATATAAAGATTTTTTTACATCCTGTCTATTCAAAAGAACGATATTATACTCTTAAAGTATCAATATTAAACATTTCTCACAAAGAAATTTCATTTTATAATCTTTATTAAAAATACTGCAACGGTGGTACGTAGACGTCTTGGATATAAAAATAGATGTCATATTTACAAAATATATAAGAAATTTAATTCAAGGTAAAGTTAGTTTAACGTAATATTCATAGTGTACTGGAAAAAATCTGCCAAATTTGCATTAGTTGAGTTTTGCACGACCTCGTTTATGTAAATTTCATATTTATTATACGAGTATACTGAATAGTTTATATATATAATTTACTTACTCATAATATTTTTTTGTAGAATAATATTTGTTAAAAATTACAAAAAATATTATGAAAAAATATTGTTGTGTGGTGCCTAGGGAACGAGGTGATTTTACTTCCTCTGTCTTTCCTGCTATATGCGGGATACAGCGTGAAGTGAGTTTCCGATTTTTTTTTCAGTAAAGATAGGTAGGAATATCTCGGCGTTTTCAATTTGGCCTGGTTATATACATATAGGAATTTTAGTTCTACAAAAGCGTTGTTCTAATACTATAATCAATTTTAGCTATATTATATTTACAAAAGTATTATGTCTAACTATTAAATGTCCATAGTACTTAATTTTATGTCCCATAACGTTTACAGCCAAGCTATCGTTTGTTCTAATGATAATAACCATAATCGCGTAATGCCCGTGGCATAAAGTGTCATTCCTTTATACGTATACACTATACAATATACTATTTTAATAGAGGTCACTATCCAATGTCCATTTACATAATATGCTCTGGATATTAAAATGTTGGTTATTGATACGATATGCCAAAAAAATGTGACCTATTTTTTATAAAAAAAAATTTTGGTGGTTTTTTCACATTTGTAATGAAATATTTAAGTGTCAATTTTTTTTAAATGCTTGGATAAAACACATAGAGAATATGTGTATATTACTATTTACATATTTTAAGTCTTAGAAAATCAAGTAAGCAAATAAGTTTTTGGGCAATTTTCCCAGAGAGAAATGGAAAATATGCTTGAAATGTAAATTGATGATGATTGCATCATTTGACCACCGAGTGGAATGGTGGAAAAAATTACATTTTATATACAATCTTATATTTTTAGGTAAAGCATAATCCTTCATACACATATATGATAAATTATAAATAAATTAAATTAAATCAGCTTCACGCTGTATCCCGCACACAGTAGGATAAGCAGAGGGAACCTAGTGTTAACACACTCCGTTCCCCACTATCTGCCGAATTCTGGAGGCATTGCGTGTTGAGTGGCAGAACTCAACGCCGCGCTTAGCCTCGGCACCAGAGCGAAGAAATGGAAATATAATTTAAATAAATATTTCATCTCCTCGAGTGGGGATCGAACCCACAACCAGTCGGTTTTACAGTCACACTTCGTGCCGCTGCGCCGCGACTGGCCTCTGATAAATTATAAACGTAATTTATTTGATTTTATAATATAACGACTATATAAAGTCAATTACTTTACCTATATAAAAGTATCGTGATTTATTTTCTAAGATTTCTAATTTCTTTTTTAGTTTTTAACAGACGTCACTTTTTTAAAAAATTTCAAAAGATTTAAAATTAGCTTCACGCTGTATCCCGCACACAGCAGGGTAAAGATTTCGTAGTATTAAATTATAAGTAAAATAATCTAAATATTTAGAAAATCAGCAAGCAGTCAAAAAGTTATGAGCAGTAATCAAGCACAGTTACTGTTTTATAGACTTAATTTTTTTCTTTAGCTCTTTCTTCCGGTCATAAAGAATGCAAATTGGCAATTCAATTTCTACTGAGACTTGAAATATGCATCGGGCTTAAAATTGCAGCATTTTGAGGCATATTTTATACTATAATGTTTGTAATATTCTGTCAATTACGTTTATTTATATTCACGGTTTCATAAAGCCCTAGGGGTACTGTATGAAACATGAATACAGAGTTCTCCTTTACGACTAACAAAATTGATTTCGTCATTTTTTATGCCACTTTTAACATGTTTAAGAATATCAAAGAGTGTTGATTATTTTAATTTTTAAATTAAAATCTTTTGATATAGTCGAATTTAAATAAATGTTAATTTATTTAATTAAAATTTATTTAAATTAAATAAATATTAATAAATAAAGTAACTTTGATTTATAATTTTTACGTTTATTTATATTTATTACGTGATTGTTGATGAAAATATATCACTATGAATATTGTGCCGTGTTTGAGGCCGTCGTGGCGCTGGGTCAAAAGCGTGTGAGTGTAAACGCGGCGGTTGTGGATTGGATTCCCGTTCAGAAGAATGAAATATTTTATTTTTTCCTTTTCTTGCTCTATGTACTTTACTTTTAAATATATCCAAGTGCAAGGCATCACTCGCTTGATCTAATATAACATGCAAGACATGGGTGTTCGGAACGGTTCTATCGGTTTTTCATTAAACTGATTTAGTTATGTATATTTTATCCCCAAGCCAAGAAAATTTATGGCTTAATAGGAACTTATTATCTAACGTTTTAGTTAAAGTAATAAGTTTGAAGTCGAAACAAGTTCATAAACACGAAGCACCGGAAGTGGTAAGAACGCCTAAAGCGGATCGGTACAGTAGTTCGGATAAGCGGTCGTTTGGTTAATCGATAATCGACATTTCCTTTATACATATATAGTATAAAACAAAATTGTTTTTAACAAACAAAGTTGTAATATATAATTTTATATATATATATATATATATATATATATATATATATATATATATATATATATACATTCGTTATTATGTAATTGGTTCTCTTTTTCATACACCAAAAAAATTATAGGTCAAGGTTACTTTATTTATTAACATTTATTTGTTTATTGATATTGATTGAATAAATTTGACTACATTAAAAGATTTCAAGAAGTGAACATAAGATTGAACTAATACTTTTGGTTAAGTAAAGAAACTCATAACTGTATTAATACATAACACAGTTAAACGAGTCCTTAAAGAAATAAAACATATGTTAAAATTAAAATTTCATTAATTTTAAGCCATTAACTTATTGAAAAAATCAAGACATACCTATACATCAAGCGTTTGATATTTGTAGTATACTTACTCGTAACTTATTATTATTATACTTCGTGCAAAAGGTTATACAATTAACTCATATTTTTAGGGTTCCGTACTTCGAGAGATAAAAACAGAACCTTTATAGAAACACTTTTTTGGTTAGTCTTCCGTCTGTCACGATCATTTATCTCGAGATCATGTCAAGGTATTAATTAGCTGAATTGGCTGAAATTTATATTAATTATTTAGGTGTAAGAGCACTTGAAGCACAGAAAAAATCAAGCCTCTAAATGAACTCAATCAAAGATATGATTTTGCTGCATTTTGTATGAAATTCGCCGGTTAATCAAAAACCTATTGTGTATTTTCCGTGGGCTACAGTTGTAACATTTGATATAAGGCGAAAATTTACAATACAAATAAAGGAAAAAATCCGGTGAAAAGCGAAAAGTCATAGGTATTTTATTAAAAACTTCTGTAGTTCATTTGAAGTAGAATGAGAGTACAGAAACCTCGTTGGGCGAGTCCAGCTCGCACTTAACCGGTTTTTACCTTAAACTTCCTCGCTAACCGCTTATGACTTTGACTTTTACAACGATTTCTTAAACAAAAATAAACAATTCAATTGGCCAGTAAAATTAAGTACCTGGCATAAAGTATCTCATTTTAATACCGAGCTTCTTAAGTAGCTTCGACACGGAATGTAGCGTGACATTGCAGATGGCACGCCTTATTAAGCTCTATAAATACAATATTGCTGGTGACAAATCTCACTTTGTTATCCCTTAAAGATTATCTATAGACTAGACTTAAAATATTTGTCAACTGTAGATTAGGTTCCTTTTTAATCGCTCCCTTTTTAGGTATAAATAAAACTTCGAAAAACACTGAAATAGTTCGCGGAGTGAATAATATCGTCGCGTGAAAAATTTTGGTACATTACATTTTCGATTTTTATCAACCATTTTTTCACTTCATCGCCAAAATATATTCGAAACATAATCAATTAGGTCTGAGATATGAACTTATAACCACTGCATGCTACTGCACAATTTACCACTGTTCCGTTGGTATTAATTATTAGTACGTTGTATTATTAAATCGATTCGTTTCGCCGGTACTTATCGTGTACTACAACCAGATATTATCCATTGAAGCGTATGCAATACTCTGATGAATGATCGACGTTTGATATTTGCAGTCAAATCATCCGTCCAATGCAGTGCGTGATCGTGCATGTCGAGTTACAATCGAATATCTACATATATGTATGTATAAACATATTTTGTTTTATTATTATTATTTTAAAGATTTTCATAATTTCAGATTTTTGTAGTCCTTCTTCTTCAATGCTCGGAAACTACAGATTATATTTCTTTTTATCGTTTGTTAAGAAAACCTAGCAATATATTATTTTGCATAATCACCTAGTCATAAAATAATATATATTTATTATAATATTTGTTTGTTTTTGTAATTTATAGACTGAAAGCAACATAAGAAACAGTAAATTTACCAAAACGATACAAATAACGCGGGATGAGTTATTGCTATAGATTCGTGTCAGAAATCGTAGCAACTACTTTCAAAATTCATCTCATTTAAATACCAAGTGATAAAAGTGTGGCTATGCAAAAGCAGGAGGATTTGGATACATAATCTCAATTATAAAATTTATATTTCTTTTAGACTGTTGCCTCAAAATTAAGTGGAAACATGATCAAATATTATGAGAAGAAAATTTATAATTAATAAGAAATATTTTTAACCTTGTTTCCAGTCATTTAACTTCTGCCTCTCTTCCTACTGCTTATTTCGTAGAACAGTCTGATCTCTACATCACGTTGGTGATACTTTAAAATATTTATTCTTTATTTTATTTAACGAAATTAAAAAATAATACGTATTTAAAAAAAAAATAAATTAAATTAGCTTCACGCTGTATCCCGCACACAGCAGGGTAGGCAGAGGGAACCTAGTGTTAAGACACTGCGTTCCCCACTTTCTGCCGAATTCCGGAGGCATTGCGTGATGAATGGCAGAACTCAACGCCGCGCTTAACCTCGACACCAGAGCGAAGAAATGGAAATATAAATTTAAGTAAATATTTCATTTCCTCGAGTGGGGATCGCAACCAGTCGGTTTTGCAGTCACACCTCGTGCCGCTGCGCCACGACCGGCCTCAAACGTATACGTATACGTAATACGTATTTAAACTTTTTGAAAATCTTAAAAATTAAGAAACAAATTATAAAGTGTATTTATCAATAAAAAAAATTAAAGCGTAATTTTCCGCCCTTACTAGCCCCAACCTAAGCCGAGCGGGGGCAGTTGACATTTGGAGCCTAAACACGGCACGACATGTGTCCGGCAAATGTTACCGGTTTGGACATGTTTCACACTTTATTTCCGTTGCAATGTATTTATAAAATGAATTACTAGTACGAGTATAAATTTTTTGTAGAAACGTGAACGTTATTTACTTATTTATATGTATTTTATTTTATTATGATGAATAAATCACAATGAGAGCTTCGGTAAAAGTTACTTACTAATTGCTTAGATATAAACATTTTAATATTGTCAGGTACCACTGGCTCGAAAGCCATGGCATAATAAATAAACTTTTAAAAAGTCATGGGATTTCAATCATTAGCTACAACAGTTAAAAAAATCACTAAAATAAAAAAAAAATCAAACTACTTTAATTTAATATTGTTAAATTCATGTTCCAAACAGCTGGGACACTTACAATAACTGACCTGAACACAACATTGTTCGACTAAACGAATTTCAGAGATCAGTCTTTTATTCTTTTTCAAAAACTAGAGTATAACTTTAATTTCAACAAAAACAGAAAAAATGGCCGAGGTTAAAAATAAAAAGAAATCAAAATTAAAACAACAAAAAACAAATAATTAGTTGGAAAGTTGTAGAAATTGTTACTCTTAATGATAAACAAAAGACAAAGTTTTGCAAGGCTTACTAATTAGGTCGAAGTACATTGTTTGGTCTTTTTTACCTGAAAATTACGTAATTTGTACTAGGAAATTCCTATTTTGAACCAAAAGACCATTGTACAATCATTGCATTTTGTAAAAGTTTTTAGCAATTAAATTGGATGGGTCGTTAAAGTTCCATTCTATCAGGTGAACTCGTGCTACGTGATTAATTGTTTGTCTTGGAGCTGTTAGGACGTATTTTTTATATTATTATTTTTTGCAATTGAATGTAAGTTCATAGTAAGAGAATGTACACTTAAAAATTTTGCTAAAAATATATCTAAAATATCGAAGGCAGCAAGATCATTTCTTATTTCGGCGTCAAACTGTTAAAGCAAATGCTACGGATTCGGTTGACGCTCTGGCAAAGTTGAGTTAAATTACGTTAAGTTCAGTCACTCAATACAAAAGTGAAGATCAGAGAGCCCTGACAATAGATTCTCCTAGTTTTGAGTCTACTTTGATTTTTTCAGCTTCACACTGTACCCCGCGCATACTTATTCCCTTTAAGATGTGTTGAGTTCGATTCACACTTGGAGTAATGAAATATTGTCATGTCCTCGATGTTGGAACAAGACTAAGCACTGCCTCTGGTTTCACCATTCAACAGGAAGTCTCTAAGGGATTATTTATAATATAGTACAAGTCACGGTTCGTCCTCGGTCCTATATGAGTGTGTTAAAAATATTCTTATATGAGAAACAATAGGAGCATTCATTCTATCGTTCCGGATAAATTCCGGTTCAATCACGCATATAAACAAGACACAACGAGAAAGAGCCGTGACCGGCACTGTAGTGTGAATCCTTCCTTAAATTGGCCAGAGAGTGAGTCACACTAGGTTCTCTCTGTCTACCTAGACATGCAAACGTGAATCTAAAGTTCGTAATAAGTAGACAAACACATAAACTATACTATCTTTGTTTTACACGTATTTTGTGCAATATGATCAAATCAATAGAAAAAATATTGTAAAAAATTTATGTATAATGAAAAGAATATAATATAATGAAATATTCTTTACATATGAACTCGTGAGTTGTATACAGCAAATACAATGAATATTTTCGTTATATACTTTTACATATCCTCATTCTTTTCTGACTACACAAGTATCTTTAACGTATTCATATCAATGTCGTTTGAATAAAAGACACACATTCTTTTATTTAAAAAATTCCATCTTATATTATACTAGTGCCCTTATCGCGGCTTCGTCCGCGAAATCACGATGGCGTTCGTGTTTTTTTAGCTCGATAAATTTAATAAATTAAAATGGTAATTATGGCTTTTGTATAACATTGTTTTTATGCATCTCATAAGGTTAAGCGTTCAGAAACTTCATTTTCGGCAACCTTTACGTAAAACGATGAAATTCTTGGAAAAAAAATGGGAGAAAAACATAGCTTATGGTTATCCGAAGACCCTTAATATAGAGGTATATATGAAATTTTATCACAATCGGTTGAGCGGTTGACTACAAAATATATAGATTTTCTGGAGATCCTACTCGAGAAATATATATTTTCTTCAGATTGTCATTTTTATATTCGTAAAATATTTTCAATGGAATGTCGATTCCAAATAATTTAAAGAGTAAACTGCAGATATTAAAACAGTCTCAAATACGAAATTGTTTATTGAATAAGGATTAAGATAAAGGTATGGATAACATGGTCTGATGATGGTTGGCATTTCTTTGTAATATTAAAATGTAAAAAAGGTGTTGTATTACCAAAATTACAACAGTGGGACATAATTATGGTATCGCGAGGTTTTTTGTAGATATGAACACGTTCTTCAATTTAGTAGAACATTATTTTGTTCCATTTTCAACAGATTTGATGAAATATTTTTTCCCTTAGGTTACCTTTTTAAAGTTTTAATAGGGATCTCTAATTTTTATTACTATAATAATGTTATTTACACTTACTCACCAGACACTTCACCATATTTTCTTTGGTTATTCATTTTATCTTTGTGTAACATATACTTCTGTGGTCTTTTACTGATATTTAGTTTAGTATGATATAACACCGTTAGTTCGTATATGTTTTACGAGCTTAAGTCTTACAAAGTAAGATAGAGTTCATTTCATACATGAGCAAATCTACTTATCTCTGCTATGTCTTTAACGGAATCCGTCTTAGGGCGTCATGAAAGGGATTCATTTATTTATTTTGGCCTCTAACATCCCTTTTATTCGTTCGGTTCTTTAAGTGGACATACTTGAGTGCTGTTTGGTCTTCAGATTTACCTTTGCTCTTTTTGACTCGTACCCCACTCAATCAGCTCCGCCATTTGTCTTCAACGTTTTTGTTCCTAATTGATTGAAGAGTTTCCTGATTTTTCATTGGTGTAGTTTATTTTTCTAGAGAAAAGAATATTACCCTTATCCTTTTAGAAGCCACAGTCTTAATGATGAGCGAAATCTCTTCTTTTTTTTATTATGCTTATGCTTTTACTATTTTGCTTTTAATAAAATGAGAAACGAGGACTCTTCAGTGAAAAAAATATTTACTAGAAACTTATATTTAATATAAAATAATATTATTCAGAATATAAATGTATTCTTAATTTGTTTCATACTTACTGTGTAATAGTGTTAAAGATTATTACCTCTATTTTCATTGTTAGTTCATATTTGGTTACTTGATTCTTAAAAAAAAGAATGAAGGTGTAGCATTATTTAGGATTACCCTCATTCGCGGCTTCGCCCGCTAAAACTACTTACACAATAATTTATTTGCTTATCTGAATAACTTAGTGATCAGATAACATTAAGATTTTCAAGATGAATATTAAGAGTTTCAGCCATTTCAATAGTATATTTTTTTTTGTACGAATTTTGTTTGTTAAATATCTGTGGGTCGACAAAATTGATAAACGAAATATTGATAAACCTTTTTATTAATGAACCGACTTAAACTAAACAAACACAGAAGGAATTGAAGGACAAATTAATAAACAGACAAAAAAAAATTAAAAAACATTTAAAACGTTTTGGGTTCTATTACAGTGATAAATGCTACCGATAATGGATTTTCTCATATATCTTCCATGTGCACTCGGCGATCAGTTACATATATTAAATTATATGTATAGATTGATTATTTTGGTGTGAGATAATATCGTCGTTAACTTTAACACGTTTGGAAAGACAGTATACTTACAATTTGAATGTTACATCACCGCTGCGGTAATTTTGTGCACAAAATTATCTCTTCCATAAATATTTTTTTAATTTTCTTCACAATAATAAACAAATTTGATATATTTTAAAAGGTACGGCGACAAAAGTTTTTTTTTACTTTCGTATCGTTTGTATCCAGAGCTGCATCACGTCTCGTGGACACAGGACTTCACTTTACCCTTTTTTACCTTTTATAGTTTCAGCCATCCATGATCCCTCTGTTAACAATTTTTGTAGGGATATGTGGTGGATATTTCGACAGGAATAGGATTTTAAAGTCCTCTTAAAATGTATGATATATACACATATGTAATTATATTTACTGTATATGTATAAGCGTTACTATAAAATATATTTTTTGATATTTTTTTATTGATTTTTATTGAATAACACGGAGAAATTAATGTAGTGATGATTTGTATTTTCGTGCATTTTGAATTGGGAACATTTGCCGCCGTAAACCATTGTGTTTACGGATAGCAGATAAGACTCTTAACGCCCAATATTAATAATCTATCTCCTACGTCAATCTTCGATTGTTCCATATATCTATCCAATCTCTAGATTATAAAATATGCTTGCTTCCAAAAAATTTCTAATCTAGTCACTATTGTGACATTAAAAGAGTGGTACAAATTTAGACAAAATGTTTATATAAATAAATATTGATTATTTTCTTATTACTTGTATTATCAGGGCTTGGGGATAATCTAAAAAAAGAACAACCCACAATATATTGGTTTTGTTTCATAAAAATATATTTTTATCTATTGTCATTTACCTATAAAAGTTCTTAATGTTTGCCGTTCAATTTTCAACAAATCGATACCTGAAGCTTTCCCAACGATTGTGAAGCTTAGCATGCGGACCACGTTCGCAGTGTGTTACGCTCCTCCTGCGAAAAGGTACTCTATAATTTTATTTTCCGACCAAAACGTAGTTACCTCGATAGTGATACTTTTATAAAGATATTTTGTATCAACATTCTGTTTTTATCTCTGATCAAAGGTAAATTGAATTTATGATACGTAGCGTGGGTACAGACATTTCTATTATTTTTTTATGGGATTAAGTCGTTTTGTTATTGGTTGATTAAATTTTAAGCTGGATCAAAATAACATATATGAATATCGTTCTTATGTTTTGTGAATATATTTTATTACTTACACTTTTCTATTCATATTTGTTATATCAACGTCAATAATATTCTTAACAAAATAGAATAAAAATAGATAAATTGAATCTTTTACTATTAGAAATTATAAGACATGCATGTATTTTGAAAATATTAAATTTATTTACATTTTTGTACTTGTTTTAGGTAGTTACAGAATTAAGCAACTGCTTGAGCTAATAATTATTTATTTTATAGCAAATAAAAACAAAATAAACCGTAAATACATTTCAAATATTACATTCTATATAGCACTGCGACAATACCGTAACAAAAGTTCCTGTCACGTCCCAGCTACGTCCCGCTTTTACGATGTTTGTTCGCTGTTCACTTCCATCTCAGTTTATGTAATTTCTACTTTTTTTATTAAGTAAGAGATTTTTTTAGCTTCATGCTGTATTCCGCACGTAGCGATGTAGACAAGAACCTGGGAACCTAGTATTAAAACACTCAGTTCCCATTAAGACACTTCTGTTCCCCACAATCCGCTGAATTCTGAAGCGTTGCGTGTTGAACTAAACGCTGCGCCTTGCCTCATTACTAGGGTGAGTAAATGAAAACATAAAATATTTAAATCCCTTGAGTGGGAATTGAATCTACAACATCGTAGTTTACATCGTTTACAGTCGCTCGCTTGTTATCCAGCGGCACGAATTACCTTATTAGAAACCTTATTAGACTAGAAGAAAACACGAAGGTCATCGGGCCTTCGTCTTTTCTTCTAGTCTAATAAGGATAAAATATTAATTGCAATAGAGACAGTATCAAAAGTACTGGAAGAAGGTCACGTAAAAAGCATAAGGACCCCCCGGAGGGCAAGTATGAAGAGGTTGATGACAGTGGACGAGGCGAAAGAGGTATGTAGAGACCGTAGCGTTTAGCGCTCCGTTCTCTCTGACCACCCCGCTAGGGATAAAGCGTGAAGCTAGTAATAGAGACAAATGATTAAGGACATTGGAGACAGCGCATTTCATTTTCCTTTTCTGACATTTACCAGCTCAGATGTTAGGGAGCAGAAACAAATATAGTGCCAAAAAAATACAATAATATTTATTATTATAGTTTTTTCTGTCATACAAAGATCAAAATGAAAATACATATATTTTTGACTAATTTATATTTAGAGGTATGATAGGTAGGTATATCTTTATATTTTATATTCCAGATAGAATATCGTGTCAATGTCATCATTATTAATATTGCAAATAAAATCTGCGTTTTCAAATTTATTACAACAATATTAGGTATGTACATACAACCATACAAAAATATATACTATACAAAAATATTTTTAATATTCATAACATAAATGCGAACGTACCTTTTAAGCTTTTTAAAGTGTTATCTATCTATCAGCTTGTACGTATTAAATAATATTTTATACGAGGATAATTGCATTGAGCGCAAAATTTGCATATGAAATCAGAGCACTCGGACACGTTTAAATAATAAAATAAGGAAATCCATCAGTTACCTCTGGTAATTAATGAATTGCGGTTGCATCGTTTAAAATTAACAACTTGTGGATAGTAATAGGTTATATTTAAATAAAAAATATATTAAATTTATACAAAATCTAATCCCAATTTTTGTTACTTTTCAATATTATATTAACCATACTTTAGAATAATGATTATTAAAAAAATGAATTTATACTTATTTATTGCTAGTTTTTTTCAGTTATACATTTTATCCCTATTATTTACCTTAGATTAGTAGATATGGTGAAAAAAGTTGTGATAATACTCTGTATTCCACTAAATATAAATCAATAAATTACTTAGTACAAATCAGTACCGCGGGTGATCGAATATAATGATTCTCCAAATGGGGATCGTACCCACATCTACTGTGCGCCATTATTGTTAGTTTCAACTTAACCGTGCTATCAATTTTATCTATAACAGTGGTGAATACGAAATAGTCGTCTGCCTATAATTAAAACTGAATTGCACTCCTTGAATTTAGGCAAACGGACATTTTTTACACCTGACTCTCTTAAAGATAAACTAAAGTTAGTTATAGTTTTTATAGCCTCTTAAAGATACAAAACACGCGCACATGCACGGCGGGTGGAGTAGAGCAAACCTGTGCTGCGCAAAATTTTGCGAAATTTTGTGTTTTGCCCGCATGCGCTGGCCTAGGTAAGTCATAGTTCAGTCTGTCGCGTGAATTTTCGTTCCACATCTTAACTCTATCATAAAAAACAACAATTATAATTATTACCAAACTACTTCGCTAAGCTTAAGATATCCCTGTCCGTTCCCCAATGTTCCCCATTGTTTCCCATTTTCCGCCCAATTTCAATACATTGTATATAGAGTGGTGGATCCCAACGTCTCGCTTTGTCTTCTTACTAGAGCGAGTTAATTAATTCGTTATTAGACTACAAATATGCAAAAAAAAAAAATTAAAATACATAAACTAATAAAATATAATTGTGGTATAATAGCGATGTGTTAGACTGTGCACAGTTATTGGGAGTTCAAGTCCGTCTAGGCTTAAATTTATAGTGCGACGTTGATTTTATCACCCGGCTTATATATTTCTAATCAAAGAGAAATTGTGAATGGAGAGACTTGTATAGGTATTTGACAGGCCTATCATGACAGGTTAGAAGTATTACATTGTTGCTTTACCCTTAAAACACGTAATAATAAACCGAATTAATATACATATAATAATGACAATATAAATAAATAAACATAATTTTATAACCTCATTTATTATAGGTTAGCCGTTACATTTCTAACCACGCTCCCCACGTTTATATTTACGAATGTTGAATAATTTTGTACCATTTGTATAAAAATGTGGTTTCCACTGTATCAAGCCCATAATGCTGTTACAAAGCTCTCGTTTGCCAAATTTAGTGGGGCCCAGAAGACACATGGCTGCGGTCTGGTAATTTATGAGTTGTTTTTTGCGGGGTTAATGGCCTTTTATGGTATACTTATGTTACAATTACAATGACCTCTGCCGTCTATCTGTCCGTAATTTGTCAAGAGATCAATGCTCCGGAACCAAGTGCCAAAGCCGCACCAATTTCGCCATTGTTGACATCAATATCTCACGTTTACAAGGCAGTTTGGGGGTTTAGGAAACTTGAAATTGGTAGACGTTGTTCATATATGCATTTTGTGTATTTAATTTTCTTCTTATAATATTCCTGTATTTAGATATATACATTTGTACGTTGCTATAACAGGTCGTGGAAAGTAAACTAGTTTTAAAAAAATTGTAAACTCGAATTGAAAGAGAAATTGCATATATTTATGAAATCATGTTTGTCTTTCTTATATAAAACGTTATATTTTTTTCATATTTTCTCTCTTTACTGTGATATGTGTTCCGCGGCATGCGAAGTAAATTCAGAAAAAATTGTAGCAAATCCCTTCGTTCCTGATTTCCTGTTTATCTCAGCCGCATCTCAGCATATATTTCTCTTGTTTCGCTCTTGTTTCGCAACTATGTCTTGGACTCGCTTACGTTTTTCATTTCAGAAATAGACTTTTAAATAAACACATGTACACAATTCATATTTCACAAACAGTCGTAAACATTGAAAAATATTTAGGAAAATTGTCAGAATGGTGAATTTTATTTCTTTTCTGTTGGCAGCACGCGTCGGTACGTGATGCAGTACTGCACCTGCTCTCGTATTTCGGTTGTCATTGCTGACTCTCTTATTGTATATTGTTATTTATGAACCAAATTATGCTGGTATTACATTTATGTAAAAGTGCTTCTATTTATTAAGTTATTATAATGATACTGAATAAATTATCTATTGTAGTGTGTAACTTTAATATTATATATAATTTTATGTGTACACACAGTGTTAATTTCATTAAATGCTGTATAATTTTATATACGACATCTTTTTCAATTTATTATTAATTCTCCGTTCTCAATTTTCCGCCCAATTTTCGAGACATTGAGTATTGAGTGGCCTTACTTAACCCTTTTTTACTCTACCAATAAATAATAACATTTAATGATGATAAATAATAACATTTTAAATATTAATTATAATGAATATAATTATAATCAATAAAGTAAAAAAATAATTGATCGAACCCAAACCATTGCGTCTACGGTCCGACGCAGCTCCATTGCGCTATAACGACCTTTTCAGCTGCATAATAGAATATATAGCATACTATCCAAATATATATTAGAAGCAACGAGTGGCTTACATAACTTCCCTTGAGCCACTAGTTCAATACAAACTTGCTGCATCCTGAAAATTAATTATTTGTCCTGTAAATAAGGTAAGGTTTGGTCATGGGACGAGGTGAATTATTAAAGAGCCCCAGGGAAATCACAAGTGCGAACTCGGATGCTGTGAAATTAGTGAGGTTAACTTAGATTCATGTAGATATGTATGGAATAGAGATGGTTGATACTGTTTGACAAATAGCCCTTTATAATATATGGACGTCAAATAGATCAATACTCTATTTATCAGTAATGATAAAGGCTTTGTAGATTAGGTATATAGATGATAGATCTTGAATAATTAATGTTATTGATTTTCTTAATCTTTAGGTATTTTTCATAATTTGCAATTCAAACAGAAAGAAATAGTGAACTGTTTTTACATTTTCCCGTTGTATTGGAGAAATTGAATGTTAATAGTAATTATTAACAAATCTATTATATCAATTAAAAAATAAAAAAAAATCAAATCAGCTTCACGCTGTATCCCGCACACAGCAGGGTAGGCAGAGGGAACCTGGTGTTAAGACACTCCGTTCCCCACTTTCTGCCGAATTCTGGAGGCATTGCGTGTTGAGTGGCAGAACTCAACGCCGCGCTTAACCTCGACACCAGAGCGAAGAAATGGAAATATAAATTTAAGTAAATATTTCATCTCCTCGAGTGGGGATCGAACCCACAACCAGTCGGTTTTACAGTCACACCTCGTGCCACTGCGCCACGACTGGCCTCAATCAAAAATGTAAAAGATTTAATATATCAATTAAATTTTTACATTTTTATAAATGTAAAAATTTATAACTGTAAAACGTCGGGTACAGTTCTTGACTATTAATATTTTCAATTAACTTTGTAATACAAGCATTGCATCACTTGATCATAGTATTATAATTCAAATAATAATTCATAAATTTTATTGTACTTTCCTATATCAATATTACTAAATCAACAGTTATACAAGAAAAATGTTGTACCTTTCACGATAAATATAAATATTGTCAGTAAAAGATAAAAGTATTATCTTCGTTTACTTTTCTCTTAGCACTTTGATGGCTATACAAAATCCATTATGGGTCCGTAATTAAAAGCGATTTTTCAGGGACTGTTTAACAAAGCATGTCAGCAATTAATCAAGTACAAGGGTTGACCTTTTTTCTAAAGGGAACGTTTCGAAAGGGCCCCTAATTAGTCCAGCTTTTGCAATTATTAGTTAGGATTATAGACTTTAAATAACTCCCATGTTTTGCTTTATGACCAGTCAGATGGTTAAGTAAATTAGATTTTTTTTTGAGTTTTTGTTTTATCTTGTATTTTTATGGTATTTGTTTGTCTTATGCTAGGAAAGCAAATAAATAATTAGGAAAATATTATCTTTCATATTTTGATCACTTATATATCTACCTATCATAGGCTTTGCGGGAGAGGCGGACGTGCGGAGCGGGGCATAAAGGCATAAAAAATAAAAAGGGGTGGACATTATGTGTTATTTTATTTGCTGCTATGGAATCTTACATAGGCGAGTCCAACTCGCTCTTGGCAGGTTTTTATAAAAAAAACAAATCCCCAACATCTTGGCGTTGTGTGAAAATTATGTCTTTCTTTTCAAATTCTCCCAAAAAAATATTTCACATTATGATACGAAACGAATATGTACGTATACTTTCAAGATAATGCGGCAAAGAGATGATACTCCCTCGAATACAATGCCAAAATATGAAAATAGCTGTTACGTTGAAAGGAACGTGCTCAAAGTGAATTTATTTAGATTCATATTAAAAGAATTATAATACGGATATTCTCTATGTTAGCTTTTGTAATACAATTGGAGGGTCATTCGCAGTCAAGTTTCTGCGGTTTTATTATCATTGTAGTGGTACTATTGGATAATATAATAAAATGAACAGTCTTTCTCATCATTTAAGTGTATGTATGATGTATATTTCGTTATTTATACTTACTTACTCTTGTTCTACTATAGACTACTATAGACGATTATTTTATTTTAATTTTCCTAGGCTTGTAATTATTAAAAGATATCTACCTAATAGTTCTCCAAAATATATTACGAATGAAAAATAATACGGCAAACAGTTTTACATTTGAAGCCTAGCTTTGTCTAATCAAAAAATACAAACAATCCCCCAAAAAGGAATCGAATCGACAACGATTGTGTGTACATGATATGTCAAATATTCTTAAACTATCTTGCAATAGAGAAAAAATACTTAATTTTGCGCATATCTAAAAACAATTATACCAGAAGCAGGCAAATCATATTCGTGGCATTCACCTCAGGCAATTTTATTTTTGTTTTTCTCAGCAAAATATGTCTTGGAATTTTGAGATATTAAATGCTTCGGTATAACGTATGCGGCCCCTCCGCCTATTCCTACTGAAGGGGTCATTTGTATTCACGAGGGATGGTAGATGCATTTGTTGCCTGCATACCGTAGATTTTTATACAAAATTTTGTATAGCAAAAATATTCATGGTATATACTTTGGGGCGAAGATAGCAGTCTTATGCCGTGACTTGATGTGTTATTTCTTTGGAAGGGAAGGGAACCTTTCCATCTGGGTATAGATTTTCTTGAATATTTTTTATCCTTATTTAGAAAACGTATAAAAATTTTAACGTAGCGGGACACGAACCTGCGCCTTGTTCAAATGGTGGTTCAAATTTTAAAAGTTTTCTAAATAAGAATTTTATTCTAATATTAAGTGTGGAATAACACATTAAAAATGTAAAAAAAATATCCTCCCTTAAGTAATACCGTGGACAATGTGCTTATATCATGTATGTTGTATACTATCTTATATAATATTCTATAGAACAGAAATAGTGTTTGACTGAATACACAATTGCAGCGGACTCAGTTCAAATGTAGCTTTGAAGAATATATTAAGAGAATATATAAATTGTTTTTAATTCTCTTTATGCTATAAAAATAAAAAAAAATCTGTGTAAGTGGAGACCGGCATTTTTTCAAGAATTAATATTTAAAAAAAATCAATACTCTGATGTGTATATATTTTGAATTTCAACATAATATCTCCAGTCATTCCTGAGATAAGGGCTCTTGATAAACAGACAAACAGACCTTCAGGTTCCTTTTGTTCTTAAAAGTTACGGAACTCTAACAAGTTATATGGACCTTTCTATCTTTAGCTAAGGAATTGTGTATAACAACATAAAGGTAGAATGAACCTAGTGTTAAAGCATTCCGTTCCCTAATTTAAGTAGAATTTTTGAGGTATTGCCTGTTGAGTGACCGAATTCAAAGCAACGATTTGCCTTGATATTAGAGCAAAGATATGAAAATATTACAACAAATAACAATTCATTATCCCGAGTGGCAATCGAACCAATAACCGTCGTGTTTACAGTTAGACGCATGTGCCACTGTACCACGACGGTGTCTGCTAATATAAATACTTAACCTATTCAGTAGCTTCTGAAATCTTATTGGATTTTGAAGACAACTTTACTAATTTAAGCGTAATAGTTAATTAAGAATTGTTGTTTCTATTGTCTGAGAGTCTTAATTGAGGAGTTTCAAGTATTAGGGCCGGTACTTATTTAGCGAGGCTAAGTTACTTGTACAATAAAGTCTTCAAATCTTCTCGAAAGTTGTGTTAATATAACATTCTATATACATTTCAAGTTTTTTAAGAACAAAGAAGACGTGATTATCCTTTGAGAGTGCTATTATAAACTTGTTTATGTGGTTAAAAAATGCTTCTGTTTTGACTCTGATTGCGATATTTAGAAAAAATATGGAGCGGCCATTGTGGGAAAATTTTTTAGGGTTCACAGAGTAGGCAGAGGGTATTAAATTAATATACCTAGTATGCAGATATTCCGTTCTTATTAAGACATTTCCGTTTCTCACTTTTTGGCATTGCTTGTTGAGTGGCGGAACTCAACGCCGTTACCAGCCGTGAGGTAATGAAAATATTAAATATTTTCATTTCTTCCATCAAATTGTTTTTAGTGTGTGCCTTGAAATAGTAATTAAATATATGTATATCAGTACATAGTATGACAAAAATGTTATATTTTATTAGTTCAAAAAAAAAATCCACGACACCGTATCTCTGATAAATAGGTCACAGTAAGGCATTTTGTGACAAAAAATAATTGAAAATTGCAAAGTGATATTTCATCGTTTATTTATCCGAATTTTTGAGGCCACTCATGGCGCAGGGGCACAAAGTGTGAGTATGAAATCGACTGGTTGTAGGTTCGATCCCTACTCGAGGAAATGAAATATTTACTTACATTTATATTTTATTTTTTTCGCTCTGGTTCCGAGGCAAAGCTCGGCCTTGAGTTCTGCCACTCAATACGCAAAGCCTCCAGAATTCTGCGGAAAGTGGGGAACGAAGTGTCTTAACATTAGATTCCCTCTGCCTACCCTGCTGTGTGTCGGATACAGCGTAAATCTGATTTCTTTATTCGACAAACATATTGTTATTCGAAAGTTATTCTAACGTCAAGAAAATTTTATAAAAATAAGCTTTCGCTTTTATAGCATTTAATTTGGACGTATACTTTTCGAGAAAATGTAAAATTAAAATAATTCAATGCTCTTTTAATTCAATGCTCTATTAAGGCTACAAGCCTAGACTCACTCGTAAGCCTTGTCGAGTCCCGGGGACGCTCTTGCCTCCGATGACATCCTCTCAAGCAGCCATGTAGTGCTTGCACTTTTTTAGAATTACGAAAACAAGTTGTTCATGATTGAATGTATCAATCTATTGGCAATGTATAATAATAATATTAGGTGGTATGCGGGCGAAGCCGCAAGTGGGCCGCTAGTTTGTTATATTTTTTATATTTATCTCTTATCTTATATACTGCTCTCTAGTAATTTTGCTTATTTTCTATCTAAATCATTATTATTAAAGTACTATACTAACCCCGAAACTAATCTCATAGCATTTCGACTAGCGTCCAAATCTAGTTATTTAACAAGCAGAATCGTCTACTCAAAGTAGACGTAAACAAAAAAAAAAGAGCTTTCAAACGTCGACCACTACATTTATTTTTTAATAAAAGGCTTTATGCCTTCTTTTCTACTACTTACTTACATTTATTTTGTACGAAATAACCTTGGCCTAAATAACTATAATAAAGTACATAGCTTACGTTTCAACGGAAAAAGTTACATGAGTTGAAAATATTTCATAGTATAATTTACAAATGAATAGTGATCTATACAGGGTGTGTTAATTAGATTTTCGCTTAATAATTCTGTAGGTTTAGATTTTTGTGATGATTCTAATTAGTGATTCGCTTTTATTTTACGCTAATATAATGTTTTGAATAACGGCCAATTAATTTTTAATTTATGCTTATGCCTACTAATCCTACTATGCCTACTCTAAGTGCTATAGATGTCTATGTCGAGCATTTTAATATGTTCCACATATTTTTCACGTTATTTATGATTTTTATGATTAATTCCTGATATAATAGATGATAACGTATATCGCACAAATATATTTAAGTCATGAATAAAAACACGAATTCAAATTATTCTATAAGCATATCTGAATTTCTGATAAATATTGCGCAGCGGCACGAGGTGTGACTGTTAAACCGACTGGTTGTGGGTTCAAGAGGAGATGAAATATTTACTTAAATTTATATTTCCATTTCTTCGCTCTGGTATCGAGGTTCAGCGCGGCGTCGAGTTCTGCCACTCAACACGCAATGCCTCCAGAATTCGGCAGAAAGTGGGGAACGGAGTGTCTTAACACTAGGTTCCCTCTGCCTACCCTGCCGTGTGCGGGATACAGCGTGAAGCTGATTTGATTTAATAAATATTTAGGGAGAAGTTAGTCGCACATTGCTCTATTCAATTTACTCCAATATTGGATAATTTTAAATATCATTTTCTGTAAGTGAGATTAAAAGAATAATTTTCAAATGAAACGGCGGTTTAACTATAGATAGTTAGTAGTAGCCAATGTAGACAGGGTACGCATCAGTTACAGATATAATAACTTACTTGCCTTTTTACTCTTACTATAGTTAATCAAATAAATGCATCGTATTCCTTTGATAGGATATTCTTAGATATCTCGATAATTTAATTAATTAAAATAAAATAAATTAAATTAGCTTCACGCTGTATCCCGCACACAGCAGGGTAGGCAGAGGGAACCTAGTGTTAAGACACTCCGTTCCCCACTTTCTGCCGAATTCTGGAGGCATTGCGTGTTGAGTGGCAGAACTCAACGCCGCGCTTAACCTCGACACCAGAGCGAAGAAAATGGAAATATAAATTTAAGTAAATATTTCATCTCCTCGAGTGGGAATCGAACCCAGAACCAGTCAGTCGGTTTTGCAGTCACACCTCGTGCCGCTGCGCCACGACCGGCCTCAAATTAATTAATTTAATGTTTTCCCAATGAATAAGTTCATAGTAACAACATTATAAAATAACATAAGTAAACGAAAGAGCGCAAATAACAGACTAGAAATTTATAGTTCCTGGTCCACAATTTACTTCCACGAGTAAAATAGAAACGTGTAATTTAATCAAGTACAAATTTAAACGGAAAGTAACTTGAAAATATAGTTCAGATAGTTGCATTTAAATGAAAGAACATTCGCAATTTTGCATTACTTAAAGTCGCCGGTGAGTCCATTAAGAATATGAAATGGAAGCTGAACGAATGTTAAAAAACTTTAGGAACACTCCCGTCGTTTATAAGATGGAGTTCCACACTTAAAGGTGAATTCTTTTGAAACTAACTTGTGACATTTTAAATTGCTCTAAAGAGAGTGATGAGTTGTTTGATATTTGAAATGTGTTTGGTGTTTATAATTTTTGATGGATTTCTCTGTTTATATTTTATTTATTTTTATATATATAGTTTTAGTTATAAAATTTTACTTTTTGAAAACTTTTCTATTAATAAATACGTTATAACTTTACTTTACAGAAGTGTTAAAATGTAGACATCTTTGTGGCCCAAATTTTCAAATACAGTATTTAAATAACATCTTTTAGAGGAGAAAATAAACTTTTTATTAATTAAGTAAAACACAGTTATTAAGGATGGATCTATCGGAAAAAGGTGGGTACAGACATGATCAGAACAGTAATGTCTGTTTCACTAAGTTATCTCTTATGTAACACGCAATTCTCATTTTCCATTATTATCCTTTTAGGTTGTTAAATAAAAAAATAAATGACAATATATCTATTGTATATACCTAGCTAAATATTTAAACAAAGTACATAATATAAAAAAATATGTGTAACCATAAAAAAAATAGATATTATACGTTTGACTATACTCGATAGTGATTTATCCGATATCACTAGGATAAAATTCATAGGTTAGACAATGTATAAGTAAGGATTTTTTATCTTAACCCTGTATCCCACACATATAGAAGTGTAAGCACAGGGCACCTGGGAACCCAGCTTTAAGACACTCAGTTTTCCACTTTCCGCCAAATTTCGTGGAGCGTTGAGTGGCGGAACTCAACGCCGCGCTTTGCGAAGAATTCTTCACTTCGTATTAATAGAAATGTCACATACCTATGTCAAAAAATGCTAAATATGTTTAAAGATAAATAAAATATAGCAACAATACACTACGTTATAATACTTACTAAGTTGCTTAGTACATCAATTTCACCTAGAACAGGCAATAAACACTATCTCAGTTCATATCAAGAAAGGCGGCACAGTTACGAGCGAGTACCATAAAGAGAACACACATACCTGCGCCGAAACACATTTAGGGCGTGTGATATTTACCTTTAATGGAGTTGTTCCTGTTACAAGTTTCATGTAAACTACCTCATAACTATACTTCGTACTTAAGCCCAAAGGGATCGGAGTTGAAATACGATCAATTAGATGAAACTTGGATAGGAACTCTGGGGAAATTATGATATGCTCGTCCGTTAATGCAATCCATTATTGTTTTATGTATTGATTGTTATAAACAAAATTAGTTTTTTATTCACTTGTAATATTAAAAGCACGTATTATGTCGATGATAGGTCTTCACAGGTAGTAGGTATGTTTATATGTAATTTTACAATATCTCCCTGCCATTAGAAAATCTATATTTCATATTTCAATATGAATTGTATTTATTGCTTTTTTATACTTAATACGGTTTTTGTATTATGCTGTTTTAAGTGTTATTTCACTTGTGGCAACCGTAATATGTAAAAGTATATATTTATTTATTTTATAGAGCGTTTCATATCGATATTTTCTTTATATATTGTGAGATAGCTAAAATACTGTGCAATGATAGATGACAAAGAAATATTGACAAATGAGGGGCCTTATTCATTTTTGACTTATTTCAGGGGCAATGTTAGGGGCTTACAGTAAAGTAAGTAGTTGCAAAGTTAAACACCACACCTTTTTCTTATTAGATACAAAAAGTGCTGTATTAAAAGTAGAAATACTTGTCACATAATTACAGTCAAAAATTTAAGCAACACAACGGCGTTTAGCACAGTGAGTAACCTTTGAAAACGTGTAATATGCCGATCTAATAGCATTGCTCGTGACATTATGCAGCAACGATTGCGGTAGAGATGCGTCTAGCGTCTAGCGGCTGCCGGCGACAGATTTAATTGATGGCCTCGCAAACAATATTAATAAAAGCTTTCAAGCAGATTAAATGCTGAATCATGATAATATGCAGATATTAATATATCAAATTAACATGATTGCTTGGCATATATAGCATATTATACATTATGTCTTAAACTATTTTTTGAGTTATTGCGGGACAATCAGAGAGAATGAAATAAGTAATGCTCTAGAGAAGGTATTATATATGATAAAATTCGATAAAAGCAAAGATAGTTTTTTTTATAATGACGTACACTTTATTTTATTTTTTTATTTTAGTTTAATGCTGTATCTGTATTTTCAATGAAACTTATTTTTTAAAAATGAAACATGATAGTCTATTCTATATTGTACAAGGGTTGCCTAAAAGAATCGTGCTGCAATCACCTTTAAATAAATTTATGTTAAAAAAAATGCACTTATATATTTTTTATGTGAATCCAACACCATCTATACTTATAAAAAAATTGTAACAGCACGGTGTCTGTACTTGGAACATATATAAGATTTTTCTTATATATATTTGTATATGTTATTGGGGATCTTTGTTAATAAAGTAGTTTTTCTGGTTGTCTGTGCGTTTATTATCGCTCATCTCAGAATTGGCATAACCGATTTTAATGCATTTTTCACTATTGAATTCTGGCAAGCTTCTGTTAACATATTTGTATGAAATTCACAACTTATTTAAAATTTATAGTGTAGTTCTCGTAGACTTCTAATTATGAAATTTAGGACGAAGTAAGATCTTACAATACAAATAAAGGAAAAAATCTAGGAAAAAATATTTATTAATTATTTATTTGTTCATTTCATACTTAATAAGTATATGTATATGCCCCCAAACGTAAGTTTGTTAACTTTATTCGCCGCAACATCAAAACTTATAAGGTATTTCTCAATCACAATCCTGAAATTGGTACAAACCCCTCTGTGGGCTAGTCCGACTCGCGCTTGGTCGGTTTTTTCTTAAATAATTAAGTTTATTTAAGAAATGAATGTTTTCGTATATTTTAAGCGGACGTAAGCGCAGGTGGGCCGCTACTTTTAAAAAAATAGCATAAGGAATTGGAAAAACAATGGTTGCCACTTCTCAGTCAGCCGCAACTCCAGGGTTGCCTGAAGAAAACGTATAAAAAATGGAGTGTAGCGGGATTTGAATTCGCGCTTCTTTGGAAACCATCCAAACGCTCGTACCAACTAAGCCATATGTTTTCATCGCATTCATGAAATTGTTATACGTTCGTCACAACTTATTTAGGATATTTGTTACTTGGCAGAGCCATCCCATTAACGAAACCACGGTCTTATTTTTGCTTATACAGTGTGAGAAGATGTTGAGGTGTAAAGTACTGTGTCACCTTGGACATCCAAGTTCCTTAGCAGCTAATTGAGCTCGAGATTCAATGTAAGAACCGACGAAAGAACTAAAGAAGTTCAAGGTGATCGCTTAACGGCACTGATATATCTCAAAACGAGGGAAATAATTCAAACGGCCTTTTTTTCGCGGTCTACAGATACACCTCAGTCTAAGTGGCGTTAAATTTGATCAAATTGGCATCTCCCCAATCAGAGACTATCTTGAGATTTAAATTAAGGCGTTGTATTATCTCTATGTGATCGTATTTCAGTCTCACTTGCAGTTGATTTGGCTAAGTAGCTGTATTTGGCTATTTGAGGAACACCGGCATTTAAATCCATTATATCGGACGAACTGATTACTTGTATAGATCGGTCCTTCAAGAAGTTTGATTTCCAGGCACATAAATCATTTGGCAAGCCAAATGCTGGTTCCCTCTGCATAACCTGCTTTAGGTGAATACAGCGTGAAGGTGAAAAAAAAGAAAAAAGTACGTTAAAATAGTAAGTTTATATATTATGGTACACGACAGCCAGTCGTGGCGCAGCAGCACAAGCGTGTAACTGTAAGCTCAACTGGTTGTGGCTTCGATTTCCACGCGAAGAAATTAAATATATATTTAAATTTATATTTAGTTTCATTTCTTCGCTCTCGTGTCGCGGCTAAGCACGTTGTTGAGATCCGCTACTCAACACGAAATGCGAACTTCAGAATTCAAGTAGAAACATAAACAATGAATAAATAACGAATAATTAAAAAAAAAACTTTCTTAGTAAAACGTTACATATAATATGTGTAAATTTAACTTTAAATAATAAAAAATAACGATTTAAAGGAAAATAAACAAAATAAGTAAGATATAATACAAATATCAAGGTAGGTAGAGTTTAATATTTGAGACAATCGTCTGTCCACTGGTAGCGTTGCGGTTTCGCCTGCAGACGAGTCGGGGTTTACGAAATCGGTCGCTTGAATATGGAAACGACCGCATACCTGGCGGTTGAAGTCGGACAAAATAGCACTTGTATGGAATTTGTAATTTTTGCTATTTTACGGACTGGATAAGCATTTTAGGAAAATACAAATAACTTCACGTTGTTCTCCGCATATAGTAAGGTAGGAAAAGGAAGTCTAATGTTAAGAGGCTCCGTTTCCTAATTTCCACCTAATTTCCGAGGCATTATTTGTTGCGTGGCGCAACTAAACGCTTCGCTTTGCTTTGCCTTGTGTTACCAGAGCGAGGAAATGGAAATAATTCATTTCCCCGAGTATGAATCGAATTCACATCGGTCGCATTTGCAGTCAGACGCGGTCCCTATGCGCCACGGTGGCCTCTATAAGACGTAATATACTTTTATCGCATAAAGGAAGTGTTTAACATTTAATATATAGACTAAAAACAAGAAAAATACATAAAAAGAAATAAAATAAGCCTATTCTAATAGTGGTGAAGGCCATCGGTGGCTAGGACTCCAGAGTGAGGAACCTCCTCACAGAACCCTCTCAATCAATACTGCTTTATGCATTCGGCTCTTCACCCAACAGCTAAGCGATAACCTCTTGAGATGTTGTCGAGGCTTGTGGATAATATATAATTAAATGAAACAACCATCGGCATAACAGTAGTCGTATCGATATTAAAGTTGTTTTTTGGGCTAAGTTACAAAAATTATTATTATATAGTGATATATTGGATTGTTAGTTTATAAAATAACTAGCGGACCCGGACGCGGCTTCGCCCGCTTAAACTATACGAATGCTTATTAGATATATTTATGAAATTGTTTTTGAAAATATGTAACTAATTTAAATGAAATAAATTATAAGTAAACGTAACCAAAGTAAAATATTAATAAAAAAAAACTAAACAAAACCAACTACATTATCAATGTTATCAAAGTAAAATAAATATTTAAAAAAATTAAAATTAAGTGTGTTGCTATGTTTTTGGTTATTTACATAATACTCAAATACAATAAAAAATAATTTTATGTTTTTTGTCTCTGTCTTTCTGTTTTTCTATTTCCCCGAGCTAATGTCCAGAACAACTGAACTGATTTTAATTCGACTTTCAGTGATCGATTTTACTGATTTACCCGGGAAAAATCTTTTTACACGTTTTCCTTGCGCGCGTACATAGATAAAATCCCAAGAAACTAAAACTACGATTTATTAAATGTGTGACAATGGTATAGATGACCTAACTGAAATAACCGACCATTCTTTCCTTAATACTTAAATAATATTATGCCGATGCCGCGCAGGTCCGCAACTTACACCACACCAAAAACTTTAATGAAAATGTAACTAATCTAGTACTCGAATAAGCGAATAACCAAAGAAAAGTATAAATTAATTATAAACAGTAAATAATTACATAAAAATTAACAGTAGATCGAAAATGTATGAAAAATTACAAAACCGTCAACGTCATCTGCCCGTTCGCGTCGGTCATACTATGCCGCCCGAAGGTTAGGTCATTTCGAATCAGTGACACCTCCTTAAATATTTATTAGAATGTTATACAGTAAACTATAATTTCAATCAATATAATTTCAATTTCATTTTCATAAGTATCAATATCAAATTATAGAAAATACATTCAACAAAAACCCCATAAATATAAAGTAAATTAATTAAAATGGTTACTTTTGCTGAACCTTCAGAGATAAACATGGTATATGTATCGCAAGGTTTTTTAAACATTATTTAAAGGACAATATTTTTGTAAAATATTGTTTTTATGTATCTCATAAGGTTGAATCAGCGCAGCCCATTTTGGCACAACAAACAAACTTTGCAAACCTTTGCTTAGCAACGGTCGGTTGTTTAATAACAACCGACCGTTGCTAAGCAAAGGTTTGTTAATACATTGCAGAATAAATTGCCTGTCAAATTAAAAACTTTTATATTAAAATTAGTATATATCGACAATATTACAAATATGAGAAAAAAAAGTAACCTATGTTCATCCTAAGACCCTCAAGTATCTCTATATGAGTATTTTATCACAACTGAATTAGCGGTTTGGCCCTGATTGCGTAAAAGACAGACAGACAAGCAGACAGACAGATAGACAGACAGAGTTACTTTCGAATTTATAATATAGGTATGGATTTCAAATAATTCGAACTTAGGTTACAGTTTTATTTTTATTTGTGATAGTTATTACAATATATGGAACATTAACAGTTTAACAATATCATTCATATTTAATATTAAATATTTGTCAAATGATTATTAATTTTCATTAGTTTTACAACCCATAAATGCTTATCTTCAGAAGTTATGGTTCTAAAAAGTATAGTCATTAAAGTCCCAAGTAATGATAATATTTTAACGGCACGCCCTTATAATGGTATAAATAAGAACGTGCCTTATCTTACAATGTCACATTGGAAGCAGACAATCGATTTTCCAATTTATATTTTGTTATAACAAAAAAACTAGCTGTATTCGTGAAATTTATAAAAACTTTTCGAACACGAGCACTGTTTTTTTAAAAAAAACTTTTAGATTAATCAACAGCTGCATGCAAAAACGAATTAAAGTTCAGATTTATGTTTATATTTTTTGTGAAACTCTGTTGCCTTTTTTGCTATAGATTAAGATTATTTTATTTGTATTCTCTCTTTTTTATTCTCCCTTCTTTCAGCTCCTGACTTTGCTCCTTATGTATATATAGCAAAGACAGGCTGCATGGTCAGATTAAGTCTAATACTAAGTTCACTGCGTAATTTGAACAGAAAGAGGGTAACGGAGTTTCTAAGGTAGACACTTAGTGACTCTCTTTCCTTTCAATTTTCACATTGTGTGCACGTGCAAGGCTTCGGCAACAAAAGTGAGAAAATGAAAATAATTATTTTCCCCGATTGAGCTTATAACTATTATTAACTGTTTATAGTCGGGGCTGTTCCACTGCGTCATGATGGCCTTGTGAGTCGTATGTCTGCGCTAATCAAAAAGGTAAGTGTTAATACAGCACCTACATGATATTATTTCGCCTTAAACATAATTCAAAATAATTACATATGTTTTGTATGTAAGTACAAGTAGATTCTTATTGTAGTTTATGATAAGGTCTTAACTTTATTAAATGCTTTATAACGTTTAGAACTAGTTTCGCTGTAAAAATCATTATGCATAAATAAGATTCATTTGTAAATTATATTTTAAAAGAACAACTTTTTATTTTCTTGCCCTGTTTGCACTGCTGCCATTTCCATACCTATAAGTTGCCGATTCGAAAATGATTTCTAATTCAATAAAGGATATTTAAATTTTGTTTTTTGTTTTCGATAGATACAATTTTATAGTAATATTCTAAAGTTGAAGTTTTTATTATGTTGAAAGAGTTAATACTTTTTTAAATTGAAAAAATATGATGTGTTAGATAGAGAAATCATTTATCGAGGAAAGCTACCGACGATATAACATAACGTCAGTCATTTCTATGTTATCCACAGTACTGGCATATTTCACAACTATTTATTTTGGACCGGATAAAAGCAGGTTTACATATAAATAATAATAAGCAATTTACTTCGATTAAGAATAAAATTTAAATACTTAGCAGTACTTACTTAAAACAGTTGAGGTTAAATACTTTAAACGTGTAATATACTGAAAACGTTACCATTTGTATGGTAAAAATCTCATTCAAGCAGTGTGTACGCTACGCGGCTTGCCAAGCCCGCCGTGAACCGCATCAAGCTAGGTTTATACCAACAGATATTCATTTAATAGGCGATGCTGTCGTTGCGCTGAGGCACAAACGTGTGACTGTAATACGACTGTTGTGGGTTCGATTCCCACTCGGGAGAATTAATTATTATGTATTAATATTGTCCGATCGTTATTACCTTTTTAGCATATTAACTCAGTAGCAAATAAATCATCACAGAGAGCACACGTTTGTTTTTATTATTCATCGTCCATACAATTAAAATAATATCAAATTTGAACCATAAGTCAATAAACATATGGTCCTTCGAGCCGGATTGGAAATAATCGGACGGACGACTAGCTACTCGACGCATCGCGAAGACAAAAGGCTGCCGCATTCCTTAGATAAGCCGGGTGTTTTTTACTTGAAGATCCATCGCATCTATTGAACAAAGTCTTTACGTGAATTTTATTGTAACCGGAATAAGACTCAAGTTTATTTGCATTGAATTGAATATATTGCTGCGTTTTAATTAAAAATCATGTCTCAAGAAAGAATACAAACTACGGCGGAACAAGACAAATATTTAACTACATTACATGAAGTCTATAATATTATACAGAAAACGCAAATTAACTTAAAAAAGTGTCCGAAGCAAAGACTCACTAAAGGTTATATACAAGCAAGATTGAAAATTCTCGAAGATTATTGGAATACATTTAAGCAAGCCCATAACAGCCTTACGATATGCACGCCGCGAGAACAAAAGGGGATGTTACCGTATTTTTTAAATGAAGATTTTTATCAAGTTGAGGATCTTTATTTGGTATTACAAGCGGATTTAAGTGACCATTTAATAAAGATAGAAGCGCCGGAGATCGCCAACGTGGCAACCGTAAGTCATGAAGCTCAATTATTTTCGTCGCCATTTGTAAGTAGCTTGCCACGAATACAATTGCCCACGTTCTCGGGAAGATATGAGGATTGGCCCACATATCAGGATTTGTTTACAGCTCTTGTCCACAATACAAATTTAAGCAATGTTCAAAAGTTACATTATTTAAAAACTAGTGTGAGTGGGGAGGCAGAAATATTATTAAGACAAATTCAAACATTAGAAACCAATTATGTACAAGCTTGGGATTTACTTAAGGGACGTTTTGGAAATAAAAAAATGATTTTAAATTCACTCTTAAAAAGATTATTCGGTCAGAAAAAGGTTAGTAGTCAGTCATCTAGTCAAATTAAAAATATTTTGGATACAACAATAGAATGTATTAACAGTTTAAATAATTTACAAATTAACACCAGCTCTTGGGATCCTATAATAATATTTCTGGTCAGTCAGAAATTAGACCCGGAGACTTTAAAGGATTGGGAGGAATTTACTTATAAAAATAACACCGATCAACTACCAACTTGGGATATGTTGAAAGGGTTTCTTGAAGCAAAATTCCGTACACTAGAATTAATTATGCCAATGTCATTACATTCTAAAGAGAAGCCTCAAACACATAAATTATTTCACGTCACCACTGAAACTACAAAAAGTGAAAATATATTTCAATCTGCACACGCCGGTGTAAGTACACATCCTATATGTACTTATTGCAAAAATTGTCACTACCTATTCCAATGTAAGGACTTTGCAAAGCTATCTGTGGAGCAACGGCAAGACGTCGTCAAAAGGAATCGTTTATGCTTCAATTGCCTCATACCTAACCACAACGTCTTTAAATGTAAACAAACAACATCATGTCGAGTTTGCCACAAGAAACATCACTCTCTGTTACACCAGTCTAGAGACACCAATGAGAAAAAGGATTTCGATAAAGCAGTACAATTAGAGCAGAGGATTACAACTGCACATTTTTCTCAACATCAACCTGATCATGAAGTGCTACTTGCTACAGCACAAGTAGAAGTTAAATCATGTTGTGGACACAAACATCTACTTCGTGCATTGATTGACCAGGGATCTGAAGCTTCATTCGTTTCTGCAAGAGTAGTTGACCTTTTGGGTTTATCAAAAACGAATATTGACGGTGTTGTCTCTGGAGTGGGAGAAGGAAATCAAACAAAAATAAAACACTTAGTTGATCTAACAATTACATCACGATTTAATGCAAATGATGTCATTCAAGTTAAAGCTTATGTGCTGAAGACTATATCTACAAGATTACCATCAAAACACATCGCGATTAATTGTTCACAGCTTCAAACACTACCATTGGCTGACCCTACATATAACACACCGGGCAGGATAGATATACTGCTTGGCTCTGACATCTTTTGTAAAATTATAGAAGAAGGTATACTTAAGATGAATGAAGGAGTAGTGGCACAGAAAACATGTTTGGGATGGATACTGTCAGGTCAAAAGGAAAACAAAATAACAATGAATAGCAAAGAACACAATATAATAACACTACATATCACTAGAATAGTTAAAGAAGACAATGATATGTTAAGAAAGTTCTGGGAAATAGAAACAGAGTCGTATACAAAGAAGAAAATATTTACAAAGGAAGAAGATAGGTGTGAAAAAATATATAAAAATACAACAAAAAGGGATACAGAGGGAAAATATATTGTGCACCTGCCGCTGAAATGCAGTACTGGAGAAGCAGTAAATTTATGTGGAGATACAAAAGAACAAGCGATACGAAGATTTCAATGTTTAGAAAGGAAATTTGTTAAATCTAAAGTGTTAAAAACCGAATACTCAAAGGTCATTAAAGAGTATATGGACATGGGTCACATGAAGAAAGTTGAAACAACAGACGATAATGGCTCGATTTACCTACCACATCACGCCGTAATTCGTGAAGACAAGGAAACTAGCAAGGTACGAGTAGTTTATGACGCGTCTGCAAAGGGATCCAATGGCTATTCTCTTAATGATTGCATGATGGTGGGACCAGTGTTACAACCTGATCTCCGAAGTTTGATCACATCATGGAGAACTTATAAAATATGCATAGTAGGGGACATTGTTAAGATGTATCGAATGATCAATATGACACAGGAACACACAAACTTACAACGTATCGTATGGCGAGATAATCCTGATAAGGAAATTGAAACCTATAACCTAACAACTGTTACATTCGGCACTGCTGCAGCTCCTTATCTAGCAGTGCGAACACTGCAACAACTAGCCGACGATGAAGCACATGAATTTCCTGATATTGCACCTGTAATAAAAAATAGTTTCTACATGGATGATTTAATGGTAGGAAATGAAAATGTAGAGGAAACAAAGAAGATGTGTAATGAAATTAAGACAGTATTAAAAAGAGGAGGATTTGAAATGCAAAAATGGTCAAGTAATTCAGAAGAAATTTTGGAATATTTACAAGAGGACAAAACAAAAAATACAGTAGAGATAAAACTTAATAAAATAATAAAAATATTAGGTTTAACATGGGATAGAAAAGATGATACATTTAGAATTACAGTAAACTTACCTGAAATAAAATATCCTATTACTAAGAGGTGTATATTATCTGATGTTGCCCGCTTGTTTGACCCATTTGGATGGTTATCACCAGTTGTTATAAGTGCGAAGATTTTAATTCAAAAATTGTGGCTTTGCGGTTTAGGTTGGGATGATGAACTACCTTCTAACTTGATTGAAGAATGGATTATTTACAAAGAAAGATTAATACATTTACAAAACATAAAGATACCTAGATGGTTTAAAACAACCTCAGAGAATTATAATCATGTTACACTGCATGGTTTTGCTGACGCGTCCACTCAAGCATATGCTGCTGTCGTTTACTTAAGAGTTGAGAAAGATGATAAAGTACATGTTATTATGATTGCATCTCGCACTAAAGTTGCCCCATTAAAACAATTATCAGTTCCTAAATTAGAGCTGTGTGCTGCAGTCCTACTTGTGAATCTTATTAACGATGTTATGGAGATTTTGAAAATTCCTAAGGATAGAATATTTGCCTGGACTGATTCAACAGTGGTACTCTCATGGCTTCAATCACATCCTGGTCGTTGGCATACATTTGTTGCTAATAGAGTAGCGGAAATCACTCGAGTAATAGACAACGACAGGTGGAGACATGTTCAGTCTGCTGATAACCCAGCTGACGTCGCAACAAGAGGCATTAAGGCATGCGATCTAGCTAGTCACGAAAAATGGTGGACTGGGCCGAAGTGGCTTAAGGAAGACATGTCTACTTTTATAATAAAAAGAGAAGACATACCACAGACACAGTTAGAATTGAAGATTAAATGTAATTTTGTAGTAGAAGAAAAACCAATTTGGGAAAGATTTTCAACAATGTCCAGAATGAAGAGAGTATTAGCATATTGCAAAAGAATTTTGAAGAAAGAAAGAAGAAAACATAAACAAAAACACTTACAAGTAATAGAAATGCAAAATATATTAGAAGAGTGTATAAGATATTATCAAAATTTAGTATATAAAAAGGAAATCGAAGAAATCAAGAAAGATGGAGTGGTAAAGGTTAGAAGTTCTCTTATCAGTCTTTCACCGTTCTTAGATGAAAAAGGGATTCTCAGAGTACGTGGTAGGCTTCAAAATGCATCAATCTCAGAATTAACAAAACACCCAATCATAATTCCTGGAAATCAGCACATAACCAAATTGTTAGTAAATGAAGCTCACACTAGAACACTTCATGGGGGAATTCAATTAATGATGTCGTATTTGAGAACAGCTTATTGGATAGTGGGGTTAAAATCTTTTGTCAAAAAATGTATTCGTAGTTGTAAAACGTGTATTGTGGATAAGGCTAAAACAAAATATCAACTGATGGGTAACTTACCGGCAGTAAGAGTAAATCAACATAGAGCATTTCTAAATAGTGGAGTTGATTTTGCTGGACCGGTATTGATCAGAACATCTAAAGGTCGTGGACATCATACGACTAAAGGCTATATTTGCTTATTTGTATGCATGGCAACACGTGCCATACATTTGGAAGCAGTTACAGATCTTACCTCTCAAGCATTTATCGCAGCTTTTCGGAGATTTGTGGCTCGCAGAGGGTATTGCCGTCATCTGTGGAGTGACAATGGCACCAACTTTGTGGGTGCTGCCAAAGAATTGAAAGACCTGTTTCAAGCTAGCAAGAATAGTATGGTTAAGGAAGTGTCTGAAATTCTAGCCAATGATGGAACAACATGGCACTTTATACCCGCGAGAATGCCGACGTGCGGTGGTTTATGGGAGGCTGGTATCCAATCAGCAAAAAGACACTTAACAAGGATAAATAAAAACACTAAATTGACCTATGAAGAGATGGTCACTTTGCTGGCACAGATTGAGGCATGTCTCAACTCACGCCCTCTTTGTCAAATAGACAATACGACGGAAGAAGCGCTTACACCAGGTCATTTTTTAGTAGGCGAACCTCTAGTCAGCGTTCCAGATCTGTATTATGAGAACAAGAATATCAACTTGTTAACCAGGTGGCAGTTACTACAGAAATTAACACAACATTTTTGGCACAAATGGAAAACTGAGTATCTCAACACATTGCAACAAAGGCATAAATGGCAAAAAATACACTCATCACCCACTGTAGGTGATGTTGTTGTTGTGAAAGATGAGATTGTGCCTCCTACAAAATGGTTACTAGGAAGAATTAAACAGCTGCACCCTGGCACAGATAACCTTGTAAGAGTTGTTACAGTACAATGCAAGGGAAATCATGAGATAAAAAGACCATTGTATAAATTAATACCACTTCCGAAGAATCTTGTATAAATATGTCATGGTGGGCGGTGATAAGTGTAAATGTGCATGTGATAAAAACAATAAAGTGTTATATTTAAAAATGTAAATGTAAAAGTCAAAGCATGCAAAAACAAAAATATATAATATATAATAAAAAAATGTGTTGTATATTGTAAGATGTACATGTTAAAAATGTAAAGTAAAATAAAATGTAAAATGTTTAAAACTTTAAATTAGAAATTGAAAATTTCATAATATTTGAAATGTCAACTGAATAAATTATATACATAAATACAGTCCACTTTGAAGGTAACACTTATAATATTTGTTTGTAAATTAAAATCATAAAAATGTTTAAAAAATAACCATGTATAAGTATAACTTGTAATTTCATAATTTAAAAGTTTTTGTTAAAAAACTGTTGTTTTTGGTGGGCGGTATGTCCGATCGTTATTACCTTTTTAGCATATTAACTCAGTAGCAAATAAATCATCACAGAGAGCACACGTTTGTTTTTATTATTCATCGTCCATACAATTAAAATAACATCAAATTTGAACCATAAGTCAATAAACAAATATTTTAATTTCTTCGCTCTGATACCAAGGTAAAAGCAAGGCGTTGAGTTCCGCTAGTTTAACACTAGCTATGTATGTGAATTTTTATGCAGTAAAGAGAAATAAAAGAAAACAAACGTTTAAGTTCTTTTTTGTTCTGTTTTAATGAAGAAACCAGATTTAAACCCAGCTTTATCATAGCATCATTTGTCGAATATCTTTGAAGTCATAAAATTATCTATCTCTTTCTTTTCCTTGGAAATAACATTCCATTTTTTCATATTTTTAACCTTTTTTGAATCACTTCTCTTTACTAATCAACAAACAGCATGAAAATAATCGAAAACTTGACGTTGTAAATAAATAAAATATCGACAACTGTCTGGAGGTATGAACGTTCCTGAAAGTTCAAGCGAAACTAACTCTGCAAATTTCTCTGTGCCCGTAATTACTCGGTAAAAATACACAACTCGATTATTGCTTTTTTCAACGTAAAGTTGATGGAATTGAGCGACTGCTTTTGTTTGCTGAAAAAATTGAATGGTGCTTCATTTTTTATAGGATATTGAATATGATATTTATGACGTACTTGTAATTTTTTTTTATTTTCCGGAGACACTGCGCACGCTGGTGATCCTGCGCTACTACTGGCCTCGCTCAAATTTGCTTAATCTTATATATACTTATATTTACTATTTTATCAATATATTTTTTATTAGCGTCACGCATTAATTACCTTTGCAATAGAGCATCATGTCATGGCATAACTTTCCTTATGAAGACGCATGTATGCGTCTTGGAAGGCACCACGGTCGAAATATATGTATTGAGGTTCTTATCGAGGGTAACTTGCTTATTCACTTTAATATTAAGTAACTTTAAGTATATAGAGCTTTTTCGTTAATAAAACATACATTATTATGTTGATGAGGCCAGTCGTGGCGTAGCGGCACGAAGTGTGACTGTAAAACCGACTGGTTGTGGGTTCGATGCCCACTCGGGGAGATGAAATATTTACTTAAATTTATATTTCCATTTCTTCGTTTTGGAGTTGAGGTTAAGCGCGGCGTTGAGTTCTGCCACTCAACACGCGATGCCTCCAGAATTCGGCAGAAAGTGGGGAACGAAGTGTCTTAGCACTAGGCTCCCTCTGCTTACCCTGTTATGTGCGGGATACAGCGTGAAGCTGATTTATTATTATGTTGATATTTTATTAACGACACTTCCGACAGTAGACACCACCTACCATAGCATATTCACACGGAAAAAATAAATAAAATATTCACTCCATAACGTCACAACTCTTTAAACGAGAAAGTATATTGATATAAATGTGTCGGTATCAAAAAATATTTAAATAAAATTTACGTTACGGAAATTAAATGTTCATTTCCACTAGGGATTGGCCATAAAGTTGAAAAATCTACAGCGAGTTCAAAAACTAATAAAGCTACAACGAATCTGTAAAAGTTAAAGTAAAATACAGCAACAGTCATTTTTACGTTGCACAAATGCGCAGTGGAGTATAATTTTTTGTACAAAGTAAATGTAAAGTTTACAAAAATATATATTTTATCAAGAGAGGCTTTTATATTTTTGGTGGAGAGGATGTTTTTATATTTTTTTTGTTAACGTCTAACGTTCAATTTAATCTGAATACTAATAGATTAATGTTATTTTTTTTAATAATATTCTTTATCTTTAAAAGATTGTTCCAGTTTATAAATATTAAGCACATAATGGAGTATGGAATGGAATATTGAGCATGTTTATGCTACTAATGTTAAATATTTGTAATAAGTTTAATTTGGCTTTAAATAGCCATTATTTTCTGTATTTCTTATTTTGTATAATATGTATATATGCTCTAACATCTGGCAGAAACCGAAGCAAGCCAGTCTAAAAATAAACTAAAAATAAATAACAATTTATATTTAAAATATTAAATTTAACCGTAGATACAAAATGTTAGTGGAAATAGGTCAAGATGTTCTCTAATCTCATAAGCGTAACGACGCCCTACGGCTGTCCGCTACGTCACGTAGCTACGGCACAAGTACGGTCAGCTCCACGTTGACATGCATTTTATACAGCGTGTAGTGCATTTGACGACAAGGGTTTTCCTAGATTTAAAATTCAAAATATATTTTTATTGTTGATCTCTGTGCTCATCTTTCGTATAATGATGTTGGAGTTTTCGTTTTGGGTTGGGAAGTTGGAAATGCGAGTTTATTTAAATATTTTGTGTATAAAATATGTATATATTTCATCATATATATAATAGTAGTAAGAACATAATGAATAGTATTTTTGTCAGATAAGATATCTATCGATTAGTCACTGGATCGGGAATACATTTAGAGATGAGTCACTGCCTGATATTGTGGAAAAAGACCAGTGTTTAGGTATTTTTTGATAAAATATTGTTAATTTACCTTTGATAAGGTTTTGTCAGCTTTACCCTTTATTCTTAGCAGGGTAGCTAGAAAGAACAGAGCGCTAAACGCTACGGTATTTTTGGTTTAAAAGAAAAATGTAGAGCATTTCTCATTTTTCTCGACTCTCATCTGTACTGACAAAATAACACTGAAATTTTGTCTGAATTTATTATACTTCCCTAAAACCAAAGAAACAAGAATCCTTATGAAATACAAGTCCACACGTGAAAACGCATTACGCAAAGAAAAAATTCAATTTGCATATATAATACAAGCGTGATTTGAATGTTTTCCTATATAATAATATATTAGTATGCTTAGAATTATGCTAAAACTACACGTGACATGGGTCCCAGTGTACCAGAGCCGACACGGTTGTGTAATGTAATTACAGTCGTAGGGTTTAGTTTAATTAGTTAGCATTACGGTGGCTTGCTCATATTCGTAGAGCCGATAGAGGGATGAAATTAATTAAGTTAAAATTTTTATACTTTTATTCCGGTTTCAATATGAAGTCGTATATCGAAATTTAATCACATTTTTTTTATTTACCTTTTGATATCTTTTGTATTTTGTGGTGAGGATAATGATATCTTATATAGTATTATATTTTTCTCATATTATATTTTATTCTTTATAAAGATTCCTTATATTATTTTAAATATACAAATCAGAATATACAGTTGATAATACAATTCATTCAGTTTTTCACACAATTTTTTATTTTTATAAATGTTTTACGATTAAATATTAAAATTAAATGTTAATATTATAGTAATAGTAATTTATTGGTGTTTAATTATTTATTAAAACAATTTTTTCTAAATTGTGAGGCCTTCGTGATGCATCGGCACAGTTTTTGACTCTGAGCCCGGCGGTTCAATTCCCACTCGGAGTAATAAATTATCTTCATTCCTTTGCTATAGTAGCGATATTAAGAGCACAGTTTGGTCCCGCTAGGCAACACGTATTGTAGAACAATTGAGAACAGAGTCTCTCTACTCTAGGTTTTCTCTGTTTACTTTTAGAACTAGCAGAGAATATTATGGAACACCTCAAAAGATGTTTTATTTTATTCTGTTTAATATAACTTTATATTTACTTATTTGTTTCATCTTTAGCAAGAAAAATTAAAAATAATAAATCATTTATACCGCCGCGCCGTTGAAATTAACCGAGCTGTAATGCAATATTTAAAATGCGCAATAGCGAGGAACTAGCGGTCCATATTTCAAGCTGCGTTAGTGCTAGGCGCGTTGCTCACGGAACATTTAATTTTAAAAGCATCCTCTATAGGGGCTCATTATGCTTAGGGCTCAAAAAGTATGAATATAAAGGTTTAGGTTTGTTTCTGTAGTATAAATGAAAAGTTAGGGGAATTTTTTGATGCTTAATGAATATTTTTATTTCTTGATTTATATAAGTTTGTGGAAATTGAATATAAGTATATAGTTTGTTTGTTTTGCATTAATATTAATTAGTTAGACAAGTTAGGCCGTCATGGTGCAGGGGCACCAGTGTGCAACCCGACCGTTGTGGGTTCGATTTCCACTTGAGGAATGAAGTATTTAATATTTTAATTACCTTTCTCTGATAACAAAACAGAGCGCGACGTTCTTCTTCCTGTCAACAAGCAATACTTAATATAGGTATAAGTCTTTATGGGAACGGAGTGTTATATCACTAGGTTTCCATGTTCAGCTTCTTTGATTGCTCTTAAAGCGTATCTATCTATCACTTCTACTGTCATCGCTTAATTAGAGTTTTATCGCTTGATTAGTCACTTTTGAAACACAAGTATACTTATAAAAATAAGTATGAAAATTAGCAGGGTTTTTAAAACATCTTTAAGCCCTTATTTATCCTTAAAATAAAAAATCATGACAGGAAGGTAACAATCATTTTTGAATATCTCTACAACAATACCCTACTTGACTTAGTTTGTCGATATATATTTTTTTATTTTGACAATATGGCAACTGGTTGTCGGTACGATGAGTTTTGATTACTGACACTTGCAAGGTTAATAAAAATCAATTGACTTAAGAATCATCAAAATTTGCCAAGGTATTTGGTCTCTTCAACACTTCATACATACATAGCTACATACATATACTGATAAACACGTTACCCCCCCTTTGCGTCGTGCAAGCGGGTAAAAAATACAATAAACTAAAAATATAATGAAAATATATATATATATATATATATATATATATATATATATATATATATATATATATATATATATATAAACCATCATTATAGTTATGAAAAAATGATTCACCTTAAAAATGTATTGATTCAGTGCATGTAATTAAATCTACATTGTAATAATTTTATAAATAATATGCCGTCTATATAACCTACCTACCTAAAATATATAAACTTTTAAGATAAAATAAATGACCTTAAAATGTATATAAATAGTTTAGTAATTAAATGATCATTTAATGAACGTAATTCGTTAAATGATCACTCAACGCCCACACTTCGATTAATTAGAAACTTTGTTAATTTGAAAGTAATTTATTTTAATGATAACATAGAAATAGTTTGAACAGATTTGACCTAATGATTGATCCCTTCCATAGAACTACAATTATAAATGTATATTTAGAGGCCTTCGTGGTGCAGAGGCATAAGTGTGCGACTGTAAACGCGAAGGTTGTGGGTATGATTCCCACTCGGTGAATGAAACATATTTAAAATTTTTATTGCCTTGGTCTGCTAACAAGGGAAAGTGTGGCGTTGAGTTCCGGCACTCAAAGAAATTGAGGAAAGGAAGTGTCTTAAAGAGGAACGAAAATGTCTTAAGGCGTAACGGAGTCTCTTTATACTGGGTTCCTAGGTTCCCTCTGCCTACTCTAATAAGTACAGCATACAACGTGAAACTCCAGAAATATGTATTAATTTTTGTAAAACTTTGTATAGTAAGTAGACCAGATTACAAAGAGTAGAAAATGATGAGTGGCCAATTCAACCAGTTGCCTTTTTTTCATTTCACGAATAATGTATCATAACGTCGTGACTTCTCTAACCAAACTGAAAATATTTTAAATATATTTTTACTGCAATCAAAAAAAAAAAAGTCAATTAGGCCAATACCGTATTTCCGTTACAATAATCAATCAACATAAATGAATAATATGACAATTAACATCCCGAACGTAACGTGTAAATCATTGAAAAAGATATAAAAAGTCAATTTGAATATCAGTCCGTAGCGAATTTCCCACGAGATACTATCAACAAATAGCATGGACATAACCCGGTTTTAATCGTTTTTAGTAAGTTCCGAACTAGTTGGGCTTCGTGTTTTATGGGCACACCATGGTTTATAGCGAGGTGGGTCCATAATTAACTGCTGAATGTGGAATTGTATTCGACAGATCGTATCGCCGTAAAATATTGCCGGTTTTGGGGGTAAATGTGTCTGTCTTTTGCAATTCGATTATTGGGATATTAATGAGTTTGATTTACTTCCTTGTTATTTGTGTGGTGGTTTTGTATCGAAAAATGTAATCTAATGTCAGTAGAGATTTATAAGAAATTGTTGCAAATTTAAATGTATTTTGTTAGACACAATTCAACATTTTATCCATTTTGGTGTAATTGGAAATAATCTTACTTTTCGTGATGATTGAGATTTCGGTTTAAGGTTCCAACATTTAATATGTAACTTGTCGTAAAATAAAAAGAAAATGAAAAAATGGTATTCCAATCTTAGGATTGTAGATAAGACTAACCTATATTTTTGCAATATGTTCCTATTAATGAATTAAATTAAGTTTCTTTTTTGCAAAAATAAAATATATGTACCTATATGGAATGACAAGTAAATACTTAGTTATTAGTTTGTCCACAAAGTGTAAGCCGTAGATTATTCCAGTTAATAGAACTTTGCTAAGAGACTAAACACAACGACACTCTCATTGTAACATCGCAGTAATAAATTCAACAGAGCTTAAAGTTGATCTAATGTACGTGCGAATCTATTCATTGCAACCCCACTCTGATATACGACTTGCAACGAGAAGGATGTAGATGAGAATGCGATAATAGCCTCTATGTTCAGTTAGTATAAGGCCTAAATTGCTAGTACAAAAAATTCTAAAGCCTATGTTAGTTAAGTTCCTGTCTCCATTATCATCTGTCTTTCGAGTTACAAGTGTAATATAGAAGATTATTAATTAATAAAATATAGCTTCATTAATTTCATTGCTATATATTAATTTTATTTGTATTATTTATACGAATTAAAAAGTTGAGCGATGTCCAAAATGATTTTTTTAAAATTTTGACCTTTAAAATGTAGTATACATAAAAGACATGTAGATATTTACTTACAAATATCGAATAATAGTTTTCAAATATAGCGTCTTTTATAGTTTTCAACACATTTGCTGCTGTAATAGAAGGGTAGACAGAGCGAATCTAACTTTAAAACACTAAGTTGCCCACTTTCCGCCCAATAATCGGGACGACATTGCGGGGCGGAACTCATAGCCACGTTTATTGTCCCGAATGGAAATCAAACCCACAACCACTTCTTACAGTCAGTCACTGTACCGCTGTGCTACAACAGCCTAAATAATAATAATTAATATACACTAATTAAAACATAATGTTATATGACAATAATTACTGATATTAACAAAGTTCCATCTTCACAGTAGATACTAAATATAGTCTTCGCTACCTGTAAGGTATTTAATAATAATTTTTTTCAGTAGTAGGTACCTACAGTAACTCAATGGCACAGTTTGTAGTTTAACAAGTGGCTGAACTATTTTCTCATGACAAGAAGCGACTTGTTCACATATTAATTTATGTGAAACAAGTTTGTTAACTTTAACAAGGGCGACATTCTACGTATCTTTAATATAGTAGATAATTTTAATATAATATATTATGTAGATAATTTTACTTTCACTGTCATTAGTTATAAAAAAATGGATATATTTTTTGAGCTCCTTTTTCCTAATAGTTTTTACTGTTGTTTTATGTGACCATATTATTTGTACTTTGTAGAAAATTATGCATCAAAAACATAAATGTGACATAAGAGCCAAGTTCAATATTGAATTATACGTTGGTGTCAACTTAACGGACAAAAGGATCGGTAATCCATATGAACGCTGAGTTTTGTGTTTAATCAGGATGTAATTAAAGCGCAAGATTTCACTTCACATTTTTTTGCTTAGAGGTTATTTTATATTTGCAAGTAATTTTACTTCCAGCTTGTACTGGACTTATATAGCCAAGTAAAGCGCGGCGGTGATTTTTGCCGCTCAACATGCAATGCCTCCAGAATTTGGCGGGAACTGACTCGACTGACTTGACGCCCCCCGAGAGACTCGAGCCTAGCCGGCCTAGCTAGCTTGCGGCCGTAAACAAAGCGTTGAATTATTTAAATTTTACATTTTCTCGAAAAGCATGCGTCTAAATTACCTGCTATAAAAACCGAAGATTATATTCAACAAATTTCCTTGGTGATGAAATAACTTTCGTTCGTGAGTTTCAATGTGTAAAAATGTACATGTGAAATAAAAATCGATGAAATATCACCTCATCATTTTTAATCATTTTTTGTCACAAAATGCTTTATTGTTTTTATAAGAGATAAATATATGTTGTTGCGGACTTTTTTTAGAACTAATAAAATTTAATATTTTTTGCCATACAACGTACTGACATATAATTAATTTTTGCAGCGCACGCGCTTAAAGCAATTCCTAGTGTTCCTTATTATTGTTATTTCGTTATTTAATGTTAAGTAAGACTTACACCGTAATGTTATATAACCTATAGTACTTCTGAAGAATGCAGCTTTCATACAACATAAAAAGTAAGTAAATCGGACCAGTAGTTCCAGAGATCTTAGCGTTTAAACAAACAAACAAAGTCTTTATGATATTAAATAAATAATCATAAATCTGCTTCACGCTGTATCCCGCACACTGCAGGCAGAGGGAACCTAGTGTTAAGATACTCCGTTCTCCACTTTCTGCCGAATTCTGGAGGCATTGCGTGTTGAGTGGCAGAACTCAACACCGCGCTTGTCCTCGACACCAGAGCGAAGAAATGGAAACATAAATTTAAGAAAATGTTTCATCTCCTCGAATGGGGATCGAACCTACAACCAGTCGGTTTTATAGACACACATTGTGCCCCTGTGGCACGACAGGTCTTATTAATATATTAGTACAGATATAATATAGTGGAACGATAAGTATTATATTAATACTCTAACACTGATGTATGAGAAACATGTTTCATTTAAATTTCGTAAATGTAATTAAGGGGCTTAATTTACGATCTGTTATGTGCGTAAATTCTAAATGTCTTTCAATTCATGTGCAGCCAAGGAAATATGAACAGGCTTTTCCCGTCTTAGGGTTGACCGACCACCGAATGTGGAGCGAACTGGGAAAACTCCGCCGTTATGGGTAACCTCAAGTGACCCTGAAACATTTACGTATTACTGAATCTTATTTACTTAAATATTTTTTATTTATTGTTATTTTCGACACTATGTCGATCGACATTATTATTTAATTAAAAAAATAATTTATATTTTTTTGTAATTTAAGCCTCAAGAGTTTTGGACATATTTTGGACATATTTATAAAAATACGATTTTAGCTTACTACGTACTTACTAATTCAAGTAGCATCTACATAGTATATCAAAAAGCATTCAGTAATCATAACAAAATCTTATTAGAAAGTGGAAGGCATGCCTAAAACACACCAAAAATATTTAGGCACATTGCTCTGAATTAAGCATCGACGAGAATTAATTTTCCTTCATACAACTTAATTAGAATAATAATGTATTCCGGCTTTTTGAAGGATTTCGTAGCGAGACGTTTGAGTGAAGTTTCTTAAATAACAAATTATGCTAATATGTATGTGGTACAATAATTATTAAGAAATTTTGACACACAAGGCTGATAAAGGTGACAGCCAACAAGGGATAAGCAAAAACAAATAAGTAAAAAGTGAATGATTTTATATATATATATATATATATATATATATATATATATATATATATACATATATTTTAATTTTCACAAATACATTACATAAGTTATAAAAAGAAGAATACAGAAATATGTACATGTTTATACATGTATATATTTCTGTATTCTTCTTTAACTTTAACAGATATTTGATGAATAAAATGGGCATAGAAATAATTTCTAAATTCCATCCCAATTGACATTACTAAAATGTATAAATTGCTTAGAAAATTATTTAATATTTCACTTAATTATCCCTCCATTATTTGAAAGCTACTTCCCAAATAATTATAAACAACCAAATCATTAAAATCAATTAATATAATAAGTATATATAGAATAAATCACATTATATGACACTAAACATATTTGCTTCCCTACCCCGCAGTATATCAAAATGGCCTAACACAGCTAATAGCATCCGTAATTACAGGCACCAAGTTATTAAATAACGTTTCTTAGCGACAAAATAAACAGATTACCTTCACGTGTAAATAGCTATCGCCTTGTGAACGGTGTTTAATGGGGGCTTTACGGGCCATACATGGTGGGGTGCGTTTACATTACGACCATTCGATTTTATGGCGTTCGATATATGGTTATAGGAAATTATGGTGCAGGTTACTGTATTTATTATAATTCATGTCGTGGGATACCCCACGATAGATATGTGGGAATAGCAGAAATACTAAATCGTACGATGCATTGATTTACTATTAAAATATAGGTTGATTCCCTTAGATTCACTTCATGCTGTATCCTATAATAGCAGCAGTGTAACTAGAGGGCATCGGGAAACCTAGTTCGTTCTCCATCAAGATACTTCTGTTTCTCACTTTCCGCTGTACTCTTGAGCATCAAGATACTTCTGTTTCTCACTTTCCGCTGTACTCTTGAGGCAGTGTGTGTTGAGTTGCGTAATTTAATGCTACGCTTCGCTTACCAGAGCGGAGAAAACAATATAATTCAAATACAATAATTTCTCGAGGGGGTTCGAACCCACAAGCGTTTTACAGACATTGCCCCACTGCGCCACGACATTCACTAAATATTTTAATTACTCAAATATGTATTCTCCTACAAAATCGACTGAAACGTAACTAAATAATTTAAACGAATTCCTATAATATATTGACAAGAACATTTTACGTTTAGCATTTTGTTGACGTACACCGTTAACAATGTTGACTGGACGCCATTCCGCTTTCTTATAACAATGCACTGACATGTTTCAGGTTTGCAGTTAGTCACGTTTAGTGAAATTGTTTTTACAGTAATTTGCTTAGTGAAATTGTTTTTATAGTAATTTATATAGTTTGACGGTTAAATTACTTGGATATAATTTAGTATACTGAAAAAAAGGCCTGAGGCTGTCGCAGCTCAGCGTTCTATTGTAAAACAAGATTGTTGTGGGTTTGATTCCCATTCATTGAATTGAGTTATTTTACTATCCCACTTTGGTAACAACTAAAAATAACAACTAAAAAAATAACTATAAAAAAACTAAGCATGGTGATAACTTTCGCTATTCAACATGTCATGTTTCGAAAATTGGAAGGGAATTTAAGGATGTAGGACACCAGGTTCACTCTGCCTACCACGCACATACGGGATACAATGTGAAACTTGTTTGTTTATCTTGTATAAAGAAGATATTTCTATGCATCTACTAATTATATTTAGATTTTTAATTATATTTTTCGATCGATTGCTGCATTTCACAAATCACATTTTTAATATCTATATATTTTTTCTTTGTATCGAGCTTAAATATGTATTCATTTAGAACATTTATTGAGCTGAGCGAAACTCTTACTGGTCAAAAGTATGTTCCGTTGTAATGCTACTCTTCCTAGACCGTTAAACCTACAAACCTACTGAAATTTTGCAACAACGCTGTGAACGACACGGTGATCCCAGTAAAGTAGTTTAGTGATAATTGTAATTATAGTTTTTGAGTAAATGGTCAAAATGTGCCTCATAGAGTGAAGCGAAGTTGAAGTTCAAGCGCCCAGATTGTTTGACGTTTTGTAAGTGCTTGACTGATCTGTTCACAGATTGAATTTTGACTAACCTAACCCAGCGCATACGTACAAAACAAAAAAAATATAAAATTTTGCGCAACATAGCTTTGCTCAGCTCTACCGGCTGTGTACAGCATGTGGCGGGTCGTAGTACTAATACCTAGATATCATTCAGCATTGCTAGATGTCATTCAGCTTGAAATAAGATAAGTTATAGAAATTACAATGGGAAGTAAAATAATATACATTATTTATATGAAACTCTTTCGTTATTTACTAATTTACAACACACAAACGAAACTACTGGACTAAGTAAATCGGTTTTTTTAATTGTGTAGGTTAGGTTGTGCACGAGAGCAATAACAGATTTTTCAAAACTTCTTTAGGGGACGGGAAAAAACGTGATTTTCATTTAACGTCCCAAGGTTAACTCAAGCAAAGCTACGAGCAACGACTACTATTTTATAGAAAAAAAAAACTAAAATGTCTAGTAGCAAAAATAATAATATAAAAAGACAGAATCTATCACGTTTAAATAGCAAAATAAACAAACACGGGGAAGTACTCGTAAGTAAAAAGTCAACCAAATTATAAAATACGCATTCACACCCGCTACAAAATGCAAAATGTAAACAGACACTGTTGGAAACAAACTTTCAGATCTGGTTTTCACAAGCACAAACAGAGGGTAGAACGACGACCACTATGCTTGGCCCATATCATTTTTGACCATTCGATACAATTTGTTCAGTACCAACGAGAGACTGGAGTTCTAATATATTTGGTTTCGAATATTCCAACTTTATAATTGGTCATAACCCCCCAATATGTAGCCCTTCCTACGGGAGCGAGTAATTAACCCCTCGATTGTACTCGTCACTCCATGCGACAATAACCGGCAACTAATTTGCGAGACTGGAATATTTTAATTATTTGGCCGAAATAATTGCCTATAATATAACGCAATGAACAAACTGTTTTAAGTCATGTTTTTTGTTATATATATTTTTATATATGGATTATTTAATGAATAAAATGTACGAAATTATTAACTTAATATATAGCGATAATCATTTTTATACTAAAAAAAACGTGATAACCTAGCTGGTATATCTAGAAGTAGGATCGAAACTGTTAAACCAAGAAATATGACCAATATGAAAAAAAAAGATTTCGAAAGAATTTCCTTCTGTTGATTTCCTAAAAAAAAGTATTTCATAAAATAAAAATAAAAATTATATTGTATACAAATTTAAATTCCATTTCTTCGCTCTGGTGTCGAGGTTAAAGCGCGGCGTTGAGTTCTGCCACTCAACACGCAATGCCTCCAGAATTCGGCAGAAAGTGGGGAACGGAGTGTCTTAACACTAGATTCCCTCTGCCTACCCTGCTGTGTGCGGGATGTTTTTTTTACAAATTTAAAAAAATAAATAAAATGTATCTTTACGTAAATAAAATATAAATATATTTCAATATTGTCCCTATTACTAAATGTACCTATATACTTAATTTTATGAAAATGAATTTAATTTTTCACAAAAACTTCCAAATAAACGAGCTATATACTATTGTACTATATTCATTGCACTGAAATTGTTATGCAGATCCGCACCGGGTCTTTTGTCTTGCCTCTTAATTAATTCCCTTACGTCTCCAAGTTGGACTGTTCACGTATGTCACAAAGGGACGTAGCGGCCTGAGGCGCTGTAATGAATAGGCTTTAATTTGCCTATTCAGACGTGTCACGTGGATAATTGAAGTGGTGTACCACCTAGTAGTTTCATGTCATTTGTCAAAGGTTTTAATTTTTTTTTAAATATAGCTTCACGCTGTATCCCGCACCCTGCATGGTAGGCAGGGGGAAGTCCAGTGTTAGGACACTCCATTCACTATTTTTCGCCAAATTCTGGAGGTAAGTGCCGGAATTTTACGCCGCGCTTTGACTCTACACCATTGCGAATATAAATTTGAAATGAAAATATAAATTTAAATAAATATTTCATTTCCTCGAGTCGGGATTCGAATCCACAATCCTCGCTTGCTGTTTTAAAATGTATGCTTATAAAATATACTAGTATGTGGTGTTGAGATGAATGAAGATTTGTTTTATATAGACAGGCTATCTCTCCAGGCAAGGTAAAGGGAAATATTTTTTGTTATAAGCGAACAGGAATCGAAAATACGACACATTCTAACAGTCAATACAAATATAAAAAAAACATAATAAAGATAAATTCGTTCGTTGATTTAGAGAAAAATCTTATACAAACGTAATATTTGGAATGTCATATAAATAAGGAGAGAAGAGCAACATGTCTATATTTAAAGAAGCACAAAAATATATAACAACAAGTTTTCTTTCATATTAACGTATGAACAACTATTTGACAGAACCACTTAGCTTCTTTACTAAGTAATAGAAACTGAATATAAAATATGAACTACTCTCCGCCCAGCAACAAAGCTTTTAACGTTATATGAAACAATATTTCTAACAAATTGTACTCTTAGTTCCATTTTAGCCTATGTTGTAAATATCTTTGTATTAAAATATGTAAAATAAAAATAAAAATGTTTAAGTAACAAAAGTTGAAACTAAGCAATTGTTATCTGTATCTATACATCTCCATAGATACTACTCTACTCTACACTAAGTCCAATAAAGTTATGCTAGTTAAGAAAAACGAATAATAAAGATTCTAATAAGGTTTCTAAATATTATTAACAATATATTGTGACAAAGACCAGCTTCATGCTCTTTTCCATATCTAGTTTCAAAAATCAGCTTCACGCTGTCTCCCGCAGAGAGTAGGGCAGGCAGAGGGAACCTAGTGTTAACCTCGCGCTTAACCTCGACACCAGAGCGAAGAAAATGGAAATATAAATTAAAGTAAATATTTCATCTCCTCGAGTGGGGATCGAACCCACAACCAGTCGGTTTTACAGTCACACCTCGTGCCGCTGTGCCATGACTGGCCGCAAAGTCTAGTTTCATTAATAAATAATATAAATATAATCATTATTCTGAGCGGAGATGGAATCTAATACCATCACGTTTTTTGCCAGCCCAACGACGAATATATACTATAATATATCATTTCTTATTGTTTTATTCACCAAATTTCCAGTCCACAAGTTCATTTCTTTAATTGTAGCATTCCGGATTTTAAATATCTTAACGGATTTAAATTAACAACTGTCACCGCGTACAAATAAATTCACGCCGAATGGGTCACCGTGGCTGTCCGTCTACCGCCATAAAGCCAATATATAGCAACTAATTGGATGTATTGATTGACTAAAATGCCAATATTTAAATTGTAAATATACATAACATGTGTAAAATTGTATTCACGTTCGTACTGTTTCTTTTGCTTGTAAAAATAAAAATAAAATTAAAAAAGAAAGATAAATTATTGAGTAAGCCATATCATTTTTTTTTATGACACCATTATACACAAATATTTATTTTAGGTCTAATATAATTATAATAAATAAATTTGAAAATGCACAGTTTAACAATGAGACAGAAAATAAACAAACGGTAAAAAAAATAAAAGTAAAAAAAAAACAGCAAACTAGTGTAATTTTTACATTATTAAGGTTCAAAAATTATTTTATTGAAATTCATACTGAAATCCATACTATGAATATGATACATTTATCGTATGTATTTAATTTTAAATAGTTTTTTTTCCAGTATCCTGCGTTTATAGCAGGGTAGGCAGAGGGAAATTACTGCTAAGTCACTCACTCCGTTCCCCTTTTTCCGCTAAATTGTCCAGACATTGCGTGTTCACTGGCGTAATTCAACGCTGCGTTTTTGGTTTGTTGCCAGAACGAGGAAATGAAAATGATTCACTATTTCGAGTGGGAGTTGAACCCACAACCGTCACGTTTACAATTAGATTTTGAACTGTCACCCCACGATAGTATTAAATTTTAAATTCCTATGCAAATTCAAAATTAAATTAAAAATATTTAAATCTTTTAATATGGCACAAGCTAGATTCTTAAACGGATTAGGCGAGTTTCCTTGTTTTCCGAATAGTCTACGCTAATTTAAGACTTGTATCTCAAATTCTTGACAGTTTGACGTGAACATAGCGTGTTTGTCTAACTTTTGCAAGGATATTGGTGTGATAGAATTGGCTCAAACTGGTTTTTAGGGCCTTGAAACTTAGAAATACATACGAGTACGTATAGAATTAGGTCAATTTATATAAATTATGATTTTTTCTATTAAAATATTTGGACATTTTTGAAACTCTTCAATATAAATAATTAATTTCATTTTAGTCTGGTTTTTTAATTAAGATATAAATACTAATATAAGTAGAAAAAAATTATATAAATTGTGTTTACAACGATCGAATGAACCTTCACATATTATCTGAGTTTAATACTACTATAATCATAACAACAAATTTAATTTTACGGTTCAAAATTTACCCATTATCCTTTCCAGCCATTTTAGGTCTCATTTTAAACCCCAGCCAGACTTGGGTCCGCGTGACCATTCTAAAATTTCCTTGCACGAAAGCTCTTTGCAGTTGACAGTAGGGTGGGGTGGTTGTTACCGTTCACATTTGTTGTAACCCCGAATTAAACTTTTCAACTATGTTCGTACTTGTTCGCAAGTAATTTGCTTGTAGTTGCAAAATGACCCGCCTCTTATAAGCTAAATTAATATGTATGTACGCAGTTATGAGGGATAAAACCGTTCTAAATATACACATATACATACATATAGTGTATGTTCTAATGTTAACGTTTAGCTTTTGGTACCTAGCTAAAAGTAGCGATTTGTGAATCAATTTCTAATGTGAAAAAGATACATGCTTGGAAATAACGTAACAATTTTCTTTATTTATATAAGAAGATTTTCTTATATAAATACATAAGAGAAAAATAAAAGTTATGAAAACCTATAATAATGTAAACCAGTCATTTTAAATAGTGAATCCAGGAATATCTAATTTTAATATGTCTATAAATAAAGATTTAATAAACACTTTTTTTCTTTAAAATTTTACTATTTACTAAAAATACTAAAAAACTAGTAAAAACTAGTACAGTAGTTTTTAGTTACGTAGTTTATAATTTAAACACATTAATTCGTTTCAACAATCTATTAAATGCAAATATAATTTTATAATCCCGATCCGGGTTCGCGATACGGAAATATAAATTCTAAGTTTAAATTTTAAACTATGGAAATAAAAATAACAGTAAAGTAAATTTATATTTAGTGACGTTTACATGGAAAATGGACTTATTAATTACGTCGAAGTAAAGCCTAAGCGAGTATAGTAGACGGTAATTAGACAACTAAAATAGCCACGAGGTTATAAAAGGCTAAAGCAGACTTCCTGCAAGACAGTCGGATTGTCTTAGAAAATTAGTTTGATGTTTACCTTTACGTTTTACTCTGCATATAGAATTTAGAGGGTTCTTAGTGTTAATTCACTCCGTTTTCCACCCTCTGCCGAATTTTCAAGAAATTGTGAGTGGCGAAACTCAACATCGCCCATTGTTTTTAACATTTTTAAAGTGTTATTCCATACTTAGGAAAGAAAAATACTTATTAAGAAAAGCCGCGCCTCTTGGAAACCGACCAGGAGGCGCGGGTTCAAGTCCCGCTGCGTTCAAAATTTTTATACGTTTTCTAAATAAATATCGCTCGTTGTCTTTTTAACAGAACGAGGAAATTGATAGAATTTAGTCTCTCAAGAGAGACTCGAAACCACAACAGACGCTGTGCCGCTCCACCACGGCGGCCTTTTCTTTGGAAATATGCAAAGACCTATAGATAAATAATATCGTTCTCTACACAGCACATAACAATATAACGAAAGTATAAATTAAAAAGTGTTCGCGAGTAAAAAAATGTAGGCAAGGCAACACAGTTTGTAATTTTCTTTGTGCGTCAAATTAAGTAAATAACTTAAAGTCGCTCGAACGATGAAAAGATTTTCCGTTAATTTGCACACGGAATTTTACATTATAATACCAAATGTGTGTGTGTGTGTGTGTTTTCATCATAACAAATATATGTTATTATAATATGTATATTTTATTTTTCTTAATAATTCGGCAGAAAGTGGGGAACGGAGTGTTTTAACACTAGGTTCCCTCTGCCTACCCCGCTGTGTGAAGCTGATTTTTTTTTTATATTTTATTTTAACCCACCCACCTGCATAGTAGCTGTGGCATTGACAAGCTCTTTACATCGTAATAGTACTAGATATTGTCTGGTGTCACTTCTCAAAATAGGCACCCTCACTCCAACACGGCGCCGAAAACACTTGAAAGTGAAATTTAAAGATCAAAAAACATAATGTCTTACGTTTGACCTAAAGTAATTTACATAAGCTAAGAATGTTTAAAAGGTATTAATATTTCGACGGTTTCGCGTTTACACTTATCAGTAGTATTACGAGTTACACTTTAGCACTTGACGTATGAAGTGTTCGTGTTGATAGCACTGTTCTTGATAAATAATATAAAAGTGTAGAGTTCAAGGAAATCGTAAAGGAATAATAAAAACTTTGAATTATTTAGCTTGATTCGCTACCGAGGCTAGCGTTGAAATAGAAAAAACGATATAATTTTTACTTTTACGACGTTGTTATTTAAATGTGGGCATATAGTTTTATTTTCACTTATCTCAGTTTGGTGTAGACATGAGAACATTCATAATTAAATTAATACTTGTGTATTTTATGTTTTACAATTACATCTTTGTGTTCCGCCACTCTACATGCAACGCCTCCTAAATTCTGAAGCTGTTTTTTTTTAATGTACAGCGATTATTAACTAAATTGGTATTTGCAAAAAAGATGTAAATAGAGATTAATTTTAAAAAGATTTTCGTTTAAAACTAGTTATCGGGTTGTCAAAGCCAGCTAGGTCGTGTAGTTAGATGTGAATGCGAAACTTCTAATTGCTTTATCCAAAAGCGTACAACTTTCAACCCTTCCATTGAGAGTGTCATATTTTGATACATATAATATTGTAGTGGTAGGTACCTCTCAGAATATTACAGAACAGTGCAGTTAATTAAGGCGCAGCAAAGCCAGCGGGCCGCGGGCGAAATGGGAAATAGCTAATTACGAACTTGCGTAGTAGCTTAAACCAAGTACTAGTATGTATGTGCAAAATATAGTGTTATAGCGATATTGTAATGTTGGGTTTTTTATGAAAAGGATTGTTGTTTTATTTTATTTAATCTTTTTAGTTAGTATTTATTTGTATATTTAAAAAACTATAATTAATTGTTTTATTTTTTATAAGAACAATATTTTATTTTCTTCATACAGTGCAGCGGAGTATGGAAATCTAGTGGTAAGACATGTGTATTGAGTATCTGAATACAACGTTGCGACGTTGTCTTGTTATCAAAACGAATAAAATAAAATAATCATTCTCCGGAGTGGTATTTATCATCGTGTTTACAGTTAGACGCAGCCCCACGAAACATTTTATTTTGTCTTTGTAACAAATATAAAGCTACGCTATTTTTTTTAAATTCTTTAATGGTTATTTTTCGTTATACATTTTTACTAAGCTTAACAGAAAATTTTTGGTTTTTGACTAAATATATTATGTAAAATGAGTGGTCTAGCTTCTTTAGTTTAATAATATTACCAAGAAATAAACAAATAGATTAATTAGATTAATTGATCGCAACAGTAAGCCATTCAAGTGTTTATCGTGAAGCGGTACGGTCTGCCTGTAAATGCGACGGTTGTGGGTTCGACTCCCACTCGAGAATTCGATGGGAAGTGGGGAACGGAAATGTCTTAATGGAAATGGAGTGTCTTAAACTAGGTTCCCAGGTTCCCTCTGCCTACCATTCTATGTGCAGGGGCACAGATTGTATGACACATGACCTACCCGAGGTAACTCTGACTACAGGCACAATACTTTTTACATTTCCTCGAGAAATGGATAATTCAACAAACAAAAAAATATTTTCTCAACGAACAAATAGTTCCTGAGATTAATGTATTAAACCTTAAAAACACTTCATAATATTGGAATAAATGTATAAATTTTAGTAAAATTGCCATTTATATAGATTAAACATAATTTTAAGCTTAAGATATAAATTGCTTTTAAATACAAATGAGCTTTTAAAATATTTACTATCATGAAACGAAATTATTAACATCCATTTGTTGGACTTGGATTCGTTACGTCCATAACCTTAAAGTTTTATTAAATTGCTTGTTTATTTTGAAAGGTTAACATAAATCCTGCAAATATTGGCTCGATTCTAATAGATACAAACTTTTTCAATTATCGAATCTATTTATTTAATATTTCTTCGGATTTGCTGAAATGTATTTGAAATTTTGTTAAATAATTTGATTACTTAGAAAGATAATAATTTAAATTTCTTTTTAGATTTTAATAGATTTAATTTTTATTGTTAATTTAGAAAGTAATTTGAAAATAGAAATTTATTTTATGCTATATTTTTTACGCTAGATTTAAATGAAGTTTTTAATAACGAGTTTTAAGAAGATGAAAAAATTTTAACGTATGACAGTTAATGCGATGTAATAAGTATAAATTTAATAATCTAATCTAATCTAGTATCACGCTGTATCCCTAGCGGGATAGTCAGAGAGAACGAAGCGCCAAGCGCTACGGTCCCTGCATACCTCTTTCGCCTCGTCCACTGTCATCAACCCCTTCACGCATGCCCTCCGAGAGGTCTTCATGCTTTTTACGTGACCTTCCTCCAGTATCTTTAATAATGTAATAGTTGAATGTTGAATAGTGTAATAGTTGTCGAAGGTCAACCGTGGTCACCCCTTACCTTTTTTACCGCTCACTTTTCCGTCGTAAATCTTATTTGTCATTCTATCATCACACATTCGTTCGACGTACGAGACATCCTCGCTAGTACCTGCCATTCTGTGTATCTCTTCATTGCGGATTCGATCAGCTAAACTGACTCCGCATATCCTACGAAGAGATCGGAGATGCGGTCTCTACAGCATTCATCTTGCTTTCATTCTTCTTCTGTACCCACGTTTTGCTGCCGAATACCAGCGCCGGTATCAACATAATATATTTAATAAGTTTTTTGATTTTCACGATTATTACACATTTTAAATAAAACTATATTAAACAGATTATTCGCGTATATTTGGGATTATACTATTTTGAAACCCGACATTTCGAACACTTTGCAGTAGTCCGTGGTCACGGGTCTACCCGTCTACCCGTTTTATTGAGTGAGTTATAGTTTCATTTAATATACATATTTTTTAATATAGGTACATTTTTTGATTACCCAAAAGCAATTTATTTTCAATTTCACGCTTTATCCCCGCAAGCAGCAGTGTAGGCAAAGAGAACCTAGTTTTTAAAATATTTCTATATTTTAAAACGTTTCAACTGGCATCTGAAGATTAATTTACATATTGCTTACATTAGAAACTGGACATCTCCAAGTGTTCTTGAGATAAAGGCTCTTGACAGACAGACAGATAGACAACAAAGTAATGTTATAAGGGTTCCTTTTTTCTTTAAAAGCTACGGAACCCTAAAAATATAAATTGACATCACCATTCCATTTAAAAGCATATAACCTTACGATTCCATTATGAAAGTGTAAAAACCGTATCAAGCATGTACTTAGAGAAGACACTGACACAGTATTACCATATAGAGTGACATTTACACTGCACTGCGTGTCAAAGGCGTCTTATATAAGTGTCTTAGAGGCAATCTCCTACACACATACAGCGCTGTATAATGACTTTCCTTTGCAGTGGTAACATGTGCTATAACATATTTATTTATATGCATGCATAAATATATGAAAATATGTTGTTTATATTATCACAGAAATGGAAAATAAATTAAATACATGCATAATATGTTTAATTATGGAAAGGTATGTAAGGTAAGTGTCCTCTGTTTCGGCATCTCATGGTTCTTACAACTTTAACCTATTTTAAATATATTATTAAACGTTATAAATGTGGGTATTTTGTCAGTAATTTAATTTGTGGATTATGCAGTTTAACTTAATTATGGCTAATTTGGAATAAAAAACATAAACATAAAAGGATTTTGATTGTAAAGAATCCGTAAATAAAAAAATTGGATGAGATCAGCTTAACGACATTAAAACTTTTATAATTTACAAATTTAATATATAATGTATATTTCAAGTCTTTGAAGCAATTTGCAACAGCATTTTTCAATAACTTACTTTTGTAATTCTAAAATCTTAATAATTTCTTACGCAATTCTTACGGTAGTATGGTAAGCAACACACACACGTTACACTGCAGTTTGTAGTCAATTCTGCGTTTCAAATGTCACTGTACCCTTAATTTTGTCACTAAAATATTATTACTTAATTTTTTAGATAGTTGAAATTATAGAGATTTTTAACAAATATATAGTTTACGTAAATAATACTTAAATTGCTTATTTTTTATGCCAGAATCAGAATTAACAAAATAATGTTCTAGCACGATCTTTGGTCCATTTAACTTAATCTGTAATTGAAAATAAAGCTAGGCTAGCTAGGTGGCGTTGAGATCCAACAACTCACACATAATGTCTCGAAATTAAGAGACATTCAATGTAATCAGAATGAGTGAAAATCGTAGCGTCTTGAAAACTACATTCTTTTTAAACCAAAAAAAGGGGTGTTATAAATTTAACCTGATACACAAACTATTTGTGGCGCCGTGGCTATTAGATAATGAACCGATTTGAGTGTGGTTTCATTAAGTCGAAAGCCCTGTTCCTCGCGGTTATTGTTAGGTTTATTTTAGGAAAATTGGATTAGCTGTTTAAGACATACAAGCACTTTGCCAAGACGAGGAAGCTATTTTTAATTTAGAGTTTATTAAGTATGGGTTTTTACACTTTTTAATGTATAGTTATTGCCTGCCTTGGTATTTGCTAGTAAGAATTCGCTTAACTCAGCGGCTACTATAATTTTCTTTTCATCTTCATCCTATATCCCGCACATAGCGAGTAGGCAGAGAAGGCCTGGGAACATACTGCTAAGGAACTCCGTTCCCATTAAGATACTTCTGTTTCTCACTTTCCGTTGAATTCTGAAGGCTCGACACATGAACGAAGTAATAAAATTATTAAATTTCCTCATGTGAAAATCGAACTTACTAACTGTCGCGTTTACAGTCGCACGACTGGCCTTCTCTTACAGGTCTTCTATTGATAAGAAATGATATCTAATATATTTTTTATTATAAAATATTCCAAAAAAGTTATAAAGCACAAAAAAAAGAAGCAAAAATTAGCCATTCCTAAGCCTTTTTTCCTTAAGAATCCTAAATAGTTTTAGTTTCCCATTCCAAAAGCTTTGGCCAAGGTAGGTAAGTGATTTAGTTTTGCTAGCGAATTCTTTTGGCGGACTCGAGGAGCGTGAAATTGAGCACAAATATGTTGTTTGTTTTCTTTAGCGGAAATTATAACTGAAACTATTACATGAAGTTGTATTTATTACTTTCTTAGTTTGCAAGGCTATTTTATTTAGAAGTTGCCGTTCTACGAAATTGACCAAGTTTGTAAGCAATGAGGCATGATGTTTATGTATGTTATAAAATTTATTATTTTATATATAGTAAAATGTATGTAGCTCATCTCATCCTTTTTTCCATTCCATAATTATTGACAAAAAACCGTCCGAAATGGCCTAGCTTAAACATCCTCCCATCCCATTTTTCCATTCCTAACTTTCCGCCGAATCGCCGAGTGTCGAGTGGTGGAACACAACGTCGCGCTTTGCCCCGTTAATAGAGCAAGGAAATAAAAATGTTAAATATTTCTCATGAGTGGGAATCGGACCCACAACCGACGCACTACACTACAGTTAAACCGTTAAGTCCACATGCTACGACGGACAAAAAAAAACAAAAAAAAATATTATAAAGAAAATATTAACCACTGCATTTTCAAGCGTAAAAAAATTAGAAGTAGCGTCTTTTCTAAGGTTCAAAAATTCACTGTTCTAAACAAAAAGTTCTATATATGCATTTTTTATAAGCATATTAATTGTTACTTTGTTGGAGAAAAGAAAAACTTAAGCACCAATGACCAGTTTTATAGTTTTTAGATATTTGTTTAAGAAACATAATTGTTCAAGAGTCAGTATATTATTCAAGATAATACTACTTATTTACATAAATAAATAAAAAAAATATACAGCCATAGCTTAGAAACATCAATTAATTTAATTGCAAGTACTGAAAGAAAAGCTAAAAAAGAATACCACCGCGAGAAATTTCATCTGGCGATAGTTGGAAACAACCGCAATTACTTCATCCCCATAAACACCAAAGATAACAACTTGCCGTGCTTAAAGTTCCACGTTAATAATACAAAAGCAGTCACAACAATCCTCATTTTACTTTAATAATGACAGTACGAAGTCTTGGAAAATGTTCAAGTTGCGGTTGAACAGAATGACCGTTGCACTGAAATGGACGGCAAGTTGGTTTATACATAAAATTATTCTATTTTAAACCTTATTGAAATGTTATAAGATTTTTTTATGTGCAATTTCGTGTTGGTAGTATAAAATCCGAGTGAAATGTTGACACTGAGCCTGAGGACGGAAGAAAATTGTGAGATCAAATTAAGTCCGGTTATAAGTCCCCGCAACAATACTTCAAAGTGAAATAGGACGTCTTTTTTATTTGATGTATTTTTAAACATTTTTAGTGACTCATTTGTAATTGATAACGGAGTGATTAATTTCTCTTCTCTCTCTCTCTCTTTCCTTTCTTAGTATATACATTAAAATTATTATGTATTATATTAGTAAGAGGAACGCAGTGTTATAGTATGCCCTAATTAGATTAGAATTCAGGTTATTCCTGGATAGAATTCAAGTCCACAATAATTTGGTATAGTGAGCAATGTCGGTTGCGCATATCTAAATTGTTGTTTTCTGAGGTAAATGCAATATTTGATAAAATAAATATATTCAATAAAAAGTTCTGTATATTTTTATTATAAATATCAGCTTCACGCCGTACTGTAGGGAACCTAGTTTTAAGAAACTCCATTCGCCATTTTATGGAGACATTTGCGTATTGAGTGGCAGAACTAAATGCCGCGCTTTGTCTCGACACCAGAGTGAAGAAAAGAAAATATAAATTTATATAAATCTTTCATTTCCTAGAGTTCACTTTATTGTGGTTTTATTATGTTGAAATAAAAACAATATTTCTTATAGCAAATAATTTATTTTTCATACAGGATAAAATAAACTTTCAAGACGGCGCCTAACATGATAAGACATGTCACAAAACGTTTTCAAAGCACGAACCAAATCCATTAGCCGGGTCCCGGTGGGCTTTCCGAATCGGAAATTACATTAAAAAACGATACTTCTCAGCCGTAGATAGTTTTAAGAAAATGCAAAGAGCTTATTTCCTCTGGGAGCAGCTGCAAATTTTTTAGTTCAGTGGAGCGATGAAATATTGGTCGGAAAAGTTTATTTAATTTTTAAAAGTGAGCAAGTGTGTATTACAATCCTCTTTCAATAATTATTGCTGTTTCTTGTTTTAAGTATTTTTATTGAACCTTTTATTTTTTTTTCAACTTTAAGTAAATATACACGTTAGTAATAAGGATTATTATATATTTGGAAACTTTTAAATATCAAGCTTAATTTCTATTTATTTTTCACGTCTTTTCAGTACAACGAATTCTTAAAGTTCATTTTTTCTGATGTGCAGCGTTTGAATGTGACTGCGACGGTTGTGGAATCGATTCAACTCGGAAGAATTAATTATTTTCACTTCCTCCTATGGTACCAAAATAAAGCGCGGCGTGAAGTTCTGCTATACAGTGTCTCGAAAATTGCAGACCACAGAGTCTTAATATTTTGACACTAGACCCCCCTCTGCTTGTTCTGCTATATCCGGGATAGAGAGTAAAGTTAAAAAAAAGATAAGAAGACAGAACTTGCTATAAACTATAACAACCATCGCATTGATAATCAAACGCCGAGGCTGTATAGAAATTCTAAATATTGCTTTCTGCCCAACGCCCAACTCCAACATTTCAACTTTAAATCGAATCGTATCAGACACTTTCTGCTTTGTTTTTAGCTATTCTCTGTACTACTTACAACAGAAGAGTAGGCATAGGGAACTTGGGAACGTAGCGTTAAGACACTCCGTTCCCCACTTTTCACTAAATTCACGAAATGATTAAATATTTCAGTAAGCCGAGTGGAAATCGTACCCACAACTCTTGCCTTTATAGTGGCACGCTTGCGCCAGTTCCATTTCCAGCTATAAATACTGATTCATTTGATTTTCCTTTTATCAAAAGATTACATAAACCGCTTATTTCAAGACATCCCGCTCTTGACCTGCATTCTGATAGCATATCCATTACTTTACTGCCCACTCAGTAGTCATGAGGACGATAAGAGGTCTTACCCTGTATTGGACTCTTTGAGTACATTGAATATGAAATATCTTTGTTGTCGAGCTTATAGATGAAAGGGAAAGGTTGACAGATTTGGTATATATAAATAGAAAATAATTTTATGTCTTAATTAATATTTATGTATGTTACGTCGTTATATTTTAATTTGCAAAATATCTACTGTGACCCAGGATTTTCTTTTACAATATAAAGATGAGCTTTAGCTAGCTAAATAGCTCAATTTAATGTTTATAAAATATTTTTGTTACTTTTTGCTTCACTCTTAATACCTCACATAGCAGGGTAGGCAAAGGGAACTAGTGTTATAGCACTCTGTTCCCATTAAGACTTCTCCGTTCCCCACTTTCCAGCGAATTCTGGAGGCGTTGCAGAATTTTACTTTGCGCTTTTTCTCGACACCAGAGCGTAGAAATGAAAATATTAAATATTTAATTTCCTTGAGTGGAAATCGAATACACAATCTGACGCGGTTACAATCACAAGCTTGTGCCCCTGCGCCACGACTGGCCTCAATATACTTACCAGTAACTATAGCAATGTCTTTATATTTTCACTCGTCTACATGAGTTTATATATTATATATGATATAATTAACGTGACCCAGTTTAAAGTTTTTTGCAATTTGTAAACAAAATTTTGTATTTCTTTTACAAAAAATAATTCCCCAGCCATGAAAAGAAATATACAGAGCGTACAAATCTCAGCGCTCGACATTGGGACGTCAAAGGATGTCTCAAATGTAAATAGTCGGTATATCCGAGCTAAAGACTCGCAGAGATAATCAGTTCGGCCCAAACACTCGGTAAGCAATTTACTACGGATTAAACCCCAATTCACTTCAGCATTCGCCCAAAGTGAATAATGCAGTCGGTTTATTTGTACTGTAAAGTTTCAGTTCGCTCTAATCGAATAAAGTCCGTTCAGGGTTTTGAGACAAACTCTGTCAAACAATGAGGATAGACACTGCTGGTTCGTACTTGGTATTTACAAAATAGTTTCTAAAAACACGCCTGTGCTAGAAGTAAACTATGCTGGATTCATGTTGCTCTGTTGTTTAGTTTCTCGTTGAGCTGCAGGAATTCGTTGTTCTTTGGGTCACAAAATGTTCTAAATTGTAGGTAACCAGTTGGGCTATTTAAATTACGGGCGTATGCAATTTTTGACTAAATTCTTTTTCTCGTTAATATTTTCTTTCATTTCTTTGTTGTTTTGGAATGATTTGTATTGTAAATTCACCAATTTTTTTTGTAAATTTAATTTCATTCCACTAATAAAGACGTCAAACTTAGGCCATAGTGGTGCAGATATCATCTCATAGTAATTATGACGGTAGAGTAAATAATATTAATGATTTTTTATTATGAGACCAGTCGTGGCGCAGCGGCACAAAGTGTGACTGTAAATCGACTGGTTGTGGGTTCGATCCCCACTCGAGGAGATGAAATATTTACTTAAAATTATATTTCCATTTCTTCGCTCTGGTGTCGAGGCAAAGCGCGGCGTTGAGTTCTGCCACTCAACACGCAATGCCTCCAGAATTCGGCAGAAAGTGGGCAACGGAGTGTCTTAACACTAGGTTCCCTCTGCCTACCCTGCTGTGTGCGGGATACAGTGTGAAGCTGATTTTTATTTCTTTGCTCTGGCACCAAGGCAAAAAACCCGGTGTTGAGTTCCTCGATAATATCGGCGAAAAATGTGGGAACAGAGTGTCTTAACACTAGGATCTCTCTGCCTATCCTGAGGTGTTTGAGATACAGCGCGACGCTGGTCTAAAACAATATTCTTTTTGCTTACACTAGCATGCAGTATAAAGTATGAAAAAAAAACAGATATAAAACTTCATAATATCACGAAGCCCATACAAATACGTATATATAGAAGTACATATAAATAAAAACTTGTAAGACAGCAGCAGACGTTTCCATTTTCTTGGTTCTTACAGTGGAATCTGTCACGTATGAGATGTCATTAGTAGTTTAGCATTGCTTTCATTAAATGCATTCTTGCTGGTGGCTCGAAACTGTTACGTGCGGGGAATAACTAGTGTTGACTTCCATGATGTAGGTGCATTTGCTGTAAATATGGTAGATTTAAAGCGGTCGTTGTCCTTATATTTCAAGGAGTAAATATTAAAAGTTATTTGTAAGATGGAATATTGAAGCAAAAGCCAAATAAATTTTTAGAGTTCTATTTGTTTTATGATTAAGTATACATTATGTGCATGTGGGGTAAGTAAGCGCAGTGGATAAGTGGGCGCACTGCCTGTATCTGGAAATACCGATTCTACCTAGGGTGTTCATTTGGCCAGTTATTTAGAACATTTGTTTGTATAACACAGTTTGTGACAAAACAAATGCGTTTATCCATCGATATCGGGCCCTATGACGTTTCTTTTGTTTTTAATAGTGCGTAAAATTATTTCTTATTGATAAAACTTGTGCGTGTGGTTCAAGGTGGTAGTTCATGTTTCTATGCCTAAGAATTATCAGTGTCTGCCCATCACTCAGTAAAGAAAAGAAATAAGTACCTATAGATATACGAGTATCCTTGTCAAAGTACGCACAAAGGTAGAATATAAAGGACTTATTCTATTACATCGGCCAATTGTTAAATTTTTTATGAAAAAATGGAAAAATATATATGTATAAAAGAAACAGCTTAATTATATCTTAAAATTTAAACGCAAAGATATATTTACAAAAGTTATATCACATACATTATTTACATTGGCCACTGACTACAATTTAAGCGTTATTTTTCCGGTGGCTTTATAACCGTCGGTGTCCACTCGCTCTTGACGAGGGTCAGTCTCGTTAGGGCGATACACTAACAACGTACTAGCTGGACATGAAATAGGTTACAATTTACAATATAGATTTATATATTTTTTTTCGCACGTTCAAATGGAAAATTAACAAAATATATATTTTTTCTATTTTATTTTCAATGCTTTAACGAATGTCAATTTAGACTAAGAGAGGTTAAAGGTATGTTATTTATCAGTTTTTTGGACATTTTATAAATCAGAAAATGATTATCTATAAATATGTAAACATTTTCTCTAGTGCATTTGGATATCTTTTTGAAATATTTTAATCTTAAATGTAAACATTGTCGTCGAGGTACAATAGGATAGCATTTGACTGTAAATAAATCAGTTGTGAGTGAAATCCCCACACGGAGAAATATTTATATTTTAACTAGCGGACCCGCGCGGCTTCGCCCGCTTGAACTATACAAATATTTATGAAATTATTTTCAGTTTTCAATAGAAATAATAATCAAAATAACTAGAAAAATACACGTACGTAGAGAAATACCTTATTATTAGAAAAAGTACCTAACTAATTAATATGAACAAAACTAATAAATAAACGTAACTAAAGAAAAAAATGTTAATAATAAAACTAAACAAAACCAGCTATATTATCAACATTATCAACGAAAAATAAATATTTAAAAGTATTACAATTAAAAGTAACACGAAATATAATCTATGCTATAATAAAACTTCTAAAACACACGCGCACAATGTATCTAATGTATTTAATCGGATAAGGATCAATACTCTACGCTTGAAAATAATTTCGCAATTATCCTTTCTTTATTTTAAACACAAAATTGTGGGTTATCCTTAATTTATATATAGATATTATGTGCTATAGGCTACATAAAATTACCGTATATTTATTTAGTTAGTCTTATATAACCAAAGTACAATTATAATAAACACCATTGAACAGCGAGCGCTGCAGAAATAATAAAATATATGCAAGTTTTTAACATTTTACCACAAAAATATTCAAAGAATGATAAGAACGAATGAACGTTCATAGATAAGTCAAAATAAGATATTTTATATAAGTAACCTATATCCATCCCAAAACCCTCAAGTATCTCTATATGAAATTTTATCACATTCGGATCAGCGTTTTAGCCCTGATTGCGTCATAGACAAACATACAGATAGACAGAGAGTGGGAAAAGGTCTTAATACTATTTTCTTGCTATATGGGAATAGGCGTGAAGCTGCGTGAAACGTGAAGGCTTATTTTACAATCCAAAATAAAAATACATCTTTCATACTTTATTTAAATATTCAATCGAATCGTACATGATTCGAAAACAATTGAAATGGATTATACCGTGCACGTCGTCTGCTTCACGTGATTAATAATCTATCAGTTTTTCAGCTTATTATTTTGCAATGTAACGCTTGTGTGCTCGTACGTAAGTAATTACGATAATATGGGTGATAATATGTGTAGAATTAATGATAATCTTAAAGTAGTGCTCCTATATTGACTATGGAACAACGGTTCTGTGTTCAAATTATAGTCATATTACTCTTATGTAGAATACATTCTACAGGGTGCTCAAGATAATGTAGGTTTATTGTTAGCTTTACGATCTATAACATCATGTAGCAGAGTAGGCAGAGCGAACCTAGCGTTAAGTCTCTCCGTTCTCCATGCACTCGTTAATTTTCGAGGCATCCCGTATTGAGCCTGAACCTGAGCGAAGAAAATGGAAATAATTCATTTCTTTGAGTGGGAATCGAACACACAACCGTCGCGCTTCCAGTCACCGTAGTAGGCCACTGTGCCACTATGCCAAGACGGTCTAAACGGTTAAAACATAAAACATATAGAAAAATGTTGCAAACTTTTTCTATTTTATAAACAGAAATGGAAAAGTAAAAGATTAAAGGCTAAATTATTATAAAAAGTAGAGCGTTTTTACAAAAATAGCTCTTACGTATGTTTGATGAGTGCCATAAAATCAATGCCGCTTCAATTCAGTGTAAAATTGTATACCATTATCGTACGACGAAGCCTACTTACCATACCTACCCATAATCTATGAAGGCTTTTTACTATGACAGCTATTTAGCGGTATTTATATCGATTACGTTTATGTAGGTTCTTCAATGACTATATACATATGTACATATTGTAATGTTTTAAGATATATTTTTTTTAAAATTATGCACTTTATGCACTACTGGGTTCCTATATTTTTTTAATGCTTATGCGATATGTTATCTGCAAGAAATCACTAATAGTGATTACAGTTGTAGTCCTACAAATGTATTGTTCTTTTTGTTTCACTGGAGATTTTTTCTGATTGCAATAAAGATTTTTTTTTATCTATCTGTCTTTCTATATTTTACTCCAATATTTAATATGATTGTCTGTGTCAAAATATATAACATTTTATAAAAATAACCATAAACAAGTCCATAAAAGAAACCAAATATCTAGAAATAGTTTGATTAGGTTTTTCTTATATTCCTTTATTTAAAATATGTCTGAATTCTCAAGACAGCTTGTACCAAATGAGGTGTTATTCCAAAAATCTATACCTTAGTATCGAAGTTCATTCATATTACTTATATAATTTTTTTTTTTCTAATCTAGTGTTAAGACACTCCATTCTTTAGTTTCTGCCGAAATCTGGAAGCATTGCGTGTTGAGTGGCTGAACTCAACGCCGCGTTTAGCCTCGACACCAGAGCGAGAAAAAATGGAAAGATACATTTAGATAAATATTTCATCTCCTCGAGTGGGAATCGAACCCACAACCAATCGGTTTTACAGTCACACTTCGTGCCGCTGCGCCACGACTGGCCCCATAGTACATAAATAGACTGTCATATAATATTATATAAATATAAGCTCAGTATTTTCTGACTTCATTACGTTTCGAACTAGACGCAGTAATGAGTGCACGCCACCGTATTGAGATGCACTGCTAAACAAAAGACCCTCCGCCCTCTAAACAAACAGAAAATTTCATTGCAATGCACAATGCAGCGAGACCAAAAGTATTCTTTTGGTGTAAATATTTACTTTTTATCGTACAATTTCTTATTATTTTAGATTCTTTGTTTTTATCGTTAGATTATTTTTTTTATATTTTGATCTAAGGATCTAATGATTTCGTTCCCCTTTTATATATACACTGTTTTAGGTGTCGATTTGATTAGTAAATATTTTTTAACAAAATTTGAATACAAAATCACTAAATCAAGTCACATTTAACCCAAATTACATTAAATCCAATTTTCACTATAAAAAAAAAAAACATAATATTATATCAATTAAAATTTAAGTGCTCAACTTACATAAACAGTACATAATATCCATAAAAGGGCTTCTACCATAAGCAGTATATCTATCTATAAAGGGCCTTGCTTATTCACAATAGTAACCGTAACAGATAACTTACCAATTTACTAGGATTAAGTCGTAATACTCAGAGGATACTAACGGAATGGTGGCTATAATTACTAGGATACAGGTATAATGCTACGGGATTTACACGGGGATTACCCTACTATTTAATGTCCATCTTGGACCCGCATAATGACTTAAGCTTAGAGATGTGTAACCGTGACGTAGCTTTTTTCTTTATTTCAAGATGCGATCTTGTTGCGGAATGTATTATAGTATTATACATATATGTATATATATGATTATAAATAAGACGGTGATTGTGAGTTCCGGTTTTAGTTCCAAAAATTGTATATGTACGTGTATAAAATAATTTTCTAGTTTTGACGTGTTAAAATGAATCTAAATAAACTAAAAAAGGGAAACACCAATTTTAAGCTTAATTTTAATTTTAACTTTAAGCTAAGTTTTTTATACTGATACCATATATGCATAATGCGAAAAGGTATGAAGATAAAAAGAAACAAAAATACATTATACATTTCACACTTCCCTTAAAACATGTATGTATGTACCTACGTTTTCTTAGTCTAAATAAACGATATACGTTCCCCCATTTGTTCGGTAAGCCCGATGCGTCCGAAAAGGCGTTCAATTTCTCATTGATCCCTAAAATTTAGCGCGCATAAAAACAAACGCAGTCTCCGGTGAACCCCTCATAGCTAAATAAGCCGCACGACGCGGTGTGCATAGTGTGAAAACTATAAAGAGACGGTGTACACTAGCGACTGTCCAAGGAAAATATATATTTCTTGTATGTAATATATAGAATTAAGAAAAATTATGTTTAAAAATATAAAAAAGTAAGTTTGACATAATTTAAAATAAAATACGTGTGCTAATAGTTAAATTCCATTTAATATTACCAAGCTGACTGTAAGCGCAATGTTTGTGGGTTCGATTCCTACTCGAGAGAATGTTGAATTCTACCACTCAACGCGCAAATTTTAAAATTGGGGAACAAAATGTTTTAAAATTAGGATACAAATATTTTTTTCTTAAAAAAAGAAGTCAGATCGTTCCACGTTTTGATAGAAATATAAAGTCAAAAAAATGTATCCAATAACTATAAATAAAAGAATAATTCTATTTTAGTCTTAAGTGTGACAATACACAAATGCAATTTAAAAGAAAACAAGAACGGACGACACGTCGACGCGACAAAGTGAGAAAAATATAGTTGTTCAATATTTATAGGGTTTTTATTTCCATCGTTTAACTTTAGTTACACACCGGCAGACGGTGGGGACAGATAGTGCTAGTGTTCAGAACTGATATGAGAATCAACGACCTGGACTAACGTGAGATGATTTTCCACTAAGAGATAATATAAGAAAAGTAGAGAAATAAAAATACTGTTTAAGAAAAGTTTAACTGGCTTTTTTTCTGTATTTTAAAATATTTTTGTAAAAATATAGTCCATTTTTTTTATATATTTTGGCTCATACCAAGTTCTCACTATAATTAATCGTTGTTGTTTATCATTGGGATAGTATTGGTTATGCTAAAATCAGATATAATACAATAATTTACCACAATTCCATACTTTTTGAAGATTATGCTTTTTATAATTTAAAGTTTCTTTACGAAAGAGTAAAAAAATAATTTAATTCCACAAGAGAAGCAAATGTTTTAAAAACAATATAGGAATCGTGTTTATACAGAGAGGCTATGTTATATTAATAAAAAGTAAAGTTTCTTACATTTCCAAAACATTCTATATTTTTTGGTTACTTTAAATTACAGCTTTTTTATAAACAGATTAGGTTCTAACCGTGGTAAAAGTGAGCATGAATTACGAAACTTCCTCAAAGAAATAATAGAAGTCTATTTCGTCGAGCACTCGCTACAAACTATTCTAAGTCGATAAAAAATAGCTTGCAAATCCCAGTAGTTTTGCCGAGTGTCGGCAAAGTAGTCGGATGGAACATGTGATAGCTTAGGTGAAACTTTGTGCTAAGGGGATTATTTTGCTACAATGCGACATGGGAAGAAAAATTTTATATTCTTTGTAATTTCTTTTATTTTTTATATTATACTCACTGATCTTTTTAACTTAATATATATATTATATTTTGATCACTGCATTTACAAATTAAATAGACTTTCATTAAAATAAATAAAGCTATATTTTTTTATTTGACATCAATAGTAATAAGTATTTAGTTAAAAACGGTAAAATTCAAATAATTATGTTAAAGTAGCGATTGTTATTTAAATTAACGAATGCTTTTGAAATAGAAACGGAAATCTCAACGGGCTCCACTTTCATACTGTTCGCTATTTACCGCCTGAGTCTAGCAAATCGATATCCTTCATCGGAGATGCATCTTTGAGGAAAATTTTAAAATAAAGTTAATTTCTATCGGAGCACGCTTTTAAAGCGGTGAAACAATTATTCCATCGCTTTTCGTAGTTTTTTTTAAATATTAAAACAAAATGTTTAATAATTTATTAATATTTAATCGTTTTTATACCTATTTACTTTATTGATCCTTGCGTTTTTTTCTTTTATTTCACATGGTTTTGGAGGTTTTTAAAAATTCTTTACCGCAACCGCAACTCGAAATATAGTTATTAAGAAATATGTAAAAAAAATTAACGTTTGTTTTTATGTATTTATATTAGTTGTATGAACAATTTTAATATTTTCGTTACCTATCCTCTCAAGTTTGTAAAATATTAAACATTTCTCACGTTGACCATTGTGAGGTCTCTGCTTTCTGCTTATAATTTCAATATTAATTTAAGATTCTTAAACTAAAATAAAGAACAACGAATGTAGCGAGAGTTTAATTTATACCATCAAATTAAAATTCTTCAATTAAAAAAAATAAATATTAGAGATCATTTATCCTTTCTAGAACTGAAAGCACATTCACTTTAAATATTTGTTACAGGCAAGACAAATTTAAACAGTTAATTTGGAGGCCGTTGTGACACAGTGGCGCAAGCGTGTGACTATATCGAACTCACAACCGTGATGTGAGTTCGATTACCATTCTTGGGAATGCATTATTAATTTTCTTCGTTCTAGTACCAAAGAAAAAAGCGTGGCATTAAGTTCCGTCTTTCACACGCAATGCCTCGAAAATTGGGTGGAAAGTAGGGAACGGAATATCTTAACACTAGGTTCTGCCTACCCTGCTAAATGCAGGATAGAGCGTGAAGCACAAGAAAAAAAATAATTATTTAAAATCCTTTAAATGTCTTTAGCTACTAGTCTAAGACTTTCAATTTATATTTCGTGAGTAATTTTGTCTCTCTTATAATTGCTTACAAGTAACAAAGAAAACAATAAAAAGGATGACTTAATGATGCTGATTGTTTATTGAAGAACATGCCATCTTTACAACTTGATATTTACAACCCTTTGAAAAAGATATGTTTTGGCAGACGATCATAATTTTAGAAGACATTTTATTTTTAAAATTCAATTATAAACATATTTAACTTGAAAGCTTTTACTTTGTTAATTAATGTTAAAAGTAATAGAAAAAAATATTTTTAGTTTAATTTTAAATTTCTTTTTTAATTCCAATATTGCCGTAGATTTGTTTATATTGTTGCAGGCAACACTACTTTAATACATTTAAAAGTGATCGAAGTAAAACTTATATAGATAAAAGTTAGATGCCCACGTCTAGACGCCGTGCTGCAAAAGTTTTAAGAGTAAATTAGATTTCATCGGAGATGTAACAGAAACCGTTGCTGGCCTCCGCACTTATCGATATGTGCTCTATACAAGTTTCCATTGTATACAGTTTTGACGTACGTTTAAATATTAACATATTAAATGCCTTGGAAAAAGTAGGCGTTTTCTAAATAAATTATTTTAAAACAGATATTTTTATTTTATTTTTACGATGAATTAGTTCATAGGGCTGAATTTAAGTTTTTTAAGAGCCTATATTTTTTTTAAGTTAGAAAGAATCTCAGTACGAACATAAGAGTAAAAAAAATATTGCAATCCTATTTTAAAATTTTGCAATCCTATTTTAAAAAATCAAATCAAATCAGTTTCATGCTTTATCCCTCAAACAGTAGGGCAGGCAGAGGGAACCTAGTGTTAAGACACTGCGTTCCCCACTTTCTGTCGAGTTCTGGAGGTATTGCGTGTTGAGTGAGGAAACCCAACGCCGCGTTTTTAGAGCGAAAAAATTAAAATATAAATGTAATTAAATATTTCATTTCCTCGAGTGGGGATCGAACCCATAACCAGTCGATTTTATAGTCAGACTTTGTGCCCCTGCGCCACGACTGGCCTTTAAAAGTACTTTAATAAATAACGAGATGCTTAACAAAAACAGTAAACATATAAAAAAAAATCTAATCAATGGAAACTATCACGAGACTTCACAAAAACCGACAAAAAGCGATTGGTAGAAGTGTTGTGAAGTGATCGTATGTATGTACATTTGTATGTATATTTATTTCATTTTGTGGCGTAGTACAAAACAGATTTTTCAAAGCCGTCGTAGGTTTAGGATGTTAACCTTTTCTTTTATTTTTATTGTGATTTTTTGTCTTATGGCCAAATCCTATTTATATTATGTAATTTCCTTCAGTAACCCCAAAAGGATTGACTTAAGGACATCATTAGATTTTATTAAACAATGAATACATAAGGAAAATGCGTCTTGTTCTTTTATTGATTAAACTTGTTTTATTATTGGTATTTTAGTTTATAATATAGGTATAATACATAAAAATTAAAGTGAACATTTGATACTAGTACTGGTATAGGAATGCGTGTGTTTGATGTCCACTCGAGAAAATGAAAAATTTAAAATGTACATTTCTCCGCTCAGGTGTCGAGGCAAGCTACGGTATTGAGTTCCACCACTACACATGAAATACCTCTAGAATTCGGAGAGATCTCATCTTTACAGCATTCATATTTCTTTCATTTTTCTTCTGTAATACCCACGATTTGCTGCCGTATAACAGCGTCGGTAATAACACTGTATTATGTTACTTCGAAACACACAGCGTTGATTGAAGAAGCAGTCTCCTAATTTCGCCTATTTCATATATAAATTGTTTAACTTACCAAATAATACTCGAAATACTTTCCTCTTTCACTTCTGCAGTGACCTACGTCATCTATTCTCTGTGGCGACGTGCTGTCATCTGTCACTCATAGCGTCTTATAATTTTGCCGCGATCGGATGCAAAATTTATAAATTACAAAAAATTTTTTGAAAATCATTAATTTTTTGTAAAATATTTTTATATAAAGGAGTTTAGTTTATATTTATGTTGTGTCTCGCAAAATGAGTGTATATAATTCAGAAGTACAGGAAAAGGAAAGTTGCTGTTTTCAGAATTCAAAATGGTCAACGATCCCTTGAAGTTTCTAGCAATTTTTTCCTAGCTTACTAAAAATGAGAAGAAAAAAGTGCCAAGTAAGCCCCCTTTACTATATAAGAGTTCAAAAGTAAAGTACAAACTTCTGATACTTAGAAAATTAAAATAGTAGTCTAATTGAGACTGGTAAGTTATATTTCAGCATATAAGCTATTACATAGCTACTGAATTTTATTAGAGATTTTCTATATGATATTTTGACAAAATATTATACATTAAAAATGTCAACGCTCAATTATTTTGAAAATGTCTTTTAAAACATTCTATTTAACATGGGCTAGGTTGCCTAACACTTATTAAGTGACTTTACTGTACATTATATACAGAGATAGATATAAAATGTTTATGATAACTATAAAAAAGTAATAGTAAAGCTTATTATTCTATATATAATTACTTGCATTACAGAGTGTAATAATAACATGTACCTATGTAAATAATAATTTGAAGCACAGCTGCAATTACATTGTTTTTAAAATTGTAATTTTTATTGAAAATAACAACTTTTTTTTAGCTCCTAGGCAACAAAACTGTTCCTTGGGCCAGTGGTGGCTCTACTATATTCAGTTGACAATAACTGTCTATTTAATACTGAAGTGAAGTATATTTGAATTTGAATTTTATTTGTAACAACACACAACAACATTTTGTGTTAATTTTATTTCTTATAGGAATTTATTATGATAATCCTGTATTATCTATAACAGAGCTACAGCTTAGTGACATAAAAGAATGTAACTTGTCGCTAAAAATGTGTATGAACAAGAATAGTAGTATTGTGATAAACAGACAGAGGTTGACTACTGTCAATAAGTGACTACAGACTACAGTAACTGGGAGTCTGTAATGGTTGTGTAAATTTACTCCAGCTTTTAAAATTAGTAGTTAACAAGGAGTTGTGTAACTTTAATAAAATGAAACTAAATATCATCTACTGAGAGAGATATCTAACATTGAACAAAATTATTTGCTTGGGCTAAACAATTTGGTAAACTGGCTGACTGTGACTATTCCACATTACTTGGATCCAGGTCTTCAGAAGAATTAAGTCATATAAAGATAGAATAAAGTGTGTGATTTTGTATATTTAGTGTAATATGTGAAATTAACAGAGTTTTGATAAAAGTTTAAAATAAATAAACTGACAGTAATACATTGGAGCTCATAATATCTTCTTACATAAAAAGTGTGTAACCTAAAATAAATTAATAAATGAAAATTTAGAAATCTAATTAAAAAAAAAAAAGAAATAACCCTACAAATAGTATACCCTACATGTAGTGTATGTGTTTTTTCATATATATAAAAAAAAATAAGAGATATAACATATAAGTAAAGGAAATAGATCATATAAAATATTAATTTAAATACAAAAATAATAATAAATAAAGAAGATGATAGAACAGAAAAGGAAACTCAATTGGATAGGAATGAATAGAATAAAGAAATAAATATATTTATAAAATGTATTATTATTGCAATTGAAAGAATAACAAGTTTATTCAGTAAAAGTCATACATAGTTACAAATAATACCATCTTGGTTGAAAAAAGGGTAGACATAAGCTCTATTATTTTTATGTTTATTGTTATACAGTACCCAGAGAATTGTTTTTTGAGGATCATTAAAAAGAAAAGAACTAGGAAATGCATTAGCATATATTCCACTTCTTTGACTTGCTGGGATCTTCCCAAACAGTTACAATGGTTACCAATTGTAGATGGTGGTAGAAAGGCACAGGCATATCACCTGGCATTTATATGTTGTTGTGTATCCCAACAGATTTATGATGGCAATTGATCAGGACATATTGACATTAACAATTCATATTTCGGAAATAGTAAACTAATGCTACATTTTGGCTGCTGAGTTAATCATTAAACATTGAAATATTTTTGGTACAGCTACAAATCCGAAATTGCTTTCAGTAAACACAATTCATATAAAATATATGAGATTATGTATTATTGGTTGTCTAAATGAAGCACTCAAAATTAAATTGTGTGTGAAATTATGTTGTGTACTTTCCAAAGAAAGGAGTGTGAGTGTGTGGGTTGTTATGGAGCACAATTACTTCTGCGATTGCCTTTGATTGTTAAGGCAGATGTTGGAAAAGTGGATCTTTATGCATATTAACCAATACTTATATTAGTCAATAGTCACAGTCGGCCAATAACTGACTTAGTGGAAAGTCAAATTGTCTCAAGTAGACCACAGCACATGTGGGTTGAGTAGTTTACCTGACACAGTTGCCAATAACAGACTTAGTAGGAAGTCAAATCATAAGAATTGTATGCGTAGTCTCTATACAACACCTGTAATTCTATTTCTCAACAAAACCGCAGTGTATGTAGGTTGAGTAGTCCACCTGAATGTGCTTTATCTTAGGAAAGCAGGTTATGAATGAATCAGATGTGATAGATAGCATGCAGATTAATGGAAATGTTCAATATTTATAACACTAAGCACAAGGAAAACAAGCTTTCAGAGTGTGAATATGGTACTATATCAATGTGTCAAAGTAATTTTATTTTATGGTATATTTGAAAATTAAAGAACAGACCCAGGTATTAACTATTAAACTTGCTGATATATCTGGAAGTTGGCAGATCGCCTGATCACTCTGACGGTGGTATATCTATCGAGAGATATAAAGCTGACCACCATTTACATGCCGTATGCATCTGTTGCTCCAGGCTCCGGCGGCCTTATTTAATATGGAGCGTCCTAGACGTGGATCTTTCTCTGTCCAAATGGTCGGCCGTTGTGCGACTAAACGTCACTAAGGACTTACAGCTTATATTTCCAAAAAATGGGTGAGACGCAAGAGACTGAGATACACTATTCAGGGAAGTCATGTCTAAATAACATCTGTTGCTCCAGGCTCCGGAGGCCTTATAAAATATGGAGATCCAAGATGTGGTGGACCATTCTCTGTCCAGATAGTTGGCTGGTCCAAATGGCCGTTGCGCGACTATACATCACAAGGGACTCATAATAACATTGTTCCAGATCTAGGAGGATATTATATTTAAACACTTAATTATTTATTCTCAATCACTTTAATAACAATAAGTTCATGGCAAGTGCATTATATCAACTTACTCTACTTTAATATTACTTTTATTATAAAAGTGACACAAGTTGTGGGTACCTTAATAATTCATAGTTAATTATCAAAACCATATATGACAGAGGACAAACTTTATACTATAGATACTTAGTCACTGAGCACTAGGGCACTATATAAGAGACTTACATATTGAGAACCTAGGTGAAGGCTAGTGCACTCAAATAGAAGGACCATGAAACAAGTCGGTTAAAGATTAGAAAAATCAGAAAGATACAATATAATAAAAACTGAAAGTGAGACGATCAAGATACACTTTTGGCTGTAATGGTATTATTTGAACAGAAATTGCAAATAATAAATAAATATTAGAAATTGAAAGAAATACCATATTTCATTGTTATTAAAACAGAAATTGGAAAAGATACCAGATTTGATATAAACAAGTAAAACTGAATGTATATGTATTATAACCTGATGGCAAGGTGCTAATGTGACAGGCTGAAAGTACACACAGACAGTGGTTACTTACTATACATTGTAATTATAATTTTCTGGAACCAAAGCACAAGGAAATTGTGGCACACCATAATATTATTTTGTTGTATTCTCACATTGTGATGTATCAGAACATCTAATATATCAGTCAGTAGTCATTTTATTTTTAGGTTCAAATGTTTGAAGGACCAATCAGTTTTGATTTTTATGTAGACATTTTTATATCAATAATGAATTTTATTAAACCAACCACTTAAATGGTCTTAATTTTGAAGAAGACATATTTCTCTTGTTAGCAAGAAAGCAGCAGCAGCATTTGATAATAATAATGATTAAATATATTAATTTATTAAATGATGGTCTACATATTCAAAGAGACAACAACTTTGACAACAAAAGGAAATTTTAAAAAGATATAATAATGATATATTTCAGGTATACTGGAAGAATTAAAGGTTTCAGATAAGTAAACAGTAATAAACTCATTGAAAGAATAAAAAAAAAAATCAGATAAGTTAATAATTTCAAAAGAGGTTTTTTGTGAAGTAAGTTTATTAATATATAATGAAATGATTAGTTTAATAATCTATTATTAAGTTGATACAATATGATTTATTATATAAACATCCTAAATTATTTGAGAAGATATTTTGATATTACTATACAATACTTTGTTCTAACTAAGAGAAGAGCTTATATCATTAAATAAAGGTTTTATGATGAAATAATTAAAAGAAGAATTACCAGTAAAACTTTGTTAAACAGTATTGGTAAGAGATGTCTTATTACGGTTATTAGGTTACTTGAAAAACTTTAATGTTTTATAGGTAAATTAAAAATTCACTTTTAATATAGGTATATAAAGTTAATTTTCTTTAAGATCACATAGCGTCTGCATCCTTTGTCTGCATACATTCTCTTTCACCAGCAGTAAACAAACAGGTCTTCAATCAACGCTGTGTGTTTCGAAGTAACATAATATAGCTGTTTTGCATTACAACAAAACAGTTATTATGTGTATGAAGAAACACACAGCGTTGCAGCAAGGTTCTTGCTGGTGAGTTATGAAGACTTCTATGAGTGACAGATGACAGCACGTCGCCACAGAGAATAGATGACGTACGTCACTGCAGAAGTGAAAGAGGAAAGTATTTCGAGTATTATTTGGTAAGTTAAACAATTTATATATGAAATAGGCGAAATTAGGAGACTGCTTCTTCAATCAACGCTGTGTGTTTCTTCATACACATAATAACTGTTTTGTTGTAATGCAAAACAGCTATATTGTGTATCTGTAGCTGCGCGTTTGACCGTACACAGTTAAACACGCAGCTGTGCTGACGTTGCGCCGTCTCATCAATGCAGCTAAGGCTCAGTAAACGTTAACCCTGTTACCGGCAGCAATACGCCTTTTCGGATCCATCTCGTATCCATCTCGTATCTTCCGTCTACTGAACATACTTCCCAAATATACCACTTCATTCACTTAGAATAAGTGATTGACGAATCTATTTACATAACTCAAATGAGGAAATAACGAATCGTATGGTTTCGGCGAATGAAGTTGCTAACAGGTTGTTAGTTTATTAATATATGTATTTAATAATTAAATAAATAAAGAAATGAGGCTGTAGTGAATATTATCTTTTAATAAAATTAATTCATAATCATAATAATAACTAAAACTATTTTATTCTATATTTACATTATATTCTTACACTACGTTCTATTTTCAAATTTACTTAAAACTAAAGTGTTAATATTTATATTTATTAAAATCATCCGCACGCAGCGCATTCGCATGACAAACTTGTTTCGAGTTTTTTTGCTGTGCGTGACGTAGCCTGCTTGCTAGCTACGAGTAAAGAGTCGGCTACTATCGCTTGCGACGTTCACTTGTTTTAATATTGTACTCCTTGCTTGTATTCAATTTTAAGCCTTATCTTCTTGCTAATACGTATCTGTTTTGCTTATCTGTTTCTTTTACTATTTCTTTAAAATTCTTTCTTTCCTTCTGTGAGTGTGTAAAATTATTCTCTTTGTATTAAGTGTTAAATAAATTTGGACTTTTTCCACAAAATTTTGGAAATTTCATTTCACTTCATAATCAAAAATATAAAATATTATTAAAATAGCGTAAACCACAAAAACCGCTATAAGGCCATTGCTAAAAAAGAAAGGAGGGAAAACTTTCTTAATCAAATTCAATTCAATATCAAATTTTATGCCAAATAAATGTAAGCAATGAATAATTTTATTAAAAAATAGTAACAAAATAAATTATAATAATTTTAAAAAAATATTTCTAGTAACATACCATAGTACTTCGGTACATTTTGAACCACGCTGGGAACGTACTCTTGGATATACGAATATCCAAGAGTGAGTGAGACTCGTATGTAGCTGAATTGCAATGCTGATTCTTTACGCGAATAACGAGTCTGCTCTCTTGTCACTATTTAAGGCGATAAAAGAGTTCTTTAAAATATTCTTATCTTTCTTTTCACTAGAACTTCTTTAAACTTTCTTTGAACTTTCTTTAGTGAAAATAGTTTGAACTGAAACGAAGTAGTTATATAGGATCTTTTTCATTAGTGATATTAAAAAAAAATAGCGTATACGTTGTTACGTTGTTAATAAAAAAAAATATTAAAATTGTTATTTTAATATTTTTAACTCACATGAGGCCAGTCGTGGCGCAGGGGCACAAAGTGTGACTGTAAAATCACTGGTTGTGGATTCGATCTCCACTCGAGGAGATGAAATATTTACTGAAATTTATATTTCCATTTTCTTCGCTCTGGTGTCAAGGCAAAGCGCGGCGTTAAGTTCGGTTACTCAACACGTAATGCCTTTAGAAGTCGGCAGAATGTGAGGAACGGAGTGTCTTAACACTAGGTTCCCTCTGCCCACCCTATTGTGTGTGGCATACAACGTGACGCCGAAAAAAATGTACTATAGTGTATGTTTCCTATGTTTTTTTACACATTTCCCATAAATTCTATAGTAACACAGAAAACCAACGCAACAACACAACACATAAAGCCCCTTACAATAGTGTAACACAGACAAACGCGACAAACAGTAGTTTGTTACCCAAGTGAGCGCTGAAGCCTCCAGGCTGCTATAAAATACACATCAACAACTGGGAAGCGGTGTTTTGTCACGTCAAGCTGATGCGAAAGCATTTTAATTTGCATTTTGATTAAACAGAGGCGTCTGACAGCCGGGAAGAAGCGCGTCTGCTCGCTGACGGTCGACTACGGTATACGGTAGAGATTAGTGTGGAATAATATTACGATGTTACGTTCAAATGTTGTGTATGAAAATACTAGTTGATTTACTATTAATTTATATGTGTGTAGGTACTCCAAATTTATATTTTTACACATCAAATTCGCCATTTTAACCTCTAAACTAGGTACCAATAACTAGGTATGAAAAATAATAAAAAAATTTTTAAGGCGTTTCTATAGAAAAATATTCGTTATATAGTGAGCAGAATTGTTAGTTATCGATTCTTTTTTTTTACCGCACCGCAAAGACGTTATTTAAAAGCTGATGCCAAAATAATACGTAAATAAAATTCAATACTAATGCTTTATTTATTAAAACAACGTTATTTGTTAAAATTAAAATTTACTTTTGATTGATACATTCGTATCACAGTTTAACAGCATCTGTTTTTGAAAATTATTATTGTTGTAAATTATTTTCTTTCCGTTTCTCTGGCGAGACAAAGCTAGGCGTAATGAGTTCCGCTGCTTAGGACAATATTTCGAAAGCGAAAAACGGAGTGTCCTAATTCTGCCTACCATGCTATGCATCATGCAGATTTTGAGGATAATTCGTAAAACTATTAAAAAAACTAATGTAAAAACTATATAAATCCACCACGTATACCAAAAGAAAACTGTAAAGCAGCAATCAACCAACGATAAAATTTCCTTTCACTAATAAAAGAATTCTCAAACGTCCTCACAGTTGTCGAGAGTGAGTAAAAAGAGAAAAAAAAAACTGTACCGCCACAAAGGATTCTAGACCAATTATCGAATGTTCCTCAGAATAGCACCTCTGTCTCGGCGACTTGAAATTCCAATTTGTCATAGAACGTATTACGTGAAGCATCAAAAGCGGGTTTGTCTTGCATTCTATTCCTTTCAGTAGCAACCGGTTTCATTGTTACAGCTTCATCTACAGGATGATTGTGGGTGATTTGTAAGTCTTTCTTGCGGTTTAATAGATATTCAATAGTATTTGACATTTAATTAGCGATTTATATTTCTTTCTAATATATTAGTTTTTATTTTTTTGTTAATTTGTGAGGCCTGCTACAGTTTCTATTAATAGGGGTGGGTTCGATTTCCATTTGTAACAGTATGTACCTATGGTATAAGTTAAAAATAAATAAATAAATAAAATAAAATATGCATGGCAATATACATAAATAACATAGTTAAATATGAATAATAAAAACTATATATTTTAAATATCATATTAATCGAGACGCGTTCGTGTATTCTCGTCCCGAGTGTCGCGACCGTCGTTCCGTATATATAGGTGGTGGTGATGCTCGGAAGGCAGCGGTCGAGTCGAACTATTAAGTACTACGGTACAAATGAATATGATGCACATAAAGACTCGTACCAAATGTATAATAAATATAATGTGATAATTTGAAGTCTATCATGGCACGATCTTTTAGGATCGAATTTCTTATAAAGGCAATATATGTGTAGGAGCGACACATATTGTGGATCTTTGATCCATATTATAATATTGAATGTTGCTTGACGTCGCGAAGGCTGACGTGATGGGCTTATGCGAACTGTTATAGCGACATTAACTATGCCGTGGCTGATGCCGTCTTGCAGTACGCTCGCGATACGTAAGCTATGCTTGTATGGCGTTGGTCATTGATATTTTATATACCACTTCTATGACTTGGTATACGACTAGTAGGTGTGTGGTGCTGTTATGTCCCAGCTCCGGTGTATGTAGTAGTGTCCGCCTGTCTCATACGGGTGTGTGGTGCTATTTTATGTCCTGGAACTCTGGTGCATGTAGTAGTGTCCGCCTACGGTTCGAGACACGACTGTGAGGTGTGTGCCGTGCGTTTATTTAACATATCGGCCGCCTTGCGGTAGTGCGTTCGTTCCAACGACTTATATTGATCTCACAAATCAATCAACATCACGAATCACTATTCTAATACAATCTTAATATAAACAAGCGTAACAAGTACCTTCGGAAAGATGACACACAAACGTCCCGGAGGGTTCAACGATGACTGTAAAGCCGCGGTCTGGTCGGAATCCACGGTGTAGGGGCGGGGCGGGGCCCGTACTCTTTCTTCCTTTTATTATAACTAGTTCGCAGTTATAGTGGAGAGGAAGATAGGACGCGCTCTTGGCTTATCTTCGGACGAGCTTCGAGTTATGACAATATTATATTGTCGAGTCTACAGTTATCTAAATAACTGACACAAGAACAACTTCTGATGGCAAATATCTTATTAAAGCGATACCTTCTAATGGCATAATATGGAATTCTTAACACTGTTTCCTCTGAATCTCTAAAAGATTTTGGGTTCTTCACGATTACAACAATAAAGAGTTCTAATCACTAGACACATCACGAGCCAAGGTATTATTTATTAAATAATATTTTAAAAGGTGTTTGAGATATCAGTTACACATTGTACAATTTTTCTATCGTAATATTTATTTTAAATAATATAATTAATATTATAAAGGCAAAAAATACGACTTTTAATTTCGTTCCTCTCCAAATAATTTTCTTCTTAAATATAAATGATAATACGAGCATTTGAATATTAAATAATTACCCTATTGGGATTATAGGTGATAATAAGGAACTGTCACAACATATTATGGACGATAATTAACAAGATGTTATTAGCAACTGTTGCGACGATAGCACGTGACAAACTTGCTTAAGCTATTATTATTATTAGACAACTTTATTCTAAATACCACCACCATACCACAAAAAAATTATATTTTTGATATTTGTATTTAGTGAGTAGTGAAAACTATTATATAATTATTAATTATATTCATATATACTTATGTTGTAAAGATGAGTTGGCTTTGTTGAAAGCACTTATCTCAAGAACTACGGAATCGAATCGATTTTTTTTCTAGGATATTCCATTTATTGAAGAAGGCTATAAGCTATAATCAATCTTCTATATAATTATGTTGAAATAGCTTTGTCACATTCGTACATACCCGCGATCATAATCGCCTCGGGAGGTTGATTGAGGCAAAATCTGGTATTAAATAATAAGTTTTAGGTAGATTTAAATCAAAATATTAATTTGAACACAACTTAAAATACTCTACAATTTTAAATATCAAATCCGCTTAAAAATTTTCGTTTTCAATTTCCAAACGTCTGTAAAGAAAATAAGTAAAAAAAAAACAGAAGATAAACAAAACATCAAACACTCCACAAAATCACGTTCCCGTCCGCCATTTCCGCATTTCATAAGCAATTTTGACACAGGGCCCATATTAAATTTTCAGCCGATTATACGCCGCAATACAAGGTTTTGAGTATTTTAGCGTAGGCTTTTGTTGGCTGCCCCTTTTCTCATATTGTATCGCATGAGTGGATCCATGTTTGCGGAATCTAATTGCTACTCAGCCACTCGGGGTATTCATCGGGAAATACTATGTATATGCTCATATATAGGAACTTGTGTGTGTCTATCTATATATTGTGGTATACTAGCGACCCGCTCGCGGCTTCGTCCATTAGTTCTAATTATTATTTATTTATTAATCTAGATTATTTTCTAAATTATGTTAAATTAAATTAACACTTTTATGGGAATATTTATTACATTGAAAACTAAAATTTTAGCTGATGAAATAAAAAAGATTGTACCAATTTAGTCGAAATAAAAACTTTTTTAAATTTATATATATATTTTTTTGTAAACCAATTGAAATAAAACAAATCGAACAGCCAAAATAAAATCGATTCTGAGATCAGCATGCACAAACGCACAGACAAACAGAAAATAATTGTTTTGGGTTCTCTTATATTGATGAATGTGAATAATAAATATCTTCTATGTACTAACAGCGATCAGTTACAATTTTTCTTATCTTTATTGGTACATTGTTTATATGGAAGGTAAACTAAACTTGCTATGTTATATTAATCCACAGTTTGTAGGCGATTCAAACAAAAGGGAAACGATATGTTTGTTTTCATTGCACTGAGCGCTGCGTTATGAAATATGAAATAATTAAGCGTTTAATAATGCTGTGCTGGATATTCTTTGTTGTGTTGATCCGTTTTCGTAGGCTTTGTTTTTCGTAAATGTAAAATATATATTGTTCTTAAGTTAAGTTTATTATAGAACATAATACTTTCAATTCGGATATTCAGACATACAGATATATAACATGGTGATTATATATGAGCTTTGATTTTTTTTCTTTTGAGATACAGAACCCTAAAATGGAGTTTGATGCATTGTGTTTATATTTTTCAGTTTCACGCTGTATCCCGCACACACAGCGTGGGCAGAGGGAACCTAGACACTCCGTTTCCTACTTTCCGCCAATTTCTGCAGACATTGCGTGTTGAGCGGCGGAACTCAACGCCGCGCTTTCCCCTCGACACCAGAGCGAAGAAATGAAAATATAAATGTAAATAAATATTTCATCTTCCCGGGTGGGGATCGAACCCACAAAGACCTCACTTCTATTATATCCATATGATCGACCATTGTAAAACTATTCTACATATAAAATGTCACCAACCAAATATGAATAATATTATGTAAATGTTACCATTTTTTTTTTTCAATATTTCGTGGAGTTTCTCGAAAGTGTTTACTCGCACAGCGCCGCGTAAGAAACCGACAATACTTGGTCTCAACGGAGCAGCAGAGTGGAAAGGAGCTGTCACCCGTAAATATTTCTAAACATTTTCTTTTTATGAAAGTGGTGGAATTTATTAAATTCGTATAATAAACGAACTATTGGTTAATAATAATAGTATAATCATATTTTAGAAAAAAAATAACATTTTAATAGAGCAAAGCTAGTAGCAAAGATTTGACTATAAGTCATGATAATTGTGAGTTCGATTCTACTAGTGTCATTCCTACCACTTAATACGAGATGTCTCAAATATGAGCGAAAATTAAAGTAAAGAGAATTACAACACTTTCGTACGCATTTTATTATAAGCAAAAAACCAAAACGATGTATTACTACAAAAATGTATTTTGTCGACATAGCATTATCTACCAAAAATTACATATATAGTGTTAAAAATAAAAATAGTTGTTATATAGTCCTGTATGGTCTTCTTATGTCAAAATCAGCCAAACTGAAATGCCAAATATGTCCATTATTATTTAAAAAAAATGCATTGCTAAAAAATTTCGACGCCATAGGTTTAGCCGTGCCATTTTTCATTTGTTCGCTTGGTTATGTTTATTCGCATAGTAAGTGTATTTTAATTTAATATACGCCGCGCCGTTTGGAAGTGGGTTACGAAGAACGCCGCTCAACGCGGTTACTATTAAGAATAAGAATTTAAAGATTAGGTACATCTGTAAGCAAACGTGTATTAAAAGTTATTTTGTTTTCGGTTAAAGTAATAATATATAACAATATTATATGTATTGTTATAATAAGGTTTTTGTTTTAAATTTGACGTATCACCCGCATGAGGCATAGTTGGTAGAGAATATCTAGATTTTAAGTTAGTGCTTTTAGGCGAAACTTAACTCCAGATATTCTCATCTAGAATGATAAATTGAAGTGTATGTGTATAATTAATCTTTCGATTAGGATCGAACTAAGAGCTGAATACAGTGGTTAAAACCACAGTCTGTTCCACTGCGCCATGATTACCAATATCACTTCAAATTTCAAGAATTCACATACATAATCCATACCTATATTATAAATTCGAAAGTAACTCTGTCTGTCTGTCTGTCTGTCTGTCTGTCTGTGCCGCAATCAGGGCCAAACCGCTAATTCAATTGTAATAAAATACTCATACAGAGATACTTGAGGGTCTTCGGATGAACATAGGTTACTTTTTTTTCTCATATTTGTAATATTGTCGATATATACTAATATATTAAAATATTTTTCAATTTGACAGGCAATTTATTCCGCCATGTTAATAACAAGCGACCGTTGCTAAGCAACGGTTTGCAAAGTTTATTTGTTGTTATAAGCAAACGTCACCCAAAATGAGCTTGCTTAACGCATACATGGCGTGCGCCGACTCAACCTTATGAGATACATAAAAATAATGTTTTACAAAAATATTGTCCTTTAAGTAATGTTTAAAAAAGTCCGCGATACACATACCATATTTATCTCTGAAGCTTGAGCAAAGTAACACAGTAACAACAAGTAACCATTTTAATTAATTTACTTTATATTTATCGGGTTTTTGTTGTATGTATTTTCTATAATTTGATATAGATCCTTATGAAAATGAATATAATAGTCACTTTTAGCATTTCATCTAGATTGAAATTATAGTTCACTGTATAACATTCTAATAAATAATTAAGGAGATGTCACTGATTCGGAATAACCTAGCATACGACCGGCATAGTATGACCGACGCGAACGGGCAGATGACTTTGACGGTTTTGTACATTTTCATACATTTTCGAACTACTGTTAATTTTTATGTAATTACTAGCGGACCCGGACGCGGCTTCACCCGCTTAAACTTTACGAATGCTTATAGATATATTTAGGAAATTGTTTTTGAAAATATCTACCTAATATAAGTAAACGTAACCATAGTAAAATATTAATAAAAAAAACTAAACAAAACCAGCTACATTATTAATAATTTTGTCTCTGTCTGTCTTTCTATTTCCCCGAGCTAATATCCAGAATAACTGAACTAATTTTTATTGGACTTTCAGTGATCGATTTTACTGATTTACCCGGGAAAAATCTTTTTACTCGTTTTCCTTGCGCGCGTACATAGATACTATATGAAATAACTAAAGTCCTTTCTACATTAAATATGATAAGTTTTGCAAGCAATATCAAATAAAATCCCAAAAAACTAAAACCACAATTTATTAAGTGTATAGATAACTATCCAACCAAGATGAAATAACCAACAACACTTTCCTTAATACTTAAATAATATTATACCGATGCCGCGCAGGGCCGCAACTTACACCACACCAAGAAATTAATGAAAATCTAACTAATCTACGACTCGAATAAGCGAAGAACCAAAGAAAAGTAGAAATTATTTATAAACAGCAAATAATTACATAAAAATTAACAGTAATTCGAAAATGTATGAAAATTTACAAAACCGTCAAAGTCATCTGCCCGTTCGCGTCGGTCATACTATGCCGCTCGTAGGCTAGGTAATTTCGAATAAGTGACATCTCCTTAATTATTTATTAGAATGTTATACAGTGAACTATAATTTCAATCTAGATGAAATGCTAAAAGTGACTATTATAATAATTTTCATAAGGATCAATATCAAATTATAGAAAATACATACAACAAAACTCGATAAATATAAAGTAAATTAATTAAAATGGTTACTTGTTGTTACTGTGTTACTTTGCTCAAGCTTCAGAGATAAACATGGTATGTGTATCGCGGACTTTTTTAAACATTATTTAAAGGACAATATTTTTGTAAAACATTATTTTTATGTATCTCATAAGGTTGAGTCGGCGCATGTATGCCATGTATGCGTTAAGCAAGCTCATTTTGGGTGACGTTTGCTTATAACAACAAATAAACTTTGCAAACCGTTGCTTAGCAACGGTCGGTTGTTATTAACATGGCGGAATAAATTGCCTGTCAAATTAAAAAATATTTTAATATATTAGTATATATCGACAATATTACAAATATGAGAAAAAAAGTAACCTATGTTCATCCGAAGACCCTCAAGTATCTCTGTATGAGTATTTTATTACAATTGAATTAGCGGTTTGGCCCTGATTGCGTAAAAGACAGACAGACAGACAGACAGACAGACAGACAGACAGAGTTACTTTCGAATTTATAATATAGGTATGGATTTGCTGTTTATAATTAATTTATACTTTTCTTTGGTTCTTCGCTTATTCGAGGAGCAGATTAGTTAGATTTTCATAAATTTCTTGGTGTGGTGTAAGTTGCGGCCCTGCGCGGCATCGGTATAATATTATTTAAGTATTAAAGAGAGAATTGTTGGTTATTTCATCTTAGTTGGATGGTTATCTATACCGTTGTTATACACTTAATAAATTGTGGTTTTAGTTTTTTGGGATTTTATTTGATATTGCTCGCAAAACTTATCATATTTAATGTAGAAAGGACTTTAGTTATTTCATATAGTATCTATGTACGCGCGCAAGGAAAACGAGTAAAAAGAGTTTTCCCGGGTAAATCAGTAAAATCGATCACTGAAAGTCCAATAAATATTAGTTCAGTTATTCTGGATATTAGCTCGGGGAAATAGAAAGACAGACAGAGACAAAATTATTAATAATGTAGCTGGTTTTGTTTAGTTTTTTTATTAATATTTTACTATGGTTACGTCTACTGATATTTTTTTTATTTAAACAAGTTAGATATTTTTTTAAAAACAATTTCCTAAATATATCTATAAGCATTCGTAAAGTTTAAGCGGGCGAAGCCGCGTCCGGGTCCGCTAGTATGTATATAAAAAACAGATGTAACAACTAACATTACGCTCTTCGTCACGTCACAATTTAGATCGTCCGTGGATAGCAATTGGTTTTTACAGCGATTTTAAATTTCAAGTACTCTTGAGACCAAGTTGGAATCTTCCCAAGCTAGATTAAGGCAGCTTAGCTGGCTCGGCCGTCCAGTTTAGGTTAATAGGCTTCAGTTCATACGAGCCCGTCGATTCTTGTGAGACTTCCTCATGGGATTAATTTGTCAGGTTGTTTATAGGAGAGAAAATCTTAAATAAACTCTACAATAAAGTTTTTATATATATTTTTTTTAAGGACACGAAAATTCTTTATTTTTTTATGATCAGTCCATTAAAACATTTAAAAGGAAACATTCCAAATAACCCAAGCCTATAATTATTTTATAAATATCATGTTAGCATTAAATTTTATTATATTGAAAGAAATGTTTTCTCATTTTTAATACATAACTAAAATACAAAGTATACATATTAGTAAGTAATATATTATATTAGTAAAATATATTTAGAGTTGAATCTCAATGAAATTTCACATTTAAAATAAAATACGTACGCCACCCTCAAATCTTCACATATAAGAAGATTACAATCACACGAGCAGATCTAACAATTACTTCCGACGTCATTGGCACAGTTCGTACTGAATTTTCTCCTTAGTTTTCCTTAAAATAGGTTGAAATTTTTCTAAGCTAGATTATGGTGGCGTAAATGCCTTGGCCGTCTAGCCCTGGCTAATAGTTCGCCATTAAGGCTTCACTTCAGGATCATGTGAACTCGCTCAGACTCCAATGTGGCCGTTGGTACGGCTTACATTGTCAGCTACGGGTTGAGAAATATTGCTTTTTTACAATAAAGGAAGAAAACCAGTTAGAAGACTGATTTGGTGTTATGGTTTAGTTCAAATAATAAAAGATATAGTTAGATGAAAATAATGTACCAAAACTAATAAGTAAATGTTATAAGTTTTTTTTTATTTGACACAATAATTGTTGACATAAATAATTGATTAGCTTCATGCTGTATCCCGCACATAGCAGGATAGGCAGAGGGAACCTAGTGTTAAGGCACTCTGTTCCCCACTTTCTGCCGAATTTTGGAGGCATTGCGTGTTGAGTGTCAGAAATCACCGGCCAGGCGGTTTTACAGTCACATTTCGTGCCGTTGCGCTGTGACTGGTTGATATAGATGATGTCGAATATATTCATCAAATATATGTACGAGTATATACATTTGATTAATTGTAAAAATAGTTATAGAGTAATGGCATTATTTTTTTTTAAGTTCCGAAAATAAGGATAAATTTCCTTAATTATGAGCACTAAACTAAAAAGCTCCTGATGATATTTACTACAATGAATGTTGTTCCTCTTATTTTATTTAATTCAAAAATATGTTCATTTCTTAAGCTAATTCTTAAGAGGTTAAGCGTAAGTTAGTGCTTATAATATTTGACCGTGAAAGCTTCACGATGTATCCCGCATCCAGCAGGGTAGTCAGAGGAAACCTAGTGCTAAGACACTCTGTTTCCAACTTTCCCCTAAACTTCTCGAAGTATTGCGTATTGAGTGGCGAAACTGCCTTGGTGCCAGAGCGAAAAATTAAAATATTAATAAATAATAATTCCTTGCGATTCGATTGAGGATGGAACCTACTACCACCGCGTTACAGTCACACTCTAGTGCCCCTGTGTCACGACGGCTTCGGCTGTTTTGACCGTGAGAGCTATTTTTTATTTTATTTTATGTATTGCATAACATATATTTTAATTAACGTTTTTTATTAATCTTTTTCTTCAGAACACTCCCCATGATAAATGCGATAGAGAACGCACAGCGATGAGTCTCTACGCAAAGCCAAAGTATCAAGCTTTTCACAGATTATTGGGTCCCCAATGATTCGAATGGCTCTACGTTGTATACGACCAAATGGTTCAAGTTGATACTGGGGTGCACCAGCCCAGAGATGAGTACCAGTGACAGTACTTCATATGAGGCCGAACCTGGGCCCTATATAGGGCCAAATCGTGTTTTCTCACCGCCTCGCTCTGTTGGTGACCCCTAGTTTCTTCGAGGCCAACTTGGCCTTGCTTTCCAGATGATCGCGATACTGGCAGCTGGCTTATCTTCGCAGACATAATAAATGTTAACTGGCACCCCAAACCACATTTCTCGATGTATAGAAAAATATCGATAACAATTCTTTTCATCAAAGATATATTGGCCGACTAGCTTTACATTTTAAAGAAATAGTTATCCTCTGTTATTATATCCAAAATATGCTGCTTTCTTAATCGATTACTAGTGTCAATACCCTACATAAGTATTTAAATTTCAATTATATACCAAATTTAAAATTTATATTATATAGCAAAATCTACTTTCAACGTGAAATTTAACGTTGCCTTTAATTTGACAAAGGTCCATGTAATTACAAGCACGGTTACTTCAGGGTACTCTGTAATTTAAACTATTCGCTATTAAACAAGATCCCTGTCTAAAGATATTTACTATATAAAATTGGTTAGCTATATTATGATAATTAATTAGAAATTTCCTAGTGTTTTGCATATATATTTAATGATAAGTTATAAAAAAGTGCTATAATTTACTCAATATTATTATAAAATTTGAGTACTCTCAAAGAATTTCATGAAATCTTGACTAGTGACTTGAGTAACTATAATATTTCCTTATACTATCATATTAAATTATATTTGTATTTTTTTTTTTTCGTTTTATACAGAATTATAAGGTGTTTTTTATCAGGTATTAAAACTGCGATAGACGTAATCTACAAATTTATCTATTATAAGTATATTTAGATAATAATTATGTATGTTTCGTATACTTACTGTATCAAAAAGTAAAAACACATATTTTTTTAATATTATACGCGGAAAAATAAATTATTATAATTTTACGACTCTGGTCATATTAAGCGCGGCGTTGACTTACGCCCCTCAAAACGTGATGTCACAAATTCGGAATTTGCAGAGGAGAATAGAGCGTCAGCGTTGCAAATATTAAGTTAATTTGCGGAGTAAAGCATGATGTTATATAAAAAGATAATTACATTTCATCTTTCTGAACAGGCTAGTAAATATATCATATATTTTTCATCCTTAATAAAAAATCAAGCTTGTTCTAACAAATAAAAAATGAATTCTTTTCTCTGTGTCTCTTTCCTTTAGTTCTTTTAGAAAGTTCTTATTAGTGTTGTAATTTTTTAGTCTACTGTCTCAGGTAATTCTCAAATCTCTGCACGTAGGTAAATTAATTACGAGCTCTGATAACGTAGAGTTTAATTTAAGAGGTCACGGCTGTTACGTGACTACACTTCATTAGATATATTTTAGGCGTTCAGGTAAGATTCACATATCATCTACGACTTTATGTTAAATTATTCAACATAGATTCTGACTAAGTTAATGTATGAACATTGATGTACTATTACATAAATTGAAACTAATATTTGACCGATCACAATTATTAATTCTATGTCCGGTTGACTATAAACACTTTTGAGAACATTAACGTTAACGTTAGTTACTACTTCGATAATATTAATAATATTACATAAAAAATGTTCATCTAGGCAATAGAAAATATATTATATTAACGCTCACTAAACAAATTTTGCATACATATATTTTCACCTAAAATTTCTTATAGGTGAAAATGGCTAGTAAAACCCTTGTACAACTATTACGAAGAAGTTTATTGACAAACCAACGAATTTAAACGTGCCCTTCACCTTCCAATTTGACACAAGATTGATTTAAATCGAGTTCATGCCATTTCCATTTAGAATGCAACCATAATGGGTTGTTTGGATACCAGCATAAAATGATCTTCCCCGTTCTCACAATACTTATTCAGCCGCTGAATATTTGAGAGTGACAAATGAACGGGTAAAGTTCTAGAGTTATTGGATGCTTTTAGTTGTCTCCTGACATTTGAAGGAAGCGAGGATGCTCCGAAATGGGTCCCTATTTGGGGCGTGAAATTGAATCTTGTTTTGGATGGAAGGGGGCCAAAAAACTTAAATATTTAAGAGAGAAGTTCCCATTTAGGGAGGTAACCAGACGATTTAAAGGTGAGGTATTAATTTTATAACCCTCTTATCCTACAAATGAGAATGTATGGTGTCGTTAAATTTTGCTTGTCGTTTGTGAAAGATTTTGTCGAATTGATAATTTGTCGATGTAGTAAGTTATTGTTGTTGATTACTATAAATAATTATAGAGAATGTACACATACAAAATAATTGAAATTTATAATTATTGATTTAATAATTATTTAGTTATTAACTACTGTCGATTTATCCAATTAAATTACTAATAACAAACATTTAATTTTCACTAATTAGAAATAAATCTATACATTAATAGGTCAACCAATACCAATTTAGTTTTATCAAATTCCAGAATAATGATAACGATCGCTCAAATTTCTTCAAACTGTTAATATTTCGTAGAACAAAGAAACCACACTTACCTAAAAAGCCAAGCAACCAAGAACTCCGGGTTCAGCCCCAGGGGAAGTCAATTTCATTAATACTGTGGTCGCCGTTCCACCTCGGAAGGGGAGCTCGTACATTTTTAAATATATAGCCACAATAGAGTACCTTCTATTTGTGCAATGAATTAAGATTAAGGTGTCTGCTCCTTATTAAGCTTGTTTTTTTCTATCCAAGGTCTAGAGTTGTGACTGAATTGTAATAGAAAAGCTTTCAGTAAATAATTAAATAAAAATCTATACTTTTATAATATAATAAACCGGTAAAGTTTGTTTGTTTGTTTGTTTAAATGCTAAGATTTCTCCATTTACTGGTCCGATTTACTTTCTTTTTGTTTTCTATGAAAGCTGCATTCTTCAGAAGTGCTATAGGCTATATAACATTAGGCTATATAACACGGTGTAAGTCTTAGTTAGCTTTAAATAAAGAAATAACAATAATAAGGAACGCCATAGAATTACTTTAAGTGCGTGCGCTGCACATTAGCACGTTGTATGACAAACATATTCAATTTTATTAGATCTAAAATAAATTCCGCGACGCGATATATTTATCTCTTATAAGTAAGTGACACTAAGGCATTTTGTGACAAAAAATATTTGAAAATTGTATGGTGAAAGCTCTTTCATTTGATACCTCACACGATATCGTAAAGATTTGTTTTTCTTATTTACTTTAAGTTTAATAGAAAGTGCTGTAGTCAATTTAACGTGACTACATGTAGCCTATAACCAGTGGACGATTAGGAGGCTTCTAACGATACCTCATTTTTTTCTTTGTGATAAAGGTTAGAAGTTATGAGGGAACAGATGAACATCAATACCCACATACATTCATATGTACATCACAAAATTAAAATCACGATTGAAATTGTATCTACAATCTCAATTGAAGATCCTATAATAGGTATAGGGTTCTTTCTACTTCTTTAGAAATTAAATATTCGACCCAGCGTGCTCTCTAAACAAATTTAAATTAAGACAGAAAAGTTTTTACAGTGACAGTTAATTGAAAATTAAATACACTCCGGTAACAGCTGCATTTGAATACACAGCGTCGAATAAAGACATAGCTACTTTCTTAAAAGAAGAATGTACAAATTAAGATAAGAAGAAAAACATTTTTCCATAAAGAAAATATGAGGGCTTAAGGAGTTTTGAGTTTTCGCATAGTCTTAGGAGATTACCTTGAAATACTTTAAAAGGGGAGAGGGTGTGGAATGAAAATTGTTTTAGAGTTGTTTTTGTTCGAGAAGTTTATAAAAACTGTACTATATAACGGTACGGTGGGGAAGCTTCATTATTTTAGCCGGGGCACGAGCACGCACACAGTGGCGCAAGTATTCTTAGTCAGAAGAAATTGGGATTTTTTTTAATAGAATAGCACAACGTAATAAAAACTTATTTCAAAAATGTAATTAACTGAATTTAAGTCACATACAAATCTACAGTACACAATAAATGTATTTATGATTTATATTTGATAACTCTCACAATACATCACTCCGGTCCCCATTTAAGCAAAGCACGGTGTTGAGTTCTGCCTCTTGTATGTTGAGTGGTAGTGGCATTGTATGTTGAGTGGCAGAATTCAACGCAGCACTTTGCCTCGACACCAGAGCGAAGAAATAGAAATATAATTTTAAATAAATATTTCATCTCCTCGAGTGGGGTTGAACCCACAACCAGTCGGTTTTACAGTCACACTTTGTGACTGGCCTCATTAAAATGTATAATGTGGATATTTATTTATAATAAATAAATATGTAAAACGCTTTTAAAACCTGCATTGTTGTTATAATGTTATTATATTCATATAATATAATACTCGAGATACTAAAGCCAATTATGTAAATGGTAGAATCACAGTTACTGTTATGGTCTTGTTACGTAACTACGAGTATAACATACGTAACGTGGTATTGGTTGCAGCTACCTATTAACCGACTAGGCTTTGGCTAATGTATTTAACTGGGTATATAGATACAATTGAAAATTATGAATACGATGTGATTTTTGTATAGGTTATATGTATATTATTATAAAAATAAATAAATAAATTAGCTTCACGCTGTATCCCGCACACAGCAGGGTAGGCTCTGCCTACGAACGAACTTAGTGTTAAGACACTCCGGTTTCCCACTTTCTGCCGAATTCTGGAGGCATTGCGTGTTGAGTGGCAGAACTCAACGCCGCGCTTAACCTCGACACCAGAGCGAAGAAACGGAAATATAAATTTAAGTAAATATTTCATCTCCTCGAGTGGGGATCGAACCCACAACCAGTCGTTTTGCAGTCACACCTCCTGCCGCTGCGCCACGACCGGCCTCATATTATTATGTTATTACCATTTAAATATTTTTAATATAATATACTTCTAAGAAAGATTCAAATAAAATTTCATTATTTACATAATATAAAAAGTATATTTTCTATACATATTGCTGTGCTCTATTGTACGCAGTAGAATAAAAAAAAACACTGACTAAGCTTAATAAAGTAAAGAAAATATTTATTTATATTGTCCTTTTAGTGTAAGTTTAAAGTTTACAATGAGTAATTCCCGTACTGTTATCTGCTGCCAATGCAAAGCAAATGGTGCTTTCAAGTCTTTGAAAAGCTTGTCTATGTTGAGCGACATTTATATTATTATTGAGAACAATAAAAGGAAGAGAATTAATTATTTGTATAGCAGGTGTCGAAATTAACTCTACTGGACCTTCAAGCGCATCTCCAGTTGTTGATACACAGTAGTCTACATCAACTAAGTTAAGACCGACAGATAGAGCGCAATATAGACTTCTTTGTTAGAGAGCAGAGAAAGTAGTAAATTCACATGACATGTATTCTACCTGAGCGTCAAGATCATTAGGCAGTAAGCTTATAACACACCTCTGGACACGATTAGCCCAACAGTCAGCTTCTCCGAGCCGACAAACAAGGCTGCCATCAGTTCCTCTAGTTGTTCTTCCCCAGGGAACAAATTGTATATTTAAAAATTGCTTATATTTTGCATACGTTGGTATAATGTGGTACTTCATAAATTTTGGAATTTGAGGGCATCCTGCTGTTGTTCCAAAAAGTAAATCAATTTTTCCATTTTTTGTTTGTAATGGTCCTGATGATATTCCTTTTAAACAAAGAATCACTAAGGTTATAGAAACTAAGTACGACATGTTTAATGTGTAATAGAACACTGGATAATTCTTACAGATAACATTGATAATAAAAAAAAAAAAAAAAATTAGCTTCACGCTATATCCCGCACACAACAGGGTAGGCAGAGGGAACCTAGTGTTAAGACACTCCGTTCCCCACTTTCTGCCGAATTCTGGAGGCATTGCGTGTTGAGTGGCAGAACTCAACGCCGCGCTTAACCTCGACACCAGAGCGAAGAAATGGAAATATAAATTTAAGTAAATATTTCATCTCCTCGAGTGGGATTCGAACCCACAACCAGTCGGTTTTGCAGTCACACCTCGTGCCGCTGCGCCACGACCGGCCTCAACATTGATAATAAGTAAGATAATTTCTTTTTTATTTAAAATTTATCTTTTATACGTTAATATTTTTATTATCTTAAAGTGTATTAAAGTACTCTAGTCGGATATATCATATTATTTTACATAGGAGATAATGTAAAACTATTATATCTCTATACTATGAATTTTCAATTAATGAATGCTTATTAGGAAATGGCTTCTTTGATGCTAAATTCAAAAAGTGATAACGAATAGTTTTAACTAGTCATGTCGATATCAATGTGATTGAGTGTGAAGTTCCAGTTGTATATTGGAGAGTGTTTGAAGGAATTCTTTGTCCGTATTTCATCATCTAAATCTTTAAACATTATTATAAAACACCTAGGTACCTGGGTCAGTTTAATGCCACTAGGCATGCTAGATAGTTGTTTTCACGGATATTTAAATTATGGAACCACCTATCACCAGATGCAAAATCTTCCCATAAAACTAAAAAAAAAAAAAATTAAGGGACAGATCAACACAGAAAAAAAAAGCCAGCAACGCAAAACGGTTCTATTCTATTACGTTAGCTTTTAATTTTGTTTTACATTCTTTCTATTTAGATTTTTGTCTATCCAGCTTGAAAAAAGTACGTCACCTCGTATTATTTCGTTTGTATTATCAAATTATGTATTTAGCGTCGTAAATATTAGATACAAATATGCAATATTCAATAACATCACACTGTAATAAAATAAATATAAAAAAAAACAAAATTATTTACAAATCAAAGTATATTTTCTGTTAAACAAATTTGTTTATTATAGTATAAGAGTTATACAGACATTACTGTACTCTTTTTTAAGCTATCGCAAAAAAAAATAGCTGATAATGTTAAGTAAAGAAAATATTTAATTGTTGGCCTATTAGCGTAAACTTAAATCTTACAATGAGTTATTCCAGTACTGTTGTCTGCTGCCAATGCAAAACAAATGGTGCTTTCAAGTCTGAGAAAAGCTTGTCTGTGTTGAGCGACATCAATATTATTATTCAAGATAATAAACGGAATAGAGTTGATGATTTGTATAGCAGGTGTCGAAACTAACTCCGCTGGACCATCAAGCGCGTCTCCAGTTGTTGATACACAGTAGTCTACCTCACCTAAGTTAAGACCAACAGATTGAGCGCAAAATAGACTTCTTTGACGGAAAGCGGAGAAGGTAGTGAATTCACAGGACATATATTCTACTTGAGCATCAAGGTTATTAGGCAGTAGGCTTATAACACACCTCTTGACACGATTAGCAAAACAATCAGCTTCTCCAAACTGACAAATGAGGCTACCATCTGTATCTCTTCTTGTTCTTCCCCAAGGCACGAATTGTATATTTAAAAATTGCTTATATTTTGCATACGTTGGCACAATTTGATTATTAACGAAATTTGCAGCAAAAGGACATCCTGATGCTGTTCCAAGAAGTAAATCGATTTTTCCATTTACAGTTTGTAATGGTTCTGTTGATATTCCATTTATATAAAGAACTACTAAAGTTATATAAGGTAAGTACGACATGTTTAACGTGCAATAGAACACTAAAAAATTGTAACAGATAACAATGATATTCAGTAATCTTTTTGACATAAATTACTATTATCTATAATCAAAATATATTGTATATCATATTATATGGAAGATAATAAATGGAAAACTATTATACCTAATAAATATGTTTGTTAATATAATAATATTTAAATAAATTTCGATATATAAATTATTTTAAATAAAGTTACTAATTACCTTAAAATGTAGAACACGAATGTTTCGTGTTTTAAGGTAATTACTAAACAAGATATTTATGAATAACTATTTGACCCAATAAAAAAACCCTAAAAAAAAAAAGTCAAATTTCCAAGATCATTTTATTGCTTATATGTCAAAAATTCAATAATTTTACTTATGCGAAATTGTCACTACTTTATACACACAATCTTAGTTTCCATTATGATTATTATTATTAGTCACGCTATACTCTTGATGATTAATTCATCAAGTAAGTAGATTTTCGTGTTGCTTTTTCCCCATACAGTAACAAGTTATTTAAAGAACTATGAATTTTTATTTTATTGCAATCTAGCGATATATGTGAGTGCCACGCCATAAAAGAGTAGCAATACACTCAGGGCGAGATGTAACGAACGGGCTCTGCCGCGGAAGTAGGTTGAATAATTGAAGACTATGGTCCCCCGTGTCGGATCGTCTAGCCGCTCGATCAATACTGCCCAAATGTACTGTACAAAGGCTTGGACTTGTTTCAGCATGATCTACTCCCTAGAATACCTACATAGAACAGCGCTTCGAATTCCTTTTCTCGCCTAAGCTTGACTATTCCTTAATTTGGTTGCAACGATCGAAGGGAAGCAACGTCAGGAATTTTCAATTTTAGTTGTAAGTTATTATTATATTAGAAAGTCGGTTATCGCTACTTTCGTCTTATTAGGGTCAGATTGGAAAAGTCGGATCTTTATAATATGAAGAAATATCTACAATAACATAAAATATTTTATACTTTCTAAGTTTCTGTCTTACTCTTTATGGATGGTTCAAAATCTGTGTAGAGTAAGAATATCAGTTCTATATCGAATATATAGTTTCTTAGTAAAAAGAAATCTATATGTTACTTACTCCAATTTCCACATAACATTATTTGTATGTGAATTCAAAGAACATGCCCTTATTATAATTTCACAGCGTTTCTTCGTTTCGTAAAAGTGAGCATGATTCACGAACTAGCGTAGTCCTAGAAATATTGAGCAAGAATGTGTGCTGCAAATGTATTGACAGTTGCTAGAATTTTGTTGAATAAATACTACGTATATAAAGAATATTATATATATATATATATATATATATATATGTAAAAACTTTTGTACCGCTATTATATGTCAGTGTATTATCAATATCTTTTAATAATTTTAAAAAACTGTACAAATATTTTACATATTACAGAATTTAGTCTGCGACTCCTGGATACTGAACATGGCACGATATTTTTTTATGAAAATAATTGTTGTGCTTCCAATCCGAAAAAAATATCTGCCCAAGCGACCCCAGGCAAGCTGCTAGTTCATGAATAAAAAAATAATGACGTATCGTGGGAAAACATAATGGCAAAAGTTTTATGAACAACACAGGAAGCTATTCTAAAAGCATACTCTTCAGAATATGAATATTTATTTAATAACTTATCTGTACACCTGTGTTCAAGTATGCCTTCTGTTGTGTATTCGATAGTCAAAGTCGTGAAGAAAACTGGAGTATTTTTCAAATATTCAAAACTTCGAGGTAGTTGGAAAGAGTTTGAAACTTCTAATACGCTTTATGTTTAAAAGTTGGACTATATTTCATGACTATTAAAATAATAATGATAAAAGTCGCCTTTATTTATAACAATATTATATCACTTTTATGAAACACGAGAATAAGGAAAATAAATATGTAAGAAGAAAATGGGTTGTATCATTTGATTTTGCCTTAATTTTCCGTACCAATAGCGCTGTCGGAGGCATACCTATTGCCAATAAACAATAACTTCCACACGAACTGGTACGAAACGAGAATCTGCTAATTAGGACATGGCTCCTTTGATGCTAAATTGAAAAGGCGATAACGACTAGTTAAAGCCGGAGTGTGAAGTTGCATCTCAATTTTGCTTCACTTCATTTTCGTTCCACACGAAAACTTTTAGGCGAAAATACTCTACATGATTTTTGACTCTTTCAGACGCTTTTATTATTTTAGCTTTCACTTTTTATTTTAGATTCTCTCTATCTAGATTAAGACTCTGCCTTTGATGATAGAACTTGCAGCATTTTGCCTATCTAGGTCAGAAAAAGCACATCAATGTATTCGGTTGTATACAACTGAAACCAAATTCTTTTTTCTGAGGTCATCGTGGTGCACGGGACCAAGCGTGTGGCTGAAAACGCAAATATTGAGGGTTCTATTTTCACTCGAGGGAATAAAATATTTAATGTTTTTATTTCTTCTCTCTGGTAAAGAGTCGACGAGAGACACCACTCAACAGGGAATGTCCTAAAAAATCGAGAGAAAGAATGGGGAAAAGAAGTGTCCTAACACTGGATTTCCAGGTTCCTCCTACCCTGGTATGTGCAGAATACAGCGTATAATCAAATTCTTAAATCAGCCACGTAAATATAAGATATAAATGAAACAAAAAAATCTTTAGAAATATTGTCCAAATGTACGAAATAAATATTTACATGTATATACAAATGAGCCCACATACGTACTTACTATATATGTTTCAATATTTTATATTACAGTTACGTCTCATATTCCTATACTGGAGAATGTTTACGTCTTAGTAGACTGAATATTATATTAGAGAAGGCGTGGAATTATCTATGGAAAGATATGTGAATTCAGAGCACGAACGAGTCTTATATCTTCCATATTTATAACACATTAACTACGTTATATTAAATTAAAAAAAAAAAAAAACTTTAAAATAAAATAAGATTTTAATAATTAAGATTTACCTTATGAATCAAATAAATTTGTGTACCTATTATTATTTAATAACATATACGTATGGTAGGTATTTTCAATTCAATTCTAGAGAATTTTTAAATTATAGAAATTTTAGTAATTTAATAATGACATTATTAAATGCTCTTATATATTTAAGTTAGTGTATATATGTAAGTAAGCTTAAAAAAAAATAATAATAGATTAAACGAAAATCTACCGGTCACAAAGGCCATGAGCTTTTCTAATGGGGGATTTATTATTTTTTTATACATTATGTGATTGTATATTTTTATGTAGTTTGTAGTATATTATAGTTAGCGTGCTAGGGAACGTAAGATGTGACCGAGTGAGATATATGAGTTAATTTAAATATTTTATGAGATTCATGTTGTACCCCGTATTTAGCAAGATAGACAGAGCAGATGAAATATTAATAAATATTAATTCAATTCTTCGAATGGGAATCGAACCCACAACCGTCGCATTTACAATCACGTCACTACGACACTCCACGACGGTCTCAACCTACAATCTGAATAATTGATATATGATAACCGGAGTATGACGTACTCGTGCATAGTTATCGTTTACGAATCTAAAAATAAAACGGTAAAGAAAATAAAAACAAAATAATTGATATTTTTTTCATCCGATATAATTTTTAAGTCATACACAAAATTCAAATAAACATATAACAATACCCACTAAAGTTTAAAATACAATCCACCCATACCTTAGTCACGTGAAAAGTATTCCTATCCCGGGTCAACTCGATCGATTTCAATAAGCGATAACTTCTGCATGAGTACGCCGCTATCCTTCATAACCGTTTGCGGATGCCACTGATCAAAGCGAATACCGAACTATGACCCATATATAAGGTTTACAGGTCACTTTTCTTCGCCCATTTATCTGTGTGCTGGACACTATTTGGATCATTTATTAGAGTATTTATGTTTTTTTGGGGCCAGTCGTGGCGCTGGAATACAAGTGTGTGACTAAAGAGTTAAATAAAGTAGAAAAAAAAAATTATTTTAATTTATATTTTCATTTCTTCGCTCTGCTGTCAAGGCCGTTGAGTTCCGCCACTCAAGGCAAGGGTGTCAAGGCCTACAGAATTCAGCGGAAAACGGAGAACGTAGTGTCTTAACACTAGTTTCCTTAGTTTAGGGATACAGCGTGAAGCTGATTCTAATTAAATTAATGAATTAGTAAGAATTTATTTATAATAGAATAGCTTAGTTCTCGAAGTAATTGTAGGCAAAACCGTAGTAGTTATAATTCATATAGATTCTCGACATGTTTATCTATAAAAAAATAAATATAAACAGTTTCTCGTATTAAAAGACATTTAGAAAATATAGGTTAAAATTTTTTATGTGCATACAAACGTATATATCGTTATATTATTTAAATTTTTATCCGTACCGAGTGTAATATAATTTGGAACTTCGCCATGTTCTTGTTGTGGAGAGGCCAAGATGCTGCATAATTTATACATTTTGACTATTACGAATATGTGGATTACTGTACGCGGTCGGGTAGGGTAATTATTAGATTTTACTATCGAATCTTTTAGCGATAGCGTTTAAATAACACTATTAAGTATTCTTCCACTATCATTTATTCTTAATTGTGATTAGGAAAACGTAATTACAATCAAAGTAGTGATAGTGCTAAGTAGTTGATATGTGATTTTTAAGAAATTTAAGTGGAATTCGATCAAAATAATGTCCCAGTTATTACAATTATCATACTAGGAAACATCTATAAATTACAAATTAAAATATTTTCACAGATGGTATTTAAACAAATATACATAGATAGGTACGTTACAAAGGCCAAAGTGTATGGAAACAGAAGATTTAATTCAATTTTAAGAGACCAGTCGTGGCGCAGGGGTACAAAATGTGACTGTAAAACCGACTGGTTGTGGGTTCGATCCCCACTCGAGGAGATCAAACATTTACTTAAATTTATATTACCATTCCTTAGCTCTGGTGTCGAGGACAAGCGCGGCGTTGAGTTCTGCCACTCAACACCCAATGCCTCCAGAATTCGGCAGAAAGTGGGGAACGGAGTGTCTTAACACTAGGTTCACTCTGCCTACCATGCAGTATGCGCGGTACAGCGTGAAGCTGTAAAAAAATATATTTAATTCAATTTGAAACAATGAGCATTTGCAGCGACAATTCAAATAAAGTTAAAAAATGGCCAGTGCCCTCTTTCCACCTGACTGCGGCGGACATGTATCTTATTCACTTAAATCTGAAAAGACAGGATGGGGTGTTACAAGAAATACATATTTTACACTTTTGACAGATGTGTCCCCTCCCTAAGATTTATTATCTACGGAATATGAAGTAGCATTTCTTAGCGAGGATATTTCGCGTTGTTTTCGTGTGAAGGTTTTCGAATTGCTTCAAGTTTATAGGTAATGTTATAAAGTTATTTGTGTTTTAGTTATACATATTATTATGATGTCATTAGAAAGTCATTTTGAGCTTAATATATAATAATATAAATATTGTATAAGGATAGATAGAAATCTTTCGGTACTAATATTATACTGCCAAAATAAAATTATAAGATTTAAGCAGCTCGCATATCTTAGTTTATCTATAACACGTACACATCAATTTTGGCAAACTATTAAATTTTTATAAATCAAATTCCATGTGCTTAAATTTTATTAAAAAAAATATCGTTTATAGTAGATATACTCTTATGTATAAGTTACTGAAAATAAGATTTAATTATCTGAGACAATTTATCAAAGAAGAAATTGGAGATTTGAAAAAGAACAAGAAGCATAATTCTTAATGTTGTGTCACCGATGTCACTGATATTAAGTTCCCTGAATTCCGCTTAAGCCTACTATTCATAGCCCATCAAAAATATTTATGATATTAGAGGCTTTTTGTTCTTTGTAATAAGGTGTATAATACCGTAACGAATTTGCCACCATTTAGGGCCACCGTACTTTCAAACTTTATTACTGACTGCGATAAAAGACTAAAGTTGAGTACCGAAAGAAATAGTATATATAAGGCGGAATTTTATTAAAATTGTTTGATTGGATTTTTCAAGACACGCGATGAATAGCTAAGGAATTTGGTTGAATAATTATTGTTTGTCATAAGAGATTCTTTGCTAGACGTTTTTGGTACAATGCCGTTATATTTTATATTTAAATATTGATAAATTTTATTGATATTAGTAAATTGATGAGGCAAAAGAGGAGCTGAGACACTGCAGACGAGAGCATTTCATAATGGCCACTTAAATGTACACTTAGGTCGCAAGTCCTAGGCACGCGCACAACGCGCATGGATTGTTAAGTAAGCTTACAAAAATAATGTTATTGAATTTAGTTGCTGGCTTAAAATCTATAAAATTAGTTTATATTTAACAATTTGAATAGTTTACATTTTTTTACATAAAATCAAATAAATCATTTTTTTTTACATACTTTATTATTATTGACCTTTATAAAATTTAATTATACTTGACTTATTCTTTTTGGAGAACATATCTTATTGTACTCTATTCAGGAGCACAAATTGTTTCCATTTCGCAGCTCCGGTATAGTAAAGAACGGGGTTAAGTTCTGCCACCTAACATCTAACGAACACGTTGTGTTTAGTAGTCGGGCGCATAGCCAAGAATCTTCTAGTAGAAGTATCTTAACAGCAGGTTCTCTTTGCTTACTCCGCTATGTGCGCGGTAAAGTGTGAAGTGAAAAATATACCCGTATTAATATTGAAAGTTAAAAACAGTACAGGCCAGTCGTGACGCAGGGGCACAATGTGTAACTGTAAAATCGCCTGGTTGTGGGTTCGATCCCCACTCGAGGAAATGAAATATTTATTTACATTTATATTGTCATTTCATCGATCTGATGTTGAGACAAAGCGCGGCGTTGAGTTCCGCTTCTCCGTTCCGCAGAACTCGGCGGAAAGTAGGGAACGGAGTGTCTTAACACTAGGTTCCCTCTGCCTAACCCGCTGTGGACGGAATACAGCGTAAAGCTAAAAGATACAATTAATATTACTTTTTTTAAGCTTTATTATTAGTGTTAAGACGCTTCCGTTCCGCGTGAGTGTTGGAGGCGGATCTTGACGCCATGCCTCGTTACCTGAGCCAGTAAATGGAAATATTAAATATTTATTTTTTTTTCCGGTGAAAATTAAATCCACAACCTGTCTCACTTACAGTCGCACGCTTTCGCCCCTGTGCCACGACTGGCCTTAAATTAAAATATGCATTTATTTTATATTTAAACGTAGTATATTTTTTCTTGCACATACATTTTTATTTGGAAATTTTAAAATATCCTAGTCATGCAATATTGCCATCGATAATAATATAATGCTTAGTGGCTAGTTGCAAAAAGCACTTGTGCGTTGTAATACGAAAACTTTTGCGTCCAGGTCGCCATCAGTAATTTAATAGATTCGATACAAAGTTTTATACTGAAATTTATTTTTTTGTTTAATTTTCCGCTTTAGTTTGGCTATTTTAAAGTTTTGCCATTTTTAATTTTTTTGCTTAGTTTTCCAATACTTTTCTGATAGTGAACTAACCTTTGATATAAATTTTTAAAAAGTTTCATTTTGTTATTTTAATAGCAAAATCTTCGAAAGCTTCGGAGAATTGGAAAAACTTTAGTAAAATTACGTAAAAAATATTTTTAATAATGTAATAAGTTATATATTACAGATCTTTGATCTAATAAAATGTTAAATTTATTATCATTATCTGGGAAATGCGGGTAGATTTAGTATTAGTAAAAGAAACAGTTTTATTGTCATATTTATAACCAGAGATTAGCTTAAAATTCAAGATTTTTAATTTGCTAAGCTAATAATTTTAGAAAGTTATTGCATTTGTAAATTTTTTATAATATTGAATATTTGAGGCCAGTCGTGACGCAGTGACACAAGCGTGGCGAAACTATAAACGTGACCGGTTATAGGTTCGATTCCCACTCAAGGAATTGAAATATTTGATAGTTATCAATACGATTGTGTTTCACTTGCTCGCTATGGGAACGAGGCGAACGTTAGATTCCATAGTTCCACTCAGCATGCAATGCCTTCAGAGTTCGGCGAAATGTGGACAACGACAATGTGTTAATGGGAACGGAGTGTCTTAACACTAGATTCCTGGACAGCGTGAAGCTGAGAAAAATATTACAAATTATTTTTTTGAATAATATACAATGTAGGTCGCTTAATAACATTGTGATATACAAACTTAGGTTTAACCAGCGATATTAAGTTTAAATTACGGTCGGATGTGCTTACACATATATTATTCATACACATAAAATGTTTACTGCCGGCTGTAGGTAGCAAATTACAACGCTTTTAGAATAATGAAAGACAATATGAAACATTTTGTTATGCAAGTAGGATAACGTTACTTAAATGGGAAATGTGCTGTTTTCTATTCTATAAACTCTTAATTAAATTAATGAATAGACTATAAAAGTATACTAAATATTAAGAAAAACAATGAATCTAATTGATGACTACCGTCACTCAGTATAAAATATCGAAAAATTCGTGCGGGAAGTATTGAATGGAGTGTCTTGATTAATCGGGTATATATGCCTATCCTCATATGTACAGGATACAGAAAACAGGAGTCAGAACCTGAGTAAAAATACAACTAATTCTTTAATAATATCAAGTTCCATTAGATGAAATAAATAGATTAATCTTCGAGGGTGAACCTATTTACTGCATTTTTTTAATTAGAATCGGAAGAGATTCTCTGTGTATGTTTTTTCACAGTGGAGATATTAAGTCAATAGAACGCAACTAAGTTAGTAATATATTGTAATCGACAACGTAACAAAAAAATTACGTCAAAGTCAAGAAGAACGCGAATTGTAAATTGCTTTAATAAGGAACTACTTTGCAGTAGCTGGATAATTCCAAAGCTTGTCGAATGTCATCCGTAACTTTGATTTGTGCAGATGTAATAGTATAGTAGTCTTCGATGGAAACCTGATTGGAAAGGACTGAAGCGGGAATAATTGTTAACGAATGTATTTAGCTGCTAGGTGATATGTTTTTCAAGTAGTATCGTAAGAAAAGGTAAAATTTAATAAAGAGCGGAAATCAGCATAGTGCTCAGGGTTGGGTGATTTGGTAAAGAAACTATTTGCATAGTTTCCACATTTCTGGTAATTCATTAGAGATGATAGAATTGTTAATTTTGTAAATTCTACAATATAAAATATTACAACGTCGATTAGGGAAGGGCATAAGGGAGCAAAGCTTAGTATTATTTTGTAAATGTAATTTTAAAATACTATCTATATAATTAATTAAATGTTATTTTAAAAATAATAATTTAGTTATTTCAATTTTTGTTTAATAAATTCTATATGTAAAATCGATATATACTAATATATTAACTGCTATAGCAATTTAACATTCACTTTATTCTGCCATGTTAATTACAACCGTCGCTAAGAAACCGTTGCTAAGCAACAAGGAATTTTGTTGTTTAAAGAAAAGGTCGCCAAAAATGAGATTTCTGGACGCATACATGGCGTGCGCTGCCTCAAGTCTCAACCTTATAAAACACATAAAAACAATATTTTACAAAAAAAAAATCTATTATAAAATCCGCGATGGTATATGTTTATCACTGAAGGTTGAGCTACAGTAATCATTTTAATATATTTAATTTAAATTAAAGTTTATCGGTAAATGTATTTTCTTTAATTTGGTATGCATCCTTATCATGCTGTATTTTAAATATATTCTAAATTAATTATAAAAGTCACAATGCTGCAGTGCCATCTAGCGAGTCAATGCAAGAATTTATCGATCCGTAACAGTCTTATCAATAGTGGTTGGTCATTACCATTAGGGAAACAAGTTAGTTTGGTTATATTTGGACAGATGGGGCTAGTGTAATTTATTTTGTTGTCTGTAATTATTTATTTATTTATGTTCATATATTATTATAATTAGCACAAAATGATAAACAAATGAGTTATTAACAATACAAAACACTCGCGCCATCTAGACAAATCTAACAACAACAACAGAATACAAGGGAACAAAGTAACGACATAACGTAATATGTACGTATAATGTACATAGGTACATCTTACATACGCACTAAAGCATAACCTTCATTTTAAGGTTTCGCTATAATCGGACAAAAGTATAGTGGGTCACCATTTGACAACCAACGCAACGGTTGTGGATTCGATTCCCACTCGGGAAAATAAATGGTTTTTATAGAAATTGAAACGTTGTGGTAACCAGACAAAGAGTGTTAAAAATATTTTTAATTCGAATTAACTTAAAATTGCTGCTGCCCTGGGATGGTCTTTACAGCGTCATTGGGCGAAGAGATAAAAAAAAAAAAAAGCTTTATTCACATAATTTTTTTACAAGTTGAATCGCTGAGTCTTCCCAGTAAGTAATCGAAGATACTTGTGTTGGGAATGACTCGGAAATGAGATGTTAAAATAAAATACTATATTGTTTTTTTTATTCTATCGAATATACCATATATTCGAAATAAAAAATATGTTAGACATTAATTCTTAGTTAAAGCAGAGATACTCGAAGACGAATTATTACATTTTTTGCCTTTACTCGGCGTGTTAATTAGCGAAAGCCAGAGCCGGCTGTTGTCTTACAACAAGTTTTCTTTAATATATATTTAAGCTACATATTGTATCCTAAACATAGCAAGGTAGGCTGAAAAAATTTGGGAACCTAGTCTTAAGACACTTCCGTTTCTCACTTTTCGCTGAATTCTAGAGCGATTGCGTGTTGAGTGGCGAAACTGAACATTGCGATTTGTCTCTTTACCAGAGCGAAGAAATGAAAATGTTAAATATTTAATTTCGTCAAGTGGAATTTGAACCCACAGCCTGCCGCTTACAATAGCAAACTTTGTGCTCTTGCGCCACGACTGACCTCAATTTATTTATTAGAATATGATTTATTTATTTACTTATACATATTTGTATAATAGAATAGAATTAGAACCTCTATATCTATAAACCACGTCGCTTAAATATGCATGATATTATAACAAAGTTTAATTAGTAATAATGAGTTAATAGTCAAAATATTTTATATAGGCTTACTCTATTTTAATATTAACTTCCATTGATTGGAACAATATATAATATGGATATATTATATATTGTTTCCGGTTCCGGTCTCCACATTTATTTTATACCTTGTATCACCTTTCAAAGGTGGCAACGAAAAGTTGTTATAACAATATCAAAGGTCGTCATGGCGAGATGAGAATGTAAAGCTTAATTGGCTAGAACACTTGGACGCTATCCAAGGGGCGCGTGTTTCAATTCTACTACGATCAATTACTTGTACTATATTTTATGATATATTTCTGTTTAAAAAAAAACAGCTTCACGCTGCATCCCGCATACAGCAGGGCAGCAGCACATATTTCTTTTTTATCAGTTTTTTTAACACTATATCTTTAGCGGAGTAGCTAGAGAGAACGGAGTGCCAAAAACTATGGTCTATCTTTGTCCACTGTTATAAATCTTTTCATACTTGCCCTTAATAAGTTTCTTATGTTTTTTAGGGAACCTTCCTCCCTGGAACTGGAACCCTTGCTTCATAAATATTATGGTCATCTTACATACGTGTCATTAATGTTACAATACAGCTATATACAATTTTATCAAAATGAAAACGATATTCGATTATGTTGAAAGGGTTCCAGTGTACGAATAGTTACAATTGGAATGGGGTCGATCCCTTTATCTGTTAAAATATGTACAGGGATATATCCATGGCGATTGTATATCTTATTACAATTTCATATTGAGTGTGATTGAATAGGTCCATGTTAATATTGTAAATGGAGAATTGTGTTTGTTTTTGTAATTATTTTGATTATTTTGGTTTTCAGTAAAGTGAAGTAAAATACAATAGATGGCTACCTAAATAACAAATCACTCTGATAATAAGTTCTTCGATTTTCACGATTATTACACATTTCTGGCTGTACTTTGGCACACGAATGCAAAGCTGTAATATCTTATATAAAATTACGGAACCATTAATTATATATTATATATATTAATCTTATATTTCCGTTACGATTGTCAAATAATATACATATATTATTTTTTTTTGTTGCATTCCTATTTTTTTATAAATAGAAAGTAGGGGTGGAGGTCATTCACCTGATAACAAGCACGCACGCATAAAAGCACTCGACTGCCATAGACTAATAATGCAACTGAAAATCGCATTACATTTTGTAATCAATAATTGAATCGATTTCGCATTAGAAATGTTTTTAGCGAATCTATATCTGATATACATTTTACATGCATTTTAACTTTATCTTATAAATATTTGAAAATAATTGTAAACTATTTAAGCATTAATATGAGCATTTTATTAATATATAAAAACAATCTTAATATAAAAAAATCTTAATTTTTTATTCGGCTTCGATTTGTCATTCCTGCAGCGCCCTAAAACTTTCAACTTATTTGGGACTCAGTGTACTGCAACAGATGTTTCTGAATGATGAAAAGCTTAAGGCGATTACAAGATTCCCTCTCGGTTCAAGTTTAATATAAAAATAAGAAGATAATGCTCTTTTAAGTGTATGTTCTCCTGGTACTTCAATTCTGAAACTTTGCTCGTTTGTTACGCAGGGGAATGTGTAAGTAAGTAAAAGTAAATGTCAATATTTTTTGAGCTATAGGCGATGCACATGCTTCTGACATGAGATCATCGAAGACACGATGTTTATATTGGATTCAACATAGTAAATATTGTATGGGTTGGTTAGGTCTTCTATATGATGCGATAGATTTTTTTAAAATTAAACAAAAAAACTTTTTAAAACTTATGAAACGGATAATAAATTTGTTTTCACTTTTTTTTACATGAATTTTCACATATAATATTTAATATTATTTTGTTAATAAGGCTAAACCATATATTGTTTTGTGATAAGCAATGTCCATATTAAAAGTCATAATAGTGGTTTTTTTTTCGTAAAATGCAACATATTCTAAGAATTTTAACATAGTGACTAGAACCTATATTAGTAGTGAACGTTCATGTCATTAATCTTTTAAAATGCAATCATCTACACATACCATAATTAAGTCAACAATAAAGAAAGTCCCAAGTGATTGAGTGAAGTCAGTCATTTCAAATTGCTGAGTATAAATTAAAAACATAAAGAAACAACCCCTATTTCTATTAAAACTAAAAGTTTAGAACATTTTCTATAGATTTCAACCCTTGACACTATAATTGCAAGGGCTGACTCACGTTTCACATTTGTACTCGTAAGCGAAGAAAGCATTTGTGCGGAGTTTTCCATATCGTGACGTTTTATCGAACGATCTGCGTCTCTCGCCGTCGCGATGATCCATCTTTGAGGGAATGAGGTGAGTGTAGACGGGCGCATGTATAGCTTTTTGGTTATTTTTTAAGTGTTTTTTAAAATTAATATTTTTTCGTTGTTTTAGGTGTGGCGTTCTGTTCTCCTACTCTATACACAATGACTCGACAATTGCCTGAGGGTAAGAGAGCAATCTAGCAGTAGGAAATAAGAATTGAACGAAATTCGTCGCGTAATGAAAACCTATAGTGTACTTCCCGTTGACCCACAGTTATGATATTTAGGACGTAGTAATTTCTTACAATACAAATAAAAGAAAAAAATAATAACAAGCTTGTATTTGTAGTTCATTTCATACAAAATAAGTGTCAATACGCGCAAACTTAAGTTTGTTAACTATATTCGCCTCGCTCTTATTAATAGTATATTTCAAGCAGGCGTAGCCGCAAGGGGGCCGCTAGTCTAGAATAAAAACATTGACTGGAAATCTTAAATAGCAACTGATTATTTTTTTAAATCTTCATACGTTTTCATTAAAAAAAAAATATTTCCTTGAAAATTGTAGAATCTATTTTAAAATTTCTATTACCTTAAACTATATTAACATACTAATTTAGAAAACCGCTACGTTCTAATTTTATACCGCTACGTTCTAAGTGTGGAATAACACTTTAAAAATGTAAAAAAACATGAACATGGTTTTATCAATTACTCGAACAGCAAGTTTGCGCAGTCAGCAACTCCTACCGCTGATCCGTCTTCGTGTAGCACGCAGACGCGTGATTCCACCAACAAGGGTGCGCCGATATTATTTTTTTCCTCCGTACAAGTTTGTTGTGAAACTTACAAACAAAGGGCCGCGTCCAGTATGAAATGGTGTTGTTAAAAGTATTGAACTTTGTACCAAGTTATTTTATAAGAAGTAAATTATGAGAGTTCTTGGATAAGATGAGTGTCTAATATACTTGTAGTCTTCGGAATTATACCATCTGGTGTCTTTGTTCTTCTTTTTAATTTATAGCTATATTTACTTTTGAGGCTATCATGGTGCAGTGTAACTGTTAGTATGATGTTAGTTTCGGATTTGATCTTCACTCGAGAGAAATTTTATCTCCAAATAAGAAAAACTGCAGCGTTAAGTTCCGCCACTCAACATACAATATCTCGAATTTGGAAGAAAAGCGGAGAATGGAGTGTCTGTGTAACACTTGGCTGAATACAGCGTGAAGCTGAAAGCTTTTTATAAAAAAAATAATATAAGTATACTCTTATTATAGCTATAACTTTCATAATAACAACGGTACATAACACGTTGTACGATGAATATTATAATAAATATATAAATTTAATATAGTACATACTTTATTATATCATTTTATGAATTTACTACAGGTTGTTGATTAAATAAAAACATTCCCCGCCCTTGCGGCAACAACACCCCGGAAAAAGTCATAAGTACAGAAAATAGGCTATAAACATTTTATAGACTAACGAAAGCCTTCGAGCGTATAAATTTTCAATCACGCAAGTAACAGCTTTCAGTTGTACACAACATAATACTGCAACTTAAGGACTTATTTTTTTATCAGCTTCACGCTGTATCCAACATACAGCAGGGTAGGCAGTGGGAACCAAGAGTTAAGACACTTCGTTACCCACTTTCCGCTGAATTTTCGAGACATTGTGTGTTGAATGGTGGAACTCAACACCGAGATTTGCCTTGTTGCCAGAACTAAATACTGAAAGTATTAATAAATTATAATTAGTTTTCTCCAGTGGGGATCGAACCCGTTTAACCGTCGCGTTAAAGTCACACCCTCGTGCCACTGCGCTACTACAGCCTCAATATTATTATAACTTAAGGACTTATAAATGATTATAAGGGCTGTCATTCAATATCCACTAACTATCCCTTCACAATCAAGTACTGAAATAACATATGAAGGCGATAAACGTTTAACAATTAAAACTTTGTGCCATATTTTCGGGTTATTAAGCAAACGATTCAACCCTCTTCATACTGAATAAATTTCCCTCAGAGATTTGATCGCAACGCCATGACTCACGCATATTAAGCAACCCTATAGAGCATATTTAAATGCACATTATGTGATTTCCTCGTAAGTGATCTTTCATGGTGCACTTCCTGTTATTTTGGGTTCCGTTTATCTGTGACTTAAGAAAAAAATATAAAAATTATTTAATATAGAAGACTAAAATGCGACCACGCTCGCTAAAACAATTTTTTATATTTTTTTATAAAAAATATCCTATGTCCTTTTAATGAGTCCTAGAATTTTGTGTACAAAGTTTCATGATAGTCGGTTGAGTAGTTTTGGCGTGAAAGTGTAATAAACAAATTTACATTCCCATTTATAATATTATTTATATATGTATTATTAAATTGAACGTAAATAACATATGAGAATTCTATTACCAGGAAAATTATTGTAGCGTACAGTTTTCCATTAGAAATAAGGGCATTACCAAAAATATCATCCAATTTCTCTCTAGGCAAGATTATTAAAGTTACACAAAATGACATTTAAATCCTTTGAATCCTAATACGTCGACATCAAAGTAGGAATATTGTAAAGAACCCTGCCCCCAAAAACTTGACAGATACGCTGTTATTTTGACGTGTGTAACGAAGGTGAAAAACAGCCAGCTCAGCGAGGGAGAGAGACGTCAGCCGAATTGATTTACAGTCATCAGTCATAGCTATGAAGGTTTTTGTGCACGATATTTTGATTTTTCACTCATATTGTTTTGGATAATGCACAGTGTAGGCGTGGCGGTGAGGTTACACCTACGTAAACATCGATTAAATTTTGTTTTTTTTTTAACAAAATTGGATTCGTATTTTGAAAACAATAAATATATTTTTTATCATTTATTTCGTGCAACTTTTTTTGTTAGAAAAAGAGAGTCTAATGATATATCCATTTAGGTCTTTATTTTCTAACATGACAAATGCAACATTTGGTGAATAAACAAACCCTCTTAATATTAACCGTGTCAACGTTCCCTATACAAAATTAAGCTGACAGCCTCCACGCCCCAGGTGTACCACCACGAGCAATATAATTATTTTTTCGGTGACATGTTTTATCCTGTATGCCTACAGCAGGATATGCAATACCTTCCACTCTCCGCCTTTCGAATTGTAGGCATTGCATGTTGAATGGCGGAACTCAACGCAGTACTTCGTCTTGCCATAGCTGACCAATGAAAATTATTTATTTTCTTGACATACAATTGCATTTCCGTCAGACACTGTCCCTATGAGTCACGACGGACTTTAGTAATTATACTTTATATTGTTTACTAGCGGGACTTTAGTTGGTATTACTTGCAAAAATTGCCTAGAATAGATTAGAATAGAATAGATTAGAAGTTATTTCATAACTATCAAGGTGGTAGATGCGCGTGCACAACAAACGCGTTTTTCCTCACGCAAATCCCGATTTCGGGACAAAAAGTAGACTATTTGTTGCTCCTTGCCGCGCTTGCACAATGAAATTACCACAAAAATTGGTTCAGTAGTTCGGAAGTTTAGCCCGAAAGTAAAGGACTGCAAAATCAATTGTCGACAATTCTTTGTCGACAATTGATTTTGGAATGGTTCAATCCAATATGTTCTAGAGAATGAAGACGTAGCGTAACTTACACCTTACACTTACTGTAGCTACTTGCTGTAGATGCTGTAACTTGAGCGTTGGGCGCTTCGTTGTATGTCTGGTCACCCCGCTAGGGAAAAAGTAAGAAGCTAAAACTAAATAAAAAGGACCGTCGTAGCGCTGGGATACAAGCGAGCGCCTGTAAACGCAGCAGGTTGTGAGTTCGATTCCGATCCGTAGTAATGAAATGTTCAATATTTTCATTTAGTCCCTCTGGTAACGAAGCAAAGAGTGTCGTTGAGTTCTCAACACGCAATCACTCGAGCATTCCGCGAAAAATGTGAAACGGAAGTGTCGCAATGGCAACGAAGTTTCGGTATTTCGAAGTTTCGAACATTCGGTTCTCAGTTTTAGTTCTCTCTCATTATCCTGGACACAACGTGAAGCTTAAAAAATTAAAAAAGAGAAACAGAACTTAATACTATTATTAAGAATTTACTCATAATTAGAAATTGGACTTCGATATGAAATACATAAATAATTATCCAGTTGAACCGGGCATTATTTAACTCGATTATTCCTTTGAAATTGCTGGCCATATCTATTACATGATTACTAGGAAAGCTATTCCGTGAGGGTTACTCAATATTCAATCAACGCCAATCGAATACGGAGATATTAAAATTGCTGTGTTGTTTTTATTATTTAATAATAGTTTTGAGGCCAGTCTGGCGCAGTGGTACAAAATGTGTTTGTAAGCGCTAGAGGTTATGGGTTCGATCCCTTGAGGAAATGATATATTTATTTAAATGTATATTTATATTTCTTCGCTCTAGGATAGAAGCAAATTGAGTTACGCCATTCCACCTTATTAAATATAAGGTCATTAAATAAAAAAAAGACACGATTAGTCTGTGAAGCGCAACAACTCAATATATAAAAAACAAGAGATATATTCTAAGAAGCGTTACGTTACTTTACGCCATTGTTTGAAGCAAAAAAAAAGTAACGATTTTTCCAAATTTCCCATATTATTATTTAGCATTAAAGATGAGGGTACATTAAAACGCGTAGTGTACTGGTAACGGTGGGGGCACTCGCTGCTTATAGAAGCATCGCTAATGGCTATCCAATTGATTTATGATTCCGATGCATGCAGTGTAAACCCACTGTTTCCACCACATTTGATTTCCACATGCGCTACCGTATAAGTGATTTTACGCTTAGGTACTTTTCCTATGGAGCTTTTATGAAATATTAATATTCCTAAACGCCGGCGGGACTCTAATGGAGTGATAGAATGGGTAACAGATGAATATCTTATTTAAGTGTTTGAGATTTAGATGCTAGGCGGTATCATAAAAAAGGGATTTTCTTTCAATACAACTAAGTTCATTTAAAAATTAGCTTCACACTGTATCCCGCACACAGCGGGGAAGGCAGATGGAACCTAGTGTTAAGACACTCCATTCTCCACTTTCCGCAGTATTCTGGGAGCATTGCGTGTTGAGTGGTAGAACTCAACGCCTCGCTTTGGCTCGACACCAGAGCGAAGAAACAGAAATATAAATTTAAATAAATATTTAATTTCCTCGAGTGGGGATCGAACCCACAAGCAGTCGCGTTTATTAGTCACATTTTGTGGCTCTGCGCCACGACTGGCCATCATTTAAAATTTTAAAATAATATATTTAGCTTGAGTGGAAAATTAATGTCATCTTTTACTTTCAGGTTACATTAGTTTGAAGGCGTATCAAAGGTAGTAGTTATAGAACCAACTAAGTACGTAACATACATACAAAGTACATACATAGTAAGTCTAAATATGAAGTGATGATAGTTATAGATAGGCTGATCTTTTAGCAAACTATAGGGAGATTCCTTTGCTCTACCTCTTACTCCTACTTCTACCCTGCACAAATTAGTTCGATAAATTTAACAACTTATTTATTTTATAATAAGAATTTTAAGGAATATTTAGGTTCCCATGTAACCTAACAACATAAATTCTAGCAGTATCGCGCGTATTATAGTAAGTAGGCTTTTATTTATATAAATGGCATGAAACTTTATCATGAAAAGCAATCTAGGTTACGAAAGATGAAAGTTTTAGGCATTCCTCATGAAACTTATTTAAAAGGTTTGTTAGATTAAAATAAATTTGACATACTTAAGATAAAAGTAAAGTTTGTGAGTAAATCATCCAGCAATATAATGTGTGATGATGTACCTACTTGGTTTAAAATATTTTTTAAGCATTCTTATTCTTAGCGCTTAACTGAAATATTTATGCACAAATATATCTATATTTTGATTATGTATTTATTTTATTTATAAAGATATGGTAAACAAGAAAATGAATTTCCTTGTACTATATTTGTCAGTGACAGATACAGACAGTGCTTAAGCAATTTATGCAAGATTATATTAAAGAATATAGAAAAATCTAAATGTTAAATTTCTTATCTCCCATAAATAAAAAATAATAAAAACTCCTTCTAGTAAGTGCTGTATTATTAAAAATTTCTTTACCAAAGAGTAGACATTATTACATCTACTTTGACTCAAGAATCTTACTTAAAAAATTCCGCAATACATAACTAAATATATAATCAGTAACAGTTAGTTACCTACAATTTTTATCATACACAAACGAAACCACAGCACAGTTTTTGTCGGTTTAGCAAATTTAAACAGCAACATAGCAGTGGTCTGTGCTAATAACCAATGCAAAGCGATGTAGCTTTGATTTATGGGCAAAACGCACGCGTTGGTGAACTGCGCTGCCGACTATTCGTTTTGTATGGGCGGTCTGTTCAATTTGCTGTAATCAGGAGTTAATAGCTTGCTTTGTTTTGTTATTCCCGGTTGCTTATTTAGATTACACGAAGATTGAGTGGTGAAATTGATTTAGATATTTTTTTAAGTATTATTTAATATAACTTATGTGGAAATTTGTATTTTTTTATTGGTTTCTATTTCAGTATTGTGCTTTATTCTACATAATAAGGTTAAGGAAGAATTTCGTGTTAAGATACTTTTTTGACCCTATTTTTTGGCCAATTTTTGAGACTGTGCATCGAATAAATGAAAATAAATGCAATCACTTCCCCGAGCTGATATAGAAGCCATTTCATTTCACGCAATATTCTCAGTTACGGTTAGACGCTGTCCCACTGACTTTGGCTTTAATGTACTGTAACTACTTAAAAATCATCACATACCAAATTTCATATTTACTTAAATTTATATTTCCATTTCTTCTGCTCTAGTGTCGAGGCAAAGGGCGGTGTTGAATTCTACCACTCAACACGCAATGTCCAGAATTCGGCAGAAAGCACTACAGCGACTAGGTACCCTCTGCCTACCCTGCTGTGTGCAGAATACAGCGTGAAGCTGATGATTCAAATTTATATAGTTAGGCATTGCAATTTTCTCACGGAAACTAAAAAACTGTGACCTGGAAAGATCCAAGAGTAAACAAATACGTATACCGCATTGTTCGAAAAAGCGTATTTTTACCGCAAATTGTATTTGCGACTTCATTGAAAAGCAAGCCCCTTAAATGTGATTCCGCAACCAAATGAACCATAAAGTCGTCTTTTCGTTGAATGAAGTAGGAAATCCAATTAGCAAGGCTCACCGGTTGCATTCACAAAGTACGGTGCAATCGGGACGCGTTCAGGCACCGACAGAAGCTTTACAGCGCATCTTGATACCCGACCAGCGATAAATCTGTTATAAATCGATTCCACCAGGTTAAAGAACTAAATGGATCGTAAAAATTAATAGGTGTCTGTCGCCCGACGAATAGGAGGGTATAAGTGGAATGGCGTTTTCCCAGTTTATGAATTACTTGGGAACTTTATGACGGCTTTGTCAGGCTTGGCTTTTTGCGCGTCACGTGTTGTAGACGGATGCGAAATTGGATTTTTTTGATAGAAATATTACGTTCAAGGATAATATTCACACGTAACGCCATGAAGAATTGTTTTATTCTTCTCTTTATAAGCCTTATGAGTATAAATAGCGAAATTGATTTAGAAATATGGCACAGCCTTCACTGTAAACATTGCGATTTGGGAGCGGTTCTTTATTATTTTGTATCAGTTTTTATATATTTTAACACGTTTATATTAGGTTACCTTGTAATAAGATAAAGAAAGTAAGAAAATTAATTTGACTTTTTGTAATAATTATAACATCGTAGGTAGCTTACGTGACAATATAATATGGTATCATGGAGTTTGTCTGAAGATGGAGCTAGGACCTGAATACTGAAAGTTTTCTCTTCAAGAACCACTTCAACCTAGGCGGATACGAATTTACTTATAGCTTTTGTATTTTTTTAAGCTATATTTTTTCGAGGTCTTAAATAAAGTATAGGTATATTTAGCCGGGTTATTATAGTATAAATAAGTATAGTTAAAATGTGTTAATAGCTCGTGAATGTATTGTGTGTATATTGCTATAAAAACTTAATGAGAATCATTTTTTTACTACTATTATTTAATATAACAACATAGTAAGTAATATACTAAACAGTTAAATTTATAATTGCGAACAACCGACCAAAAGCTGCCAATATAAAAAAAAATACTACCACCCCTTTTTAACACATAATTCAGAACGGGACACTAGCACGTACAAGTCGTGTATAAAGAAAAGGAAACGTATCACATAGCCAACCTTTATGCCGCGCATTCATCCGACCTCCCGCTGTGTTCTACACGCCTGGTGAGCAACTACTGAAATGTTGAATGTTTTATGTTTTCCTTAAAAGTCCATTCTACGACATACTTTGAATCAATTTAATGTTGGCAGTAATGTGAACAGCGTAGTTACATGAATGTTGTGGCTTAGTTGGACATGTTTTTATCTCTACAAAATTGATGTGCGTTCGATTCTCGTTTGTGGGAAAAAAACGATTAAAATTATTTCATTTTTCATATATTCCGTTTGGCGTAAAAAAAATATTGCGTTGAATTCCGCCATTCAACACTAAATACCTTGACAACAGGCTTAAAATGTACTAGATTCTTTGTCTCTCCTGTATACGGAGAAGAAAGAGAGAGAGAGAGAGAGAGAGAGATTAGAATTAAGCGGTGTTAAAGCAATAAATACTACATATATTAGAAACATTATATTATTTTCATTTTATTTATATGAAGCCAATAGACGTCTCGACTTCCAATAATAGATTCATTAAAACTTTGTGGTGTGTTGTAGCGTGTTTATTGCTTAGATGATGTAAATTATTACTAATGTCATATTCGTTGAGTCTCTATTATTACGAATCAATAACTTATAAATTATTTAGGAATATGTAATGTATAATCTAGACAAATTTAAACCTTAATTTGTCTCTATAGTACTCTATTAGACTAATAAATATTAAAGAATTTTAAGATTCAAAACCAAAATATAAAAAGACTTTTTTAATTTTCTACTTTAAATATAGTGTATATTTTTTCTCTTTTATAATCTAATATTTTAGATGTTGAGCTGAAGCTGAACGAAATCGTAACGAATTCCATCAAATGAGGATAACCTAGACGTGACATCTAGGACCCCTTGGAGCTAAGCGTGTCAAAAGCAACTGTTCCAGGAAACCACTAGAAGGTAATACACACAGAGTATAAAATGGAGCTCAGGTAGCTCCAATTTATAATGTTATTTTACAAATATAAATTATAATATATAGTTATTTTAAGTAATGGAATTAATTGCTTAAATATTTTGTATAATCAAAGAACTCAATAATCATTTAGGTAAAAATTTGAGTTATTTTTATGAAACGTAATTTTATAAATACATATTATGAAAGCGATCTATTATTGTATACGTATATTTTTTCAGTTTCACGCTGCTTGAGAGAGAGTAGGCAGGTGGAGCCATATTTAAGACTCTCCGTCCCCTACGTCCCGCTGAACCCTCGACACTACAGCGAAGAAATGAAAATATTAAATATTTCATTTCGTCGAGCGAGAATCAAACCTACAAACGTGTGTTTACAGTCGCACGCTTATGCCCCTGCGCCATGATTGTCCTCTATTTATAAAATACTACTATCTCATAAAAAATAGAAATTTATATCCTTAAATACATATTCTGTGGTCTCACGAAGCTATTCGCCGACTTATTTACAATGCGCTCGCGGCGACCGTGCCTCCGTGTCCGTTCACACTTTGACCATCTACGGCAAAATCTTGATACTGTATGTTCTTACATCTTTAATCTGTTCAGTTATAAACTATATAAAACCTTTAAAGGAAGAATGGAGTTTTAAAATTAAATTTAGTTCGGATTTACAAAGGATTTTCCATGATGATTTTAATTGTTCGGAAACAAATAAGGTAAATATATTATTTTTGTATCCTCACCTGTATCCCGCGTACAGCGGGATAAATAGGGGAAATTTTGTTTAAAGACTTTCCGTTCCCTATTTTTAGTCTAAGTTTTCGACTGCATGTTAAGTGTTGGAACTCAACGTCACGCTTTATGTTGTTACTAAAGCAAGGAAACGAAAATAGTTAATTTCTTCGAGTGGGATCGAACCCACAGTGGAGTTCCATTGCACCACGACGGCCTGAGTATAATGATGTGTGAAATTAATTTTGCTTACGTATAAGAAACAATAAAATCTGTTAATTTCAAGAAATATAGAAATAATTTAACTTTCTCAACACCATTGTGGAGGAAAATACTGTCTAAACCACCTGTTTCAGTCAAATCACAATGTTTGCAATGCTAATAATATTTATAAAGATAATTTACCTACTAAGAAGCCCATGTGGCAATTTATACGCATATAGCTAAAGACATCCTTAGTTTATTTTTTAGGATAAGACATAATTTCATTTTATTTAAAATATTTAATTAGTAACGCATATCAAAACGACTCAAAACTGACATCGAGATGTGAGACGTACAAAAGAACTCACCGTGACAGGCCGTGATGGCTGAATACCGACAACCAACTTGTTCATCACTTCTTAATACAAGTATCATTCGAAAATGATCCCTAGGGCCTTCGGAATTAGGCTTACAAAGAAATTTGCGGATTTCGATCATTTAAGATCAGCTTATTAAATATAAATCGTCTTTTCGATGTCTTTAGGTGTAAATTATTCAAACAGATTCATCCAAAAAATATTCCGTCAGTTTTTTTTTCTTTATCTCAGAAAGGCAGTCCTTAAATATAAACGAAGGCATTTAACCGGCGGGCGTTCTAGTGATCTGCGAATTTGGAAAAGAATTTTAAAGTTGAAATTACATAAGAAACGATCATAAAGTTTTGCTTATGGGTAGTGAGCTGGTGACTTAAAAATAACATATTCTTTTGATGAATGGCTCTCATAGATATTTTTATATCAGCTCCGTATCAAATTAATTTTGTATTTTCAAATTAAAATGATAATTGAGTTGCGCCAGTCGTGGTGCATGGACACAAACTGTGACTGTAAAATCGACTGGTTGTGGGTTCGATTCCCAATTGAGGAAATTAAATATTTATTTATATTTTAATTTCTTTGCTCTGGTGTCGAGGCAAAAAATTTCAATACGCAATGCCTCCAGATCTCAGCGGAAAGTGGGGAACGGAGTGTCTTAACACTAGGTTCCTTCAGCCTACCCTGCTGTGTGCGGGATACAGCGTGAAAATGATAAATTTGAACGATAATTAATTAACTTTTTTCACTATTATTCAAGAAATTGTGCATTACACTGTATTGTGAACTTTGAAACTTATTAAAAATACATTTTATAAAATAGTTCGTTTATACATCTAACATTGTATACTATTTGACTGTATTTCAATAGAATGTATGTAGTATTTACATCAAAATTAGGTCAAACAAAATCAATTGTAGTCAACTGAAATGAAAGGGCCTATTATAAACTCTATTCCTAGGAGTACGTATTAAAACACGTTAATTACGTATTATTTCGCTATTATACGGTATTATGTGCTATTATAAGTGACTTCGCCATACAAAAGTTACATTCGCTGTAGCTAATACTAAAGCTTTTCAATCATATTTAACAATGGCAATCAGTATTTGAAGTTTTGTTTTTTATTATTTTTATTCTATAGGTAAGCATGTAATTAAAATAGATTTGAATAGATTAGATTGTTACATGTAAATGTTATAAGCAAATTATTGTTAAGTATAATATCTGTGCATAAAGTGAATTAAGTTGCGTCTTGCTCTTGACAAAAATGCCGTACCTCTCAAAATTATGCTAAACTTTTTAGTTTATAATAATTTAATTAGATACTGTACCTATAATTTTATCCCGAGTAGACAAGATCTATATTGGTCTTTTTGATAGTTATGTAACAGATCTGTCAAACAAACTTCATTTTTCAACGCGTTTGCTTGTGAAGCCAAATAAAATAGTTTCGGTAAATCCTGTCAAAATTCCACGCGATACTAAGATTTTTTACTTACTTTTCTTTTCCCTCCCCCATACACAGATATTTTAATTACACAAAATAATGTTGCAGTTCACTAAAACTTTTTAGGTCATATTTTAGATGACATCCAAATGTTATCTATACTAATATTATAAAGCTAAAGAATCTAGCTTCGACACCAGAGCGAAGAAATTATAATATAAATTTAAGTAAATATTTAATTTCCTCGAGTGGGGATCGAACTCACAACCTGTCGATTTTACAGTCACACTTTGTGCCCCTGCGCTACGACTGGCCTCTCTATCTGGTTAAACACGCTAATATCAGAAACTACTAGTTAGAATTAAAGAAAAATATGTTAGATATTTCATTTATCGACGAAAGTTAGCTGGACTGATAAAAAGGCTGTACTGGCTGGCTGGCTGTATAAATTCGCGTGCTTAGAACGTACCATATCAGTTCATATACGTTTTTTTTTAAATAAAAATCAGCCTATCCTGCTATGTGCGGACACTTTGTTCCCCACTTTCTGCCGAATTCTGGAGGCAACGCGTGTTGAGTGGCAGAACTGAACGCCGCGCTATGCTTTGACACCAGAGCATAGAAATGAAAATATAAATGTAAGTAAATATTTCATCTCCTCGAGTGGAGATCGAACTCACAACCAGTCGGTTTTACAGTCACATTCTGTGCCGCTGCGCCACGACTGGCTATACAATTTTTAGTACTTGCAATTTAAACACGAATGAAACTACAGGTGAAAGCGAGCTAAGATGTACCTCATAATTGCTTTTACAGATCCAAAAAACAAAAATTAAAAAGAGATCTATCTTGTGTGTTATGGCGTCGTTAAGAAAATAAAACTTCGATAAAAGCTAAATGTTTAACAAACAATAAGCGAAGCTAAACAAGTTTTAATATGTCATCAATCATCCAGCAGTTTGATGAATGGTGTGAGTTTGACATTAATGAATTTTTACGCCCGCATCTCTCATACATTTGCCACGGTAATTACTTCTTTGACTGGACCGAGATCGGTCGAGATTATTTTTGAGGAACCATTTTGACCACGTGTAACGAGTACGACGCGAGACCTAGAACATAGTGTTTAGAAATCGTAATTGTGAATCATAATGTGCCTATTCTAGTTAAAGATTTGGGTAAATATGAAAGTTGAATTATTTATTAGTAGAATTTATTATTATTAGTAGAAAAAAGAAATAAAATATCACTCGTAGTTTTAATGTAGGTTATTCTTTAACAGAAACGAAATTGGTAAACTAATTGCCAATTATTTTTGCTTATATTATGTATAAATAAAAAACATTAGTATATATGAAACGTTTACGTAAAAAATATATTGACTATGTATTTTATTCATATCTATCGCGTATAAAGTCAAGAGGGTCCTTGTATAATATTCTCCGTTTCCCACTTTTCACTCAATTTGTTTTCCTAATTGTCATTATCAGAAGATCGAGGAAGTAAAAGAAAAAAACATTACCTCGAGTGGGAATCGAACCCAAAACCTGCGTCACGACGGCCTCATATATAATAATGAATATACCATAAAGATTGTCTTGAATAGTATAAACGTCTTTAAATGATCTACGCGATATCGAATGAGCAAGAATTTCATTAACTTAAAATAATACAGAAAGAACACTTTAACGAGATATTTTAAATTATCTTGTTATAAGGCCTTATGTTTATTGTTTTAAAAGTATTCAAGCGTAAATGAAGCCCTAAGGTTTTTTAAAATATTTTTAAACATTTTTAAAGTGTTATTCCACACTCAGGATGAACTTAGCATGATGAGAACGTATTGCTTTCCCGCTACGTAAGTATTTTGCCTTAAGGTTTATTTTCTAATATATGCTAATTAATAATAAAGATTTAATTGTTATATCTTGGCTTACAGTTACTGGTACTTTTCTGTAAGGACATATTAATAAGCGGCAATTACTAATGAAACTATATGGATATAAAAATATGTATATTATTTTTATTTAATTTATTGGCAGCGGCGTCTGTTAACAGTATGAACAAGACAAAGCGTGGCGTTGAGTTGCGTCATTCAACTCACAATATTTCGAAACTTGGGCGGAAAGTGGGGAACGGAGAATTTCTTAACACAGGTCCTAATATACACGGTATACAGAGTAACACGAAAGAAAATAATTTATTTGCAAATTTAACTTTGCAGTCACTTTGCTGTTTTTTTAAATGCAAAAAGAAAAAAATAAGTTACTGCAGGAAAAGTAAGTAAATATAAATTTTAAATATATTTTGCTAGAGAATTTATCATAACAAAATGACACTCCTTATGGCGCATCAACTTAATGCAAGGAGTGGCATTTGATGCCCTTTAAAGGTAAAAGTGAATTGTTTGTTATTTTATATCTACGTTTTATATTACTTAAATAAACATCATTATAAAAATAAACAATATTTGCAATAGATATAAAGTGACACAGCTCTCATAACAAAGAAAAGGAAAATTTCAAGAAAAAAATCACTACTTAACGAATATATATAAATTTATATATCGAGGCCGTCGCAATTGTTGATGATTCGATACCATATGGAAGAAATACATTTATTTTGATAAATGCCTATGCCTATGCCTTAAGTTTTAAAGTGGGCAGAAAGTAGAAAACGGAATGTCTTAACACTCCTTTCCTTCCTTTCTGCCTGTCTGCCTACATGCTGGAATAAGTGTGATGCTAAAAATAGAATTATATTACGAATTTTATCATATTACTTTTGCTTGCTTTTTTTTACTTAATAATCTACTATTTCTCTCTTTTTCACATGTTCAATAAAATATTTTTAACAGTCTGAATTTAAATTTTTATAAAAATCGGTGGCAATTTAAAGATTTTTCCATATAAACTTTCAACCTCTTATTTGAACCCTTAGGGGGTGAATTCTTAAAAATCATGAAACATTTGTTCAATGAAATATTTTTAAGAGTCTGAATTTCAAATTTTATAAAAATAGGTGCAGATTAATTTTTTTTTTCATACAAATTTTCAACCTCTATTTCATCCCTTTAGGGTTAAAATTTTGCAAATTCCCTTCTACGTGGATGTCCAGAATATGAAAATAAACATCTGCGAATTTCACGTTTCTACCATCAGCCGTTACGGCTCTGCGTGCGTCTTACCTCAGTCAGTCAGCACAAGTCCTTTTATATATATATATAGATAAATATATATATACCTAGATATTATGTATAGATAAATACCTAGATATTATGTATATACTCTTAATACTGGAGCAGTGTCTGAGAGTTGCGACTCAAGGTTGCAGGAGCGTCTTTAAAATCGCCTTTACCACTGGAACTCAGTATAACTAATAAAAAAAACAATTCAAATACCGCGTTCTATATAATTTAGTTCCTTAAATTATAAAAAAATAACGAAAAAGTTAAGTTTTTATATATTATATTATATTACAGTAATACATAGAAATACGATGTTTCAAATTATCTTATATAGTTTAATTTCCATACAAATGGGTCATTATGAGGTTACACCCGAGTAATTGTTGTTGTTATTATGCCTTCAGGAAACAAGTAATCCTTTGTATTGTCAAGTTCTTAGAAGTGAGACATCCTAACCCTTTGTACAATGGAAATGGGATATCTTAAGAGAATTTTACGTACTGTCATATTAGATACTTGGTTGATATATTATATGTATATATTTGTCTATATTACCGTTTAAGCACAATAAAAGGTTTGATAAGAGATTGTGCTTTTCCTTGTAAATATTAACTTGGAATAATCTAGAACGTGAAATTCTATGAATCTTGAAAGAAGAATTCTATGAATCTTGAAAAAGACAAAAGCTAAACTCAATATCAATGATAAAACATTAAAAGACTATAATAACATTAAAGTACAACACAAAAGCAATCTAATTTACTTACAGAAATAACAATACAAATTAAACTATAATCCAAGATAAATTAACATACAAATAAAACCAAATGTAACGTATGAAACGTTGATAAATTATTTGAATGAGTGACTTACACATTCACTTTAGCCGGTTCTACTCTAACATTAAACACATTTTCAGCAGCTTCTAATTAAATAGGAATTACACGTGGATGCTCCGTATTTTACAGTTCACCGTTAAACACGATACTTCCCAAGTCTATATATATTTAGTTCCGCGCTCTGATGAAATAGCAACTTAAGCACGAGTCTCATTACGTATACATAAAGCTGCTAGTTTGTTCACATTGCACGTACACTGAATATTTTATAATGGCGAAAATTTTATTTCTAAGAAAATTTTCAAGAGTCAGCCAAGTTTCGAGGTGCTTGACTAGCTTGAAATTTCGTCAAAAGCGCAGATAGCTAAGTAAGTATAAGTCATGATATTTTTGAATTAGGAAAGTTAGTATCTTGCATTACTTTGTGCATTTCATATGTAGATTTTGTGATTTTTAAATATGAAGTGACTAGTGAAAGAGGACATTTATGTTTTACCATGAATAAATAATGTAGTAAAGTTATATAATGTACTGTCGAAGAGCGCTTTAAATGAATTTTAACTCTAATATGAACGCCAAGTTATCTACATGACATAAGCTGCATAATGAAAAACCGACAGTCTCGAAATAAATTGAGAGAATTTAGTAAGAATCTAAATTTAACATTATTAATTTTTAACACCCTCGTTCCATATATAAACGTTGGAATATTCCTATATACCAAAAAAAAAAGAAATCTCAACCCCAACACGCCGCTTTCCACTGCAGCAGGAACCAATCGCCCGAGTAAATCATAATTCAATACCCGCAAACTTTAAAAGTCACTCACAAGACGAGGGAGGGCTAAGAATTTTGAACCCCCGCATTCAAAGCGTCTCACAAATAACTTAACGGGGAAACTCTATATAGCATAACCTTCCAAACCAGACGTCCTAATCGTCCCTTTTGAAATCCCAACTAACAGGAAACTCGCATTTACATAACAATAAAAACGCGATCTGAACATCTAGAATGCCTGTGCGATATTCACGGATCATAAAATCGCACTCCCCGAATGTCAGACTGATTTAGCTGGACCTCTGTGCCGTCCACGCTCCTAAGGTATATAGACATTAGGTCCAAGGTCCGAGGAAGGATCGAGTGTCTCACTAATTTGGTTTTATTCTTGAGAGCCCTCAACGTCGGTTTTGGTTAGCCGATGCTATTTTTGACTTGCAATGTGTTGGCTTTTTCTCTTATTTGATTATGTGGAAACATAGCGAGATTTGAATTTCTTTTGGATTTTATTGTTTTTGGGTGTAGTTTTATGATTTAATGTTAAAATTTGAGTTTACTTTTGTTAAATTGTGATGTTAGATGACTGAAATACATACTGAATTCAATACTGAATACAGATATTGTTTCCTGAAAATTCGTATTAAATAGTTAATTCTGTTATAATTGTGAGATAGTATCAAGTTAAGTGCTCTACCAAAATGCATATACCTCACATTATACATACAACGTTTAAAACCGGAAATTACTGCAAATTCTGCAAAATACAGAGTGAAGCTGCTATTTCAAATTGCTTAAATTATCTCCTGAAGCTTTAAACTAGCGTATGTACAAGTATGTATAGTGAAACGTGGAAATCGTAATTAGACTAACTATAGAGTTTCATCTTGTAGATCTAAACGTAATACAAAGTAATCTCACAGTGCAAGTAGGTCAGTGTGCCACAGATCCCTTGTCAAATTAGCGCGTACCTCCATCTACAGTGAAAAACGACAGACGTAATAAAAACTTCCTCTCAATGTGTTATACGAACACGTTATTTGTACTGACATATTGTGATCATAAAAAGGACATAAAATCCTATATAATTTGATTAGCACACGCGTCATCATTTTACTTATAGTATTAAATATTTACTAATACATTACAGTAGTCGGGAACAGAAGTGTCTTAATAGGGAATGAGTAACTTAACACTAGGTTCCCAGGTTTCCTCTGTCTACACTCCTATATGCGGGATACAACATGAAGCTACAAAAAAAATATTTAATTAAAATGTAAAAAAAAAGACTTTTTTTTCTACTAGATCTTTCATTGTAATTTTCTAGTTTGAGAAAAGAATTGATACATTAATATTTGTAAATTAATGGTAAGCATCTTTTGTCGTATGTAATACCTATACTCTAACTGTATAACACAAAGCAAATTTGACGGCAATGGACAAAAAAAATATCTTAAAAAAAATTTTTACTCAATAAAATTTCATGCACAGGGAACAAAAAGTTAAGCAATCATTTCAAATTTTATTTTCTCGAGTGCAAAGATCCATCATTCCTCCCTTGAGGCAATTTCAGCTAAACCTCTTAGCAAAATAAACAGTATTAATCCTTACAGCGCTGTAAGTTGAACTCTCCTACATCGGAGGCATTAAATAAAAAGTACTAACGGAACTTGGCCATTTTCCAGCGTACATGTCTCATGATTTCTAAAGCTAGAAACTACGTAATAAATCCAATAAGGATACGATTTTATATCGAAAAGTTAGTGCCAGGGAAAAGATTGATAGCTCGAGGTTTTAAATTCAATACACAATACTACAGAGTTACTCCCACTTTGCTGAAGAAGTACAGGACGTGGTAACGTATACGTTCAACATTGCTTATGGTATCCATATAATGTTATTTCAGTTAATATAAGGTATTTTAAATATAAATATTTATTTTTCGGCGTGGTTAGTTATTATATGTAAAGTTCGTACATAATGCTTGTATATTAAAACATAAATTGGTCGTATTTTTCTAATTTCTTTCCAAGAAGACGCAAACATTTTCTTTAAAAATATATTGTATATGAACAGACAAGACGTACAGCTCATACAACACTGTTATTCATCTACTTCAGAAGAACTTACAATTGATTGTTAGATATCCATATATTTCTATTAATACAAATTCTATACTGAAGTACACGATAGTTAAAAAAGGATCGTCGTTATTATTAACTGTTCCAGTACATCATAGAAGTCTTTTTAGAATAAAATGATGTTGATGAGGTTATTATTATACCACAGAATACAGCAATAGCAGCCGTAGACAAAAAGACAGTGATTTGAGCCCAAAGAAATTGCGCTAGTAGGAGTAACAAAAAATAATGTCGCTTCAAATTGAATCATTTGTAATATTCATTCCTTTTTACTTTTACTTCTGTGAATGCCTTTGATATGCCATAGATATACAAATACTGAATTGAAAAAAGCTTTACTTATTTATATGTAATTTATCCTTCTATTTTAATTTACTATAAATTAATATATTTTTTTAAATTTAGTAATCTAGTAGATTAGTTTATTATTATTTTTTCTTTTGCGGTTATTATTCCTAATTAAAAATAGGTACCACCATTTTTTTTAATGAGGCATTTTTTTATATTGGAAACATAAAAATAAACAATACACTTATATTTAGAACAAAATAATAGTGAAATGCGGAGTAAGCAATCAAATAATAATAAGATATAATATTTATAATTTGTGTAATTTGATTATTTATTTAACATGTATAATTTTTATATGTACCCTTTTTGTCTATATTATAATATACATATCGTCTATGAATAATATATCAAAATAATTCTTATTATCTTACTTGTATTCATTTTACTCTTTATTAATTTACGCACTACAAAGATGTACTATTGAATGTTTGTGTTAAAGGTTATCTATAAGAGATCACCAATAGTAATAACGTCGCCTTTGCATGCTCTCACGTGTATGCTCAAAATTTGTTTATTTTTTTCTTATTTTGCTTTTTTTATTTCCTTTATGTATGCAATATAGAGTTTTATCTATGTGTCTAATTCACTATAAAATACTTTCTTATAATTTAATATATATTTTTTATAATTAAAATACAGCTATAGAATATCTAGTCATCTAGGAAAAATATCCAAATTTTTCTTATACATTCTGAAACATCCAAATCGAATTCATAAATATTTTTTACATTTAAATAAATAACATTTCCAGATTTAAGCTGTTTTTAACTCTGCAACTCTAACGCTTTTCCTTTATGAAGCTCGTTTTACGATAATCAACCGTTTTTCAGAACTCGCTGTGTAACGCACGGGTAGAGTAAGTATTCATTTGAATTTCTTATTAATGCTTACAGTCTTTTCATATATGAAGACATATTTCACATTTCTATATTTACTACCATCAAAGGTAATGATATAAAAATTATAATGATTTTTTATTAATCATAAAAGATGGAGAAGATTTTAGATTTTAAATTTGGCATGGTAATAATTTATGACTAAAATTTATTAAATTCCTTTAACTTATTATGTAACATACATTTTAATAAAAAGTGACGGAAGCGCAAAACATAATATCTCATATAATCTTGGATATACGTGAAAATAACAACTATAAATGTCATTGCTTAAAATTATTCAACCATTTTATTCCCAGAAACAAAAGCTAGAGCACCACTAAAAGCGAATCCAGACTCCTAACCAAAAGTTTTAACGTCGACTAAATAATAAATATGAACAAAGCATTTGACTTCCACACGAAAAGCAAATAAAACTGTCGTTTCACAGTGAAATGGGGTCGGACATACCATACAGTACGCTGGTATGCGGGGGAGCTAGTGGATCCCCTCAGAGGAGTTTCCTGAAATACGTCACGCGCTATACCAAACTGCAGAAATCACGCAAATTAAACACGCGACAACCCTCCCTGTTACTAATAAGTAAAGAAAAAACTATATTATTAATTTTTAACTATAAATCACTATTCATTTACCGTTTAAGCCATAATTTTAACATTCAACTTGGTTCAAACAAGCAATGGACACTGTATTAATAAATATTTTACACCGTGACTAAGCAAGGGTGTATGTCAATAGGGCAGTATATTTTTAAATAAACGCTTTCTTATCTAATAAAAACGCCGCCATAATAACTTAGCGTAGACACAGATAGCACGCAACATTCTTCGTAGTACTGTGGCATGCAAATGTACTTTACACGTATGTCGCTGACGTGTTTTATAGCGTGCTAATGAATTTGAATGGGGAATTATATAATAAAATAATATGAATTTTTTAACTTTTTTTTTAACTTTTGGGGTGATGTTTTAATTTTTATTGAATTTTGTATTTATCGTAGTACTCATCCAAAATTTTGTTTGTGTGGAATTTTAGGCGTAAAATGAACGTAAAAATCTTGTATTTTTTCTGTACCTATGATAGCTTCGAGATATCTTCTCTTAGTGCACTCCAATATTCAGTAATCTATCCAACTTTCTTAATCTAATAATTTGATCTGTGCATTGACAGACATTTAGATGACAGTTTTTTTATTAAAATTTCTAAAAGAAGCTTAGAATATACTTATTACACAATTATAATATTAATATTAACAATATATCTAAAATATACTTTATCATAAATATATAAAAGCTTAATGAGAAATAATCAAATCAGCTTCACTCAAAAGCTTAATGTATTATAGATATACACCGTTTTACATACCTAATAAGGATGATATACAAAACACTATTGTAATTAATTGGCTTGCCCGCCGCCACTAAAAAGGGGCTAAATGGTTCGTTGACATGTCGTTTTAAGGGGCGACCCACACTTAAATTTCAAATCACTTCTATTATTTATTTATATGTATATATATCAATTACCAAAATATTAGTGGATTTAATTGAGCTGAGCGAAGCGAATCTCTTACTGGTCAAAAGTGTCATGCTACTCCTCTTAGACCCTTAAACCGACAGCTCTGAAATTTTGCAGGAACGTTATGGACGACACGGTGATCCCAGGGAAGGTGGTTTGGTGGCAATTGTAATTGTAGTTTTTGAGTAAATGATCAAAACGAGTCCCATAGAGTTAAGCTTTGTAACGTTTTGAAATTCACGCGCACAGATTGAACTTTGACTAACCTAACTCAGCGCGTGCGCACAAAACATAAAATTTCGCAAAATTTTTGTGCTCCACCCGCTGTGCACAGCATGTTGCGGATCCTAGTTATAAAATATTTAAAGAAATATATACATACTACCTTTAGAATAATTATTTTTAATATTAAAAAAAAACGCTGCGATTCAACCGCAGTCAGTGTGAATATCAAATGACGCACGAGCATACATTTCGGGTCAAAGTGCCCTAATCGTAAATAGTTAACACTTTGGAATGCGGGGTCATTTTTAATTTTGTTTATTATTATATTTTTACTCTATATATAAAAAATATCGTGTTTTAGTTAGTTAAGTATTCGTATATTAGACGCCGTCATTGGGCAGTAGGGTGTGTCTAGCTATCAATGCTTGCACGCGATGTTTGGGTTCACGTCTCAAATTTGTTAAATGTTTTCTATTGTATTTTTTATTTGTTGGTTATTTTTATGAGAGAGAAAGAAATAGTGTATTATCATTCCTTCGTTCTTTCCTTACCTTATACATACCTTAACGAAAGTATAAAAAATATATATTTGATAGTATACGTTATATATCTAAGATATGAGAATATTATTATATGTAAACAGTTTCAGTTGTGGTATTGAGTATGGCCACTCGACAAACATTGCCTCCGGAAAGTGGGGAACGGAAGTGTCTTAATGGGAACTTAACACTAGGTTCCCGGATGTATTCCATTGTGTTACCAATTGTATGACTTATGAAACATATTATATGAATTAAAATATTTTTACGTATATATAAATATGTATATGTAATTTAAAATTGCGTATATTTATTAATTTTACGCCAACCATTAATTTATAATATGATAAATATTATGAAGAACATTAATACCCTCCTATCGTATACTTCACATAAAATATCTTGAAGTTGAAATAAAATGACTTCCGCCCTAAAATATGTATAAATATAATAAAATTCTTAATTGTCGTGACCACAAACAATGGCAATCATAATAATGAATTAACTGTGGAGTAGCTCTATATTACGATTATAATCCTCTTGCTATTACCGGGCAGTATTGATTAAGCTTTACTAAGAAATAATATTAAAATGAAATAGTTTTTACATATATACTTAATGAGATTGATTATCTGTAATTTTGGTTTTTGCTTCAAAGTTAGTTGTTCATCGGTCTGTCTGTTTATTTTATCATTAATTAAATGATGATAAATTTTAGAAATGATCAGCTATGGCTGATTTGGTTTTAATTAGGTTTTTATAATTTCACGGCTACATAATATATAGAATTAATTGTTTTTTGTGATGGATAAAACAAAATGCTTGTCTATAATAAGCATTTTACTACACAAGTGTTCAACGTTTTCACTGAAAGCAATATTTAAACTCTGTTTCTTAAACAGAAAAGTTAGCAGTATGTATTAAAACATCATGCATATATTTTTTTTACTTTTTTATAGGTGAGGAAAAATTATCCAGAATAACTGCTAGGCTCTCTCTCTTGCTTGCAATAGCGCACAGCCCAGCAGTGGGTTAGGTAAACCAGAAGATCACCAGCTGAACGACCACGGCGGAAGCCATATCGACGATCATTGATCAATCGTCGAAAAGTCACTACTTAACGCCGGTTTTAAATTTCGTCGAGGGTGGTAATAATCCGGTCAAGTCCACCTACAAGTGTTGCCTTTGCTGTGAGTTTCCCGCATATATTTCAGTCACCTCTAACGAAATCATCAGGGTGATATCTGAGATGGAATCATACCGAGATATTATATGGCAAAAAATGAAATGCCTAATTAAAATACAATGGCGTCCTTCAGCTCTACTCTGTGTCACTAAACCGTTGAGTATTGCCGATTCCGCCCACTGTCACATTACTGGGCGGGCGGCGATATAAAACAATAAGCTTTCTTTACCAAGCGATGCTTTATGCTTCGTAAACACGCAAGATATATGGATAAAATAATCTTATTCAAATTTAAACATTATATTCAATAATATAAAGTTTAAAATGGTATTTATTGCATTTGTTTGAGATTATTGGCCTCTTTTGATCGCGGTTGGAAACGAGCTCGCAAATGTGTCGATTATTACGCTTAATCGTATTGCTAATTTTATTACACGAACACAGCTGTGTATTACTGCTTTGATTTGTAATGTTTGGATTTATATTCTTCTTCTAATACGCAATAAGTCAGTAAATAATTTAGACAAATGTAATATATGATACTATTTTACATTAGTTATATTGTATATCTATTTTAAAAAACAAATTTAAAATATGATTTTTGTTCAATATACTCTAGTGCGACAATAAACAAGGAAACTTTTACAATGTAGCTGTATTTATGAACTATTACAAGTAAGTGTGGTACTTATCATTATTTCATAGGTTTATAAAGCTGTCAAAACTACCAACATTGCGGATGTCTAGCAAGCATGGTCTGTAGCAGTTTCATACAATGTCGAGTTCCAAACGAACTTTACGAGAATCGTAAACGTTGTATCAGCTACCTAAATTATAAGAGCTTTAAAAGATTAAAGCTATTAAACTTTTATGAACACCCCTATCATTGGAGCGGGAACCTGATAAGGATGTCATTCATATTTTGTTACAAGTCCTTTTTCATAAGGCTGATAACGTCAAATTTTATATAACCTTTTGAAAAAAGTTATCGAGAGGCTTATGCCAGTGTTGAAAAGCTTTTGAATATGATTTGCTTTGTAATTTGGATGTAGGATTGAGTTTTTTCCTCAATTAAATATTGAATTTTATTTGGAATTAAACTAATATAGGGGAGAGGGGGGCACATTCGAACGATTTTTAAACTTTGTGTCATATCTAAAAATTCTACAGTTTTTAACTTCTTTACTATTTCACAATGCTTAGTCCAACTATTGTGCCACACAATCGTAGCATCATATGTAGAAAAATATATAAAGTAAAGGTGCAATATCAACTTTAGTAGCAGTAGTCAAATGTTCAAAGCTGCCCCCCTTGCGGGGTAGCTTTGAACATATATGGGGCAGTTTTGAACTACCATCGAATTCAATGAAATTAAAAGGCTTATCAAACTTTTAAGTAACTTTATTAATAAACTTAATATTAGAAACGATGGAGATCAAATATCAGTACCATGTTAACTTAAAAAAATAATATACCTAGTTTAATATTGCGATTGAACTAGTACTAGTGTTAAATAACTTTAATATTATTAATAGACTTTAAAAAACGAACAAACAAAAAAGTAGCTTTGGCTTCCTAGAAGTAATGAACATTATGGGATCAATCATAGAATAAATCTAATATTATGAAAATAAAACAAAATATTTTTTAAATAAACAGCTTACTACCTTAATTTGAACTTAGAAAAATTAAATTTAAAGGAAAACATGGATGTAGTATGTGACGTAACCAACAACTGAAACTGGGGGAAGTAGTCTACGTAAGAAATAAAAATCAGCTTCACGTTTTATACCGCACACAGCACGGTATGCAGAGGGAACCTAGTGTTAAGACACTCCGTTCCCAACTTTCTGCCGAATTCTGGAGGCATTGCGTGTTGAGTGGTAGAACTCAACTAAATAAATATAAATATATAATAAATTTAAGTAAATATTTCATCTCCTGGAGTAGAGATCGAACCCACAACCAGTCGGTTGTATAGTCACACTTCGTGCCGCTGCGCCGTGACTGGCCTCAAGTCTAGTCTACGTAAGACTTTTGAAAAACTAACGTAGCACTTGTCCTCTTTCTCAAGAAAGAAAAAAAAATACAAGCTACTTTTTTATTATTCACAGATGATGAGACATTCGCAAAGTCTCCAATATTTATTAAGTTGTAGTCTAATTCCATTTCGTAGTCTTCATACGCACAGATTTCAGTATCTTCATTCTCTTCACAGTAAATTGTCACTTCTTCTTTTGATTCCAAATGCATTTTTGAGTCAGTTTCTTATGAAGAAAAGTTAATTATAGTTTTGTTTTTCTTTCGCGGTATTTTTTTACATATAATAATATTCAAAACTGCCCCCTTTATTTTGTTCAAAGCTGCCTCAGTGGTAATTAAAAAATTACAAACACCAACAACTACACAACAACTTTTTAAAATAGCTCTGTTAACACATACTTTCAAAGGTGCCCCTGTTCAAAGCTGGGGGTAGCTTTCTTTCTTTCTTTTCTCTCCCCTATGTAGGTAAATTTTGAAAATAAATTTCTTGCTTACGTTTTAAAATAAATATTTATTAATATTTTATCAATCTTCAATTCGAACTTAATTAATTTTCCTTGTTCTGGTAACGAGCCGAAGCGCGGCATTGAGTTCCGCCACTCAACACGCGATGCATTGAGAATAGGAAGTGCCTTAATAGAAACAAAGTTTCTCAACAATAGTACGTTCCCAGGATCCCTCTGCCTACCCTACTTGCGTAAAACTAAAAAAGGTAGATCATTTCTTTGATCTCTGACTGACATTGGCCACAAACAGCATACGTAACTAATAACAATTTTATAAAATAAATCGTCGATCTTAACACGATTGGATCTACTTTAATGCCATTTTTATAATATCGCCCGCCTACATAAAACTGTGCCGGCGGCGCCCGCATAATCACATCCCTACGTCGAACCAAAATGGAAGAATAGTTCTTTGAGCCTTTGTATGTTTAGCTGTAGAGGTGCTGAATTAAAAGAACCTTTGTGAAAGCTTGCTTTGTTAACAATTACATTATGATAACATACGAGTATGTCTAGAAATAAATTGTGTATTCGAATATTGCTATTGTAGCAATGTAATGTATAACGTTTCGTTTGAAATTATCGATAATCGTTTATTATTTTTTCGATAAAGTAGATTCATACAATATAAATGTAAGTTTTCTTTATGTGTTTTTAGGCTCCCTTTAACCTTTGCTATCTCTCCTATCGTGCTGTGTGCGGGATATAACATTAATATATTCTTAATTAAACTCGACATATACAGAATATCTAAAATTATAGAACTAAACTAAAATAATAATGGCAATTAATAAATTTTCAATCAAAAATAACTAAATAATAATAAACATTTTAATCTGCATCTGTTTTATCATCATAATCAACTATTACGTATTTAATTGGCAAGTTATAACTAAAACAACGGGCCTATATCGACACTTAATAATTCCCCAATAAATTATCTGTGATTAATTCGCGAATAGTAAATGATGTTTGTATTATTCATATTGTCGCCACACGCTCAAACATATTATATCGTATCGTTTCATATGAACGCATTAAGTCGATTAATTTGCATTGTCATTTAAGTGTGAGTTATTAATGAGATGTTTTTTGTGAAATCTCTGTTATAGTATTTTATGAATTAATGGAATTGAAAAAAATAAAATCATAAAATAAGTCAGCTTCACGCTGTATCCCGCACACAACAGGGTAGGCAGAGGGAACCTAGTGTTAAGACACTCCGTTCCCCACTTTCTGCTGAATTCTGGAGGCATTGCGTGTTGAGTAGCAGAACTCAACGCCGCGCTTAACCACGACACCAGAGCGAAGAAATGGAAATATAAATTTAAGTAAATATTTCATCTTCTCCAGTGGGGATCGAACCCACAACCAGTCGGTTTTACAGTCACACTTCGTGCCGCTGCGCAATGACTGGCCTCTTGTAATATTTTTTCATAAAATGGAAAAAAATCAATAATATATATTTTTTATATTATTATAATGTTTTTCGGGATACATAGCGAGGAGAACCGAAAGTCATTGGAGCGGAAAGGTTCTCGAGCGGACAGCCGAAGCTTGGCGGCTGCGAACCGAACGACGCCCTCAACCCCGGCAGACAGGTCCTCAACCAGGTGGACTGACGATCTGGTCAAGATCGTGGATGGATGCAAGCAAGTCAGCACAGATCGACGTGGGCGGCGGCGTTAAGTTATATTATAATATAATTTAGTACAAATATTTTTAATGTATAGTATCTCTATCACATTTTTTACTGCATAGATTCGAATACCAAAACCTGTTGCGAAACTCGTTCAAGTGAGCCATAAGGACGTTTCCAATAAATTAATTTATATATATTTTCATTATTTAGATTGCCACTTATTTAGGTCGAAGGCCACACAATGCAGCTATTTACTATTGACTAAACACGCCATTGGCAAAGTGGGTCGTCGTTTTCAATCACTGAATGGCAGTAGATAGCACCCTGAATTTTCATTTCAACACAAATGCACTTTGGATCGCATAATGAAATCGGTGGCCATTTTCGGCACAAACAACGTTAATTGAATCGGATTATTCTCATTACAGCTGTATGTTTACTGGAATGTAATTAATAGTTGCCAGTATATATATATTTTTGGTTTGTATTTATATTAATTTTATTTATATCGATTAAGTATTGAGTAGAATAGGGGAGAACAACGTTTAAGACTCTTGTTAATTTGCCACTTTTGCCCAAGTTTTGAGATATTGCCCGTTAAGTGGCGGCATTCAACGCCTTCTTTGCCGCTTTGAATACCAAACCAAGAAAATTAAAATGTAATAGTAAAAATCTAATATGTCGTGTATAGTCAGCCTCAGTGGTTTCATTAAATAAGTATAATATATAAATATAAAAACTTTTTGATGAAAAGTTAAAAGTATGGGAGCAAATATTCAACAATAAAAAAAGTTTTTATAACATGATTTCAAGGCGACAGACAATCTATGAAAGTAGTTTTAAAGCGAAGTTGGGATCCCATGTGGCTTGCATTGGTCAAACTGCACTATTGACTATTACAATATTATGAGTGTCGTGTGTCACAATTTCTATGCACATGCCGGTCGTGGCGCAGTGGCACGAATTGTGGCTGTAAAACCGACTGGTTGTGGGTTCGATCCCCCCTCGAGGAGATGAAATATTTACTTAAATTTATATTTTCATTTCTTCGCTCTGGTGTCGAGGCTAAACGCGGCGTTGAGTTCTGCCACTCAACACGCAATGCCTCCAGAAACCCGCAGAAATTGGGATACAGCGTGAAGCTGACTTGATTTTATATAGCTATAAAATGTATTAAATACACATATATTTTATTGCCAACATAGATCTCATTTACAGTTGCTCGTGTAATTTTTCAAAGTAAAGACAATTCTGAAGCGACAAGGCAATCTTCGAAAGTAGTCTCATAGATAGTCCCGCGTTCCCCAGCGACTTAAAAAGTTACAACCGACAATCTCTCGTAATATTTTTTCAATATCCATAGAAAAATGAAATATGACAGTTTCATATATAAAATTTCTAATATGTGTGTGTTGTGGAAAATTGATATATAATATGAAATATATGTTTTCCACGAACATATATTTTTCCTGAGACCAGTCGTGGTGCAGGGGCACAAGCGTGCAACTGTAAATGCGACAAGTTGTGGGTTTGATTTCCTCTCGAGAAAATTGTATTATATTTAATATTTTAATTTCCGCGCTCTGGTAACGACCAACGGTTGCGACGTTGAGAACCGCTACTCAACACGCAAGGCCTCCAGAATTCACTGGAAAGTGAAATGAAACGGAAGTGTCTTCAAGTGAACAGAGTGTTTTTCCTTTAAGTTTCCAGGTTCTCTCTGCCTACTTTGGTATATGCGGAATATAGTGTGAAACTAATAAAACCCTTTACGAAATACTGAATTCGTCGTGGGAAAGAAGTGTGGCTTTGATCCGCATTTGGAGAAAATATTTTAAATAATTTGTTTTACTCTACATACTTATATAATGTCTTGAAAATAGAGAGGAAAATGGGCAACAAAATGTCTTAACAAAAATATCCCTCTGCCAACCCGGCTAGTTAGAAAAAATGTGAAAAAGCTAAAAGTTTATTATACAGAAAGTATAAATACGATATAATGCCTTAAGTCTTCTAACATTTGATACTTCAAAATTATTTGCTACAGAAAATGGATATATTGGCAAAGTTTCACAAAATTAAGTTTGCTTTTAAGATAATTACCCAAGTTTCGAAGATCAAAGGAAATAATTAAGGAACAATTACAATATTGAACTTATACGTTATGTTCCAGATATTAATTAAGTATTATGGTATTATAACCGTTATGAATTAACAGATTATTCTTAGATTTTTTCCAAAAAAGCTTACAAAAAGCTTTTCTCAATTTTAAGTTATTTAGTAACAATATTAAATATATATATATACAACCTCTCTTCAATATGATTGATTGTGTACGTTTATTTATAAGGCATAACTGAGTAAGAAAAAATACATACATAATATGTAGATACCTACATTTAGCTTACCTGTCAAATTTTTATTTTATTAACAAGGCCAGTCGTGGCGCAGGGCACAAAGTGTGACTGTAAAACCGACTGGTTGTGAGTTCGATCCCCATCGAGGAGATGAAATATTTACTTAAATTTCTATTTTCATTTCTTCGCTTTGGTTACGAGGCAAAGCGCGGCGTTAAGTTCTGCCATTACAACACTAGGTTCCCTCTGCTTATCCTACTCTGTGCGGGATAAAGCGTGAAGCTGATAAAAAAACAAGAAATCAATAAATAAAATAATGTTGAATCTGATGAAACATATAAGATTATATTCAAATACTTGTTACAAGCACACAGTCGCCTACTCGATTAAGAAGAGTCATCTAAATACAGAAGCATGCAAAAGGACTTGAAAGTGCACTAAATAAATTGCATTGCGCTAGAGGCGGGGCTCTCGTCATTCAACGTCCAGTACTGTTTCATTAACTTTTTGTACAATTGATGTATAATTTATGTGAATAAAATAACTACAACGTGAACTGGAATTACAAACGTTGACTTGTATGTATGGTTTATATTTAATGTTAAGATAGAAGATTTGTTTTATTGAATATAGTGTAAGTTTATACTACTTGGCATTATACTAAAATATCAATTTGTAAGAAAGAGGTCATTCGTGGCGCAGAACTGTGTAACTGTAAATGCGACGGATTGTGGGTTTGATTTCCGCATTTTGTCATTTCTGCACTCTGCTGTCGAGGGAAAGCGTTGAGTTACCTCATTTTACACGCAATGCCTCCAGAGATTAGCGAAGAGTGGGAAGCGAAGTGTCTTAACACTAGGCTCCCTTTACCTACTCTGCTACATGCGGGATACAAAATGAATCTGAAAAAAAGTTGTATAGTTATAATTTTGTAATGGAGATATCTATACTATCAATCGATTATTAAATATGAATCAGGAGTAATTAATATTTTTTATATCACTGTTATATACAAACACACACATTTTTCTGGAAGCATTTTTTTGCCCCGACACCAGAGCGAAGAAATTAAAATATAAATGTAAATAAATATTTCATTTCCTCGAGTGGGAATAGAACCCACAACCAGTCGCGTTTACAGTCACACTTTATGATTTTACGCCACAACTGGCCACAAGTGTAAATAAAGTATTGATTAAAATCAATTTGTCTTGTTTAGTTATGTGTCCACTAATACCGAATGACACTGTAATATAAGCTGTCTACAAACTTTTGATCTTACACGCCTCGTGAGACTTCAGAACTCCTTTACTCTCACTCAATAAAATCGATGAGACAATTTTTCGACTTCTTTGACTTTGATAAATTAAATAAAGCACTTACGTTACGTATCTTTTACTAGTGAAAATTAAATCAGCTATAAGTACGCTGTATCCCGCACAGAGCAGGGTAGGCAGAGGGAACCTAGTGTTAAGAGAATTAGTTTCCCATTTTGCTCTAAATCTGGAGGCATTGTGTGTTGAGTGGCGAAACTCAACACCGCGCTTTGCCTCGATACCAGAGTGAAGATATCAAAATATATTTATTTTCCTAGAGTGGTTGTAACAGTATTTACCTGGAGTATGAAATATTTAAATAAAATAAAATATGCATGGCAACACACATAAATAACATTGTTAACTATGAATAATACAATCTAAATAATTTTAATACTATATTCATCGAGGCGAGTTCATGTATTGTCGTCCCGACTGTCGCAACCGTCGTTCCGTATATATAGTGGGTAGTGATGGTTGGAAAACAGCGGTCGAGTCGAACTCTTAAGTACTACGGTACAAATAAATATGATGCACATAACGATTCGTACCAAATGTAAAATAAAAATGATATAATAATTCGAAGCCTATGATGGCACTATATATATGGCACATCTTTTAGGATCGAATTTCTTATAAAGGCAATATATGTGTAGGGGCCACACATATTATGGATCAAAGTAATCTTTGAGCAATATCATATTGAATGTTGCTTGACGTCGCGGAAGCTGACGTGATGGGCTTATGCGAACTGTTATAGCGACATCAACTATGTCGTGGCTGATGCCGTCTCGCAGTACGCTCGCGATACGTAAGCTATGCTTGTATGGCGTTGGTCATTGACATATCGTATAGGAGTTCTACGACTTGGTATACGGTTAGTAGGTGTGTGATGCTATTTTATGTCCCAGCTGCGGTGTATGTAGTAGTGTCCGCCTACGGTTCGAGAGTCGCTTTTCTTCGGACGAGCTTCGAGTTATGACAATGTTATATTGTCGAGTTTCCAGTTATCTAAATAACCTTCTGATTGCAAATATCTTATTAAAGCGATAACTTCTGACGGCATAATATAAAGTACTTAATACTGTAACCTCTGAATCTCTAAAAGACTTTGGATGATTCACGATCACAACTATAATCGGTCACGGTTAGACCCCAGGTCCTCCAGGCATACGTCATTTTATTAAAGCCGAAATTTTAAGGATTATTAGTCTCATATTTATTTAAGGTGGTATGCGTACTTATTAACTTGAAAGTGAGGCCTTTTCAAAAATAACGTCAACTAAGGTACACGCTCACCTACGTTAAAGTAGACACGCTCGTGTTCAAATATTGTATATTTATAGGTTTGACAATAATAAATATACAAAATGTATATTTATTATTGTCAGACCTTTTATGTGGTCCTTTTACATGCCAGATGTCTTGAAAATTATTTAAAATTGGGATAAACAACTTTATACTAGCACGCCTCAATTTTACATACATTATTTACGGGATTATTTTAAAACTTCTTATAAGTACCTACACCAATCCGATGGCTCAATCATCCTCCCAGACAGAGATATACTTTTAGTTGGCGCTACCTTTGAAACGGCATTACTTTAAAGTTAGTAAGTACGCATACTATCTTAACTCAATATTAGACTAATAATAAGTTTGGGGGCCCTGGGATCTTAGGCTATATGTAATTGGTTAAAATAATGAGAGGTTATTTAGTAAAGAATCTATAAACTCGACAGTTGTGAGTTCTATTCACATTTAGGGGATGAATTATTTACATTTCTTTGCTCTGGTAACAAGTGAGCGAAGCGAACGAAATTAAAATATTGAATATTTCGTTTTCTCAAGTGATAATCGAATCCACAATCTGTCGCATTTACAGTAGCAAATTTGTGCCCTTGTGCAACAACTGGTGATTATAAATAGAATTAGAGAAATATAAATGATGTATAATATATTACATCCAAGAATCATTCATATGAATCAGTACAGTATTGCGAAACGTCTGCAAACTTCTAACATCACATAACGTACTTTGCGAGGACTTGAAAACTTTGTTCAGTCGACGGAATCAATTTCCTACATTCGCGACATCGATACATAGGTACTGTTAAGATTTGTTGAAAATTAATATACTCTGGGCGAATCTGATGTTTAATAGGAGGACTACTATATCTTAATAGAAGTATGGGTTTATATCATATGCTGTACTATCTATATTTACGAGATCATATGTTATATTAATGTATATTTATAACAATTATATGAGTTAGATAAGTCTATTAAAAACTAAATTAAGAGACCTAAGGTTTTTTTTTTAGTGTAATCGTTCTAATACTCAATGAATAAGTCATTATTTGGTATCAATCTCCTCTTCCTCCTGACATTAATCCAACACTTATAAATCTACTCCATTTTGCATGGCCTTTAACGTCTTCTGTAGTTAGCTCATTGGCTCTCATATCCTGCATCACGACATCACGCGCTACGAAACAACCAGCGCTTCTTTGGGCGTCCAAAGGGTATAACTCCATGATCACAGACATATCTTCTCAGTGGTCATATCTTCTCAGGCGATGCTCTTAAAGCTTATCCGCTACGTTACGTACTCCAAGATTACCTCGAATGAACGTGTCAAGTGCGACCCACTCTTATACCTGATAAGGCCCTGTGGATTCTTTTAAAAAATGTATATACGACGTCACGGGCCACATCAGACGCAATACTCTCTTTCTCTGAATATTTTTTCCCTCTGTATTGCGAAAACAGTGTCCAAATTACCCGTGAATATGTTTATACGGCTCAGCAGCCTTACTGCTGTGATCGTTGAAGTCCTCCCCTACCCAGATTACTTTGGTAAACGGCATCGTTTTGCGGCGACGTCCTTGTCGTACTCAATTTTTGTTGTTTTAGGAGAGGTTAAGAAGGAGAGTAGAAAAAGCTAAGAAGGGAGCTAAGGCAAAGAAGGCGGAAGAGAGGGGACGACGGACACCACTCTTACGGAGTAGATGAACAGATGGTAGGGACTGGTACAACAGTAGCGCCTCGAGGATGCGGTCGCGTACCTGTATGCACAAAAACAAATATCGGACAGATATTAGTCAGGATATTAGGTAATATAATTTGGTACTATATATATTTATTATTATATATACATAATTTTATTTCTTAACTTAATGATCTCTTACAGGTAACCAAAGAAATATTAATTAATAATTTAGTTATTTCTTTACTAAATTGTGAGTTCAACGTCAACAAGAAATAATCTTAAAATATTTTTGAAGCCAAATTATTTAATAAAAAAAGCTATAACTACACTATGGTGACTAATTTATTAACCTTGTGGTTTAAATGTAATGTGAATTATTCACCTATGTATACATTAAGTCTTAAATTTCATAGAAATATACATGAGTAGGCATTTTAGGTTACACTATGACACGGCTGTGTGAAATTAAAATAGTTCACAATAATTTATAGATGTCCAATGACTAACGCAAAAGTAATTAATGGTCGTCTTTTATTCGAATATTTAAAGAAATAATAATTAGTATTTACATACAATGTTATCAGAAAGACAAAATTCATTTGAATCATTAAATATTTTATCTGTTTTCCATTTAAATATCATATACTTATAGTTGCTTACGAAATTTTCAAACAAGAATTCTTCGAACAATCTCACCTAGTAATGGAATTTTTAATAGAGCGCAACTGTTGAAAGCTTGATTTAATTTTTAACCTGTCTAGATACTGTAGTGCTTTGCTCATTTAAACAAACATTGTGCTTTTTACCTTTTAAGAGCTTACTATTATGTTTCCAAATGATATTGTGCGAATTTTAAAATGCATTTAGGTTGTATATGTAAACTGTGTGGTTTTATAGATTTGTTGTTATTTTCTTTCGGGAGGTAATTGTTGTGCAGTAGTAAAGCGCGTTAGCGATTGTGTGTATGATATCTACTCGGAAAATTTAATTATTTTAATTTCTCCGCATTTTAATGGAATAAAGGATAACTGTTGACTATGAACCATGACTATGGTTGAAGGTAATTTAGCCGAAAAATAAAAAAATTGATGAATGTGTAACTTGCTTTGTCGAAAAAAGTGAGAAGCTGTTTTTTTGGAGCCATTAAAATTGATTTAAAAATTGTTTTTAAGCGTAATATTAACATATGTTACATATTGGGTAGCGAAACAGTGCTATGAAAAATATTTTAATAAATTATGAATATTATAAAGGTCCCAGAGTTAAAGGAAAACATTCAATCTACAGAAGTGTAGGCAAAGGGAACCTAGTAGTGTTAAGAAACAGCAACAAATGGTTGATAGCTTAAATCAAAATATTTTTTTAATAATAAGAATTTATTCATATCAAAATTACAAAAAAAAAACAATTCATATCGATAATAACCGCATGAGGTATAAACTGTGAATTCTAGCTTTAGGTTAAAAAAACATAATCTATGGTGTCTATATGGTGCCTATTCTAACTATAAATGTGACGCTTGTGAGTTCGATTCCAACTTGGGGAATGTATTATTTTCATATCTTCGCTCTGGTAACAAGACATAACGCGATATTGTGTTCTGCCACTCAACATGCGATAGCTCGTAAATTGAGTGGAAAGTGAGAAGTGTAGTAGTTTATCACTAGATCCCCTGCCGATCCTACAGTATGCGGAGTACAACGGAAGCTTCCCGCTATTTTTAGCTAAAAAAAGTTTGCATATATAGTAGGTACCTATATATACATATATATCTACAAATCCTATCATCATGTATATAGTTTTTAATTCACATATGAGGATAAAATAACCACATGTAGGAACATGTGGTTATTTTATCCTCATATTTTAAAAACCTAGTGACGAGGTGTGACTGTAAAACCGACTGGTTGTGGGTTCTATCCCCACACGAGGAGATGAAATATTTACTTAAATTTATATTTCCATTTCTTCGCTCTGGTGTCGAGGCTAAGCGCGGCGTTGAGTTCTGCCACTCAACACGCAATGCCTCAAGAATTCGACAGAAAATGGGGAACGGAGTGTCTTAACACTAGGTTCCCTCTGCCTACCCTGCTGTGTGCGGGATATAGCGTAAAGCTGATTTGATGTTGATATTTTAAAAACGTATAAAGAGCTATTATAACAACTCTTCGAAAAAACCTTTTCTATTATTAAATTATATTAGCCACATTCTGTTCACCTTTATCGTATTGCTGAAAAAACAAAAGTAAATCAAATAACCTCACCAGAAACCCTATAGCGGGGTATTCATTTGAAATAAAAAGAAAACGATAACCTAAGGATATTCTGTTACCAATCAAAGATGGAGCAAAGGTTGAGGAAATCAGTTTTATAAAGGGCGACAAATTCCAATTTTCCGTAACGTTTCCGATACGAAAATGATTTAGTTTCGCTGGCTTGAGATGGGTAAACACAATATGGGTTTGTATTAGTTTAGTAAATAAAAAAGAAGCTTTATATATAACGGGGTTTTATACAGGTTTTGCCTTTAATTTGTAAATTATTATGTATTAACATTATTTATTAAGATTATAGGGTTAAAGTAACATAAATATTCATTAAATTAAAAAAAACTTATTATCCAGTCTTTATGTTTTTTTCACTGTGTATTGTATTTTACAAATCAAGCCACTGCAATAATGTGAATAGTGAATGTCCAATAATTTTTAAATTCAAGAGAGTAACGTCATTCAGTCAGTTGACACATCTACTCATAAATAAGATATCTCGCTTAAAAACTTAGCAATATGGCTTACAGTCAGAACATAATTTAGTTTTAATATTTGACTACACGGGTGTATATAGTAAGTGTAATTAGCTTTTCTTCTCTCTATGAAGAAAGGTATTAATGACGGAGAGTTTAAATTACCTGGTTTAACTTAGAAAACCAGGCTGCCCATTATATTCATAGAAAAGTATAATAATAAACTGTAACTACTATGATAAACTTCTTCATGCTGGAAGTAAAGAGTCAAAGGTTAATTTATACTTTAAAGTAAAGTAAATTATACTTTAATTTACTTTTTAATACAATGTATAAAAAAATGAACATATCTGGATTTCAATCCTAATAAATTAACCTAGAAAAGCTAAATCATAATATCTTGTGGAATAATACTTTAAAAATATTACTTTAACTTCTTTTTGTTTAATAATTTGAAGTACTATCATCTTGAAGCCGGTGGTGGCGCAAGGGCACAAATTTCTGAGCCACGACTGGCATCAAGAATCAAGATTTAAAATTGCCAATGTTAATATTCGCTCAAGTAGCATTGTATTTTCTGAGTTATAAAGTTCAAAATTGATTATTCAAAAGGCTGTCGTTGCGCAGTAGCATCATTTGAGTGACTAGACTAGACAAAGCGTAGCATTTTGTTCTGCCACTCAACTCAGTCTCGAAACTTAGACTGAAAATTGGAAATAGATTGTTGTAACTCTAGATTCCCTCTATCAAACATACTATGGGATACATACGGGATACAGCCTGAATAAGAAAAATCAGCTTCACGCTGTATCCCGCACACAGCAGGGGGAACCTAGTGTTAAGACACTTCGTTCCCCAATTTCTGCCGAATTCTGGAAACATTGCGTGTTGAGTGGCAGAACTCTAACCCCGCGCTTGTCCTCGACACCAGAGCGAAGAAATGGAAATATAAAATTAACTAAATATTTCATCTCGTCGAGTGGGGATCGAACCCACAACCAGTCGGTTTTACAGTCACACCTCGTGCCGCTGCGCCACGACTGGCCTGAATATTACATTAATTAACTCTTGTATGTTTGGTTTAATATCTATAGTATTCAATAATATAGTTTGCTTATAATATAAAGAAAAACCAACGTCAAACAGGATTTTAATATTCCAACAGCAAAATCATTTTCAGCTTCGAAAATTACTTAAAATGTCACAGTTTTTTTATATCTCACATCGGTTACCCACATTTCTAATTGCTGTTAGTGTATTCTATACCTATAAAAAATATTTTGAAGACTAAACAAATATACCAACTATTTTATATTCATAATATATTTACATGAGGCCAGTTGCAGCACAAGCGTGTGACTGTAAACACGAAAGGATGTGGGTTCGATTCCCACCCGAGGAAATGAAATATTTAATATTTTCATTTCTTTGCTCTGGTAACGAGGCAAAGCGCGGCGTTAAGTCCCGCTAATCAACTCGGAATCGAAAGTGGAGAAGGGAAGTACCTTAATGGCAACAGTGTTCACAGTTCCCAGGTTCCCACTGCTTAACCTGCTGTACATGTGCGGGACACAGTATGTTTTTTTTTAATTTTCAGATTCAATATACTGTTATTGACTGCAGTATAAAAATTGCCGCTTGGCAGGGGACGTCAAACAAGTGACATGTATGGCACTGATTGGTTATTGTGAAATAATGGCCTTTGTATAAAACATACAATAGATAGGGTCGCTATTTTTTTTGTTATTTTTCTAATATTTTAAATTGAAATAATATCTAAAATTAAACACACTTGACTTGAAACACTACTTTCTCTTACATAATATTCTTAAATTATTACTGCTTTACAAGCTATACAAAACTTTAAATATAAAAAAAAAACATATGTTTAAATAATTCATATATACATTTCTAAATCACACAAACATAAATTTAACATTAACTTTATCCTTTCATCTATTTTTGTTTCCCTTTAATCTGGTTACCCTATCTCGGAGCGGTATTGGCGTGGACAATACTCCGTAATCACTTAGCAATTTTATTTTTTTCCCGATATATTGGGCAGATTTTTGACACGCCCATTGTGTCGGTGCTCGTTAAAAATAATGAGCTCGGTTTGACCGAACGCCGAATTATTGGTATACTTGTTAAAATTAGATATATTTATATCGTTTTTTGCTAACAATGAGAAAAATTATAAGTTAGTAAAAAATATTATTTTTCTTAATATTTTTTAATAATTATGTAACGCAACACGTTTAAGTTTTTAGTAGTTTAGTTTAAGTTATGAATTTTAAATAAATATACTATCGTAGCTTTTTTGACTAAGATCTAAATCATCACGTTTTTTCTCATATAACAGGATAGGAAAAATTGTCCAACAGGACAAGGCCTGACCTGGCATCGTGCCATCGTGGCGCAGATGCACAAGCGTGCGACTGTAAACAAGACGGTTGTGAGTTTGATTCCCGCTCTAGTAACAAGACCAAGCGCCGCGTTGAGTTCCGCCACTCAACACGCGATGCGGCAGAAAGTGGGAAATAGAAGTGTCGTATTTTTCTAAGCTGCAAAAAATTATGATTAAAATAATAATAGGTATTTCAAGCGACGGCTACAAAATAAAAGTAAGCATCATATTTTCCATTTCTCCAAGTACTCGATACTCAGTTAGCAATATCATTGTTTAAACTTGACACAGGCTTACGATTGGATTAGATTAGATTAATTTTGATGGACTGCACAGAATTGTTTAGCTGACAGCCGGATTAGGGGTGAAAATTATTTTATAATTTTCCAGCTATAATTGTTTTAATTAAAGTTTTAAGATACGAATGTAGAAACGCTCCCCTGACAAGGGTTTATGTAAAGTTGATATAATAAATTATAATAGAACATTGAAATGACTAATTGACAGATACAATATTAATACTTTATAGAATTTATATAATATCTATTTGTGGTAACAATTCAGAGAAGCGACGTCTTGTGGAGAATAGATAAAGTTATATTTTTATAATACAAATATAGATGGCGTTCCTAGTGCCTGCGCAGGAGTTACTCATTTTGTTTTTATCAATTGCTTGTCATTTAAATTTAAATATAACTAATTGAGTTAATTGTATTATTAATTTAAAAATCAATGTCAATCAAAAAAATCAACATCATATAAATTTAATTTATGTTTAGTATTTATTTATATGTATGTATTTAAACTTGAATATTAAGGTACAACTTAAAATAGCTTTTGAATGTACTTAAGAAAATAGTATATACATCATAAATATAATATATCATATGATATATAAGCTAAGAAGCAAAAAAAAATTATGAGTTAATTCATATTTAAGTTACTAGATGGCACTACAAGTCTTAAATATTTCAATATTATCTATCATACATAATAGTTTTTTTGTAAATTCCTTCGTAATTCAGTTTTTAAATACAGATAGTTAAAATCTATAAAGATATGATTTAAGGATACTATATAATCAATGTATAGATATGTATATAATTAAATGAGAGACCAAATCGATTTACTTACTTGCTTCAAGTAAGTTGTAGATCATAAATTATTTATATTATGTTAAAATGAATGACAAATGTTGTTTGTTTTTTCTACCAAAGCCTGATTTCCGGCGCGTGTAATTGGATACAGCGTTTCGAGCTCCGTGAAATCACTAATCCTACTAATTCTGACAGCCATATGTCACTGCGTAACGACTGCGTCGGCGGCCATCTTAAGGTTACGTAAAAGTAAAAATTTTATAACAACAAGCAAGAAATAAAATATTTCTTTATCTGTGCTTATTTATATGTATTTGATTATTAAGGTACCCAATAAACTTGTTATTTTCACATGACATTTGTTCACGTAATGACACAATAATGTTTTTTTCTTTTTTTCATTGAATTCTTAGCGAGTCTAAAACAGTCAAGTATTAAACATTTTAACTACGACGTACACATATATTAAGTTCTCAAGTTTTTTGCGTGCTCTTCCTTCATGATTAAAAGTATAATTTTCATATATATAGTAAATTGAAAGCTTGTTAAAAAATATACAAGTCATATTTTATTAATACATTCTAAACTACTTCCGTTCTTCGTTACTATAATCTAGACTGTATCTCTCCTGTAATTTATTGTTTTAAGTTTATTTTAATTTATGTACCAAGAATTTGTTCAAGGCCATTCGTGGCGTAGAGGCACAAAGTGTGTGACTGTAAACGCGACTGGTTATTGATTCGATCCCCATTCAATGAAATGAAATATTTGTTTAAATGTATATTTCCATTTCTTTGCTCTGGTGTCCAGGCAAATTACGACGTTGAGTTCCGCCACTCAAATTGCAATGCCTCCCTCTGGCTACTTTGCTGTGTGCGAGATACAGCGTGAAGCTGATTTTTTTGTTTAGTTGTTTAGTATTTCGAAGCTAAAAAAAATGTACCAAGTAAGTTTCTTTTACTATAAAGAAATAGCAAATTTTAAATATATTTTTAGTGAGTAATCTGACCTTTCCCTTTTAATATTGTGAAATAAATTTAAATAATGTATATTTCTATGTATAATATGAGTCACATGTTATAGAAAATGGTGACCTCACTCTTATCTTCTCTAATATTTACATCATATAAAAAGTTATGTGCCATTACATATTAAAAACAGTAAGTTCTCTCTGATTCTAATAAGAATAAATTGCAAATTAATATATAGTTCTCAGACCATAAAGATAAATAAATAAAATAAATCAGCTTCACGCTGTATCCCGCACACAGCAGGATAGGCAGAGGGATCCTAGTGATAGACACTCCGTTCCTCACTTTCTGCCGAACTCTGGAGGCATTGCATGTTAAGTGGCAGAACTCAACGCCGCAAAAGATGAAAATGTTTGAAAATCAAAACCCAAGAAATATTTTGAATGTACCCAGTAGCAAATCCAATTTTATAGACGGTCATAAAATGTCACGCCGTTTACTTTATTTCGGGATCATAACATGTGTCGAAGGAAACGCATTTTAAACTGCATTTTAAAAGCAATATATTAGCAGATGTTAGAGGATTATCCTAAACGGGACCACCTGTTTAGGAGTCAACTTTGATGGTTCAGACGTGCCCTCTGCCAGGATACATTTATTTAAATGTTTTCTTCAGATTATGGGATATAACTAAATTATGGATGACTTAGACCTTGTCAAGATATAGTGAGTTGTATTGTTTTTGCTGTGCCGTTGCAAATAATATATGGTTTTAACCGTTTAATAATATTAGTTAAAGCTGTTTTAGTAATATGCATCTGAAAGCAAAAGATTTGTTTATTCTTTAGATATAAAAAGAATATCTTAGTCCTTTTTTAGGTGAGTAGAAATTGTTTATGGTGTATATTTTTCATTTATTTTTAAATATAAAATTATTATAATTTCGAATAGACATCCACGAATAGATTAGAATTAACAACCACCGCGTGTATAGTGACACTTTCAACTGTGTTACAAATTCGATATCTAAGAGATGATTATTTATGTATGTGGTATTGTAAATTAGTAGAATAATGTTCGACGTGTTGAGGTTAGTCGTGGCACAGGGGCATAAGCGTGCAACTGTAAACTTGACAGCCTGTGAGTTCGATTCCGACACTAGCAACGAGGTAAAGTGCCGTGATGTGTCCGCCACTCAACACCGAACCGAACCTCGCAATTTGGCGGAAAGTGGAGAACGAAAGTGTCTACATTGGAACTGAGTGTCTTAACACTAAGCTCCCAGATGCCACTAGGTGCGGCATATAAAAAAATATAGTTGCTTTACCAATAATACAAATGTGTAGAAATAAAAAAAATTAAAGAAAAAAACAATATAAGAAAACTTAGGCGAGAGTGGCGAAATGTGGTGTAAATTCTCACACAATTTTAACTTTTTAAGTAACTCCTTAATTGAAATCATAAGCGAGTGCCACGTTAAGCGGCTTTTTGTTTTTACAAAAAATATATAAAAAACACTTTGTACTAAAACATTTTAAGTATAGTAGATAAATAAATATATCTTTAGTACGGGACGGAACTCCTAAAAAAAGCAAAAAAATGAGATTTTAAAACTATTACTATTAGCAAAAAAAATGTTGATGACATCTATATATATAAAAGGACTTGTGCTGACTGACTGAGGTAAGACGCACGCAGAGCCGTAACCGCTGATGGTAGAAACGTGAAATTTGGGCAGATGTTTATTTTCATATTCTGGACATCCACTAAGAAGGGAATTTGAAAAATGTTAACCCTAAAAGGATGAAATAGGGGTTGAAAGTTTGTATGGATTTTTTTTTTTATCTGTACCGATTTTTATAAAATTTGAAATTCAGACTCTTAAAAATATTTCATTGAATACGTGTTTCATGGTTTTTAAGAATTCACCCCCTAAGGGTTCAAATAAGGGGTTGAAAGTTTATATGGAAAAATCTTTAAATTGCCACCGATTTTTATAAAACTTTAAATTCAGACTGTTAAAAATATTTTATTGAACACGTGTTGGTTTTCTTAGAATTCACTCCTAATAAGCGGGCGAAGCCGCGCGCGCCCTCTAATTAATAGATTAATCTTGTATCCCGCACTTATAACAAATAGAAGTAACTTAGTGTTAAGAAACTCCAGTTCCCACTTTTCGTCCAAGTTATGAGACATTGCATTAACGGCGGAAATCAACGCTGCAATTTGTCTTGTTACCAGAGCGAAGAAATTAAAATAATCCATTCCACTCAAAACTAAATGAATAGAATCCAAAGCCATCGCGCTTACCGTCAGACGCTATCCCGTAGCGCCGCCACGGTCTCAAGCTCATGGTAAGTATTATTTTATAGTATTGTAACATATTAAACTATTTTAATACTTTATTTCGAGTGAAGCCTTCTTTGCCGCTAGAATTCGGTGGAAAGTGGAGAATGGAAAAGTTAACACAAATGTACCTAGGTTCTGTCTGTCTGCTCTACCTATATGTGCGGGATACCGCGTGAAGCTAAATTAAGATTTATAATTTTTTATAAGTGTCCAAAAGAATATGCATTCTAGCCAATAAGAAGTTATGTATTTACATAAAAACGAGAAAAATGTACTAGCTCTAATAATATAAGACTTTATATTTAAAAATATTTATAACCAACTAAATATTTATAAATAATGATACACTAGTACCATTTAGGATCCACTAATGTCCAAAAAAGGAGTTGTATAAAAATACAAAAAAAAAAATTAAACTGGCTATTTCATTTATGTTAACAGACAGTACTGGGTATTCTAATTACAAAACAAGTATCTAGGCGGAAAACGAACACGAAGTTCATTTTAAACTTTAATTTAATACTAATTACCTTTCACTCTTCCCTTCATAGACAATCTTAAGTAATTTAGTCGACATTTTTTTCTTGTTACCATTGTTTAAAGACAGAGGATGCAATAAAAAACGTTCGTGTATTACTTAAGGCCTGCACTTGAAACCAATTATACTTTTAACTAAGCCCGGCGGCCTAAAGAACCAAAAATAAATGACAGTCTCGACTCATATTAGGTGTTTTTTGTTGTTAATTATATACTGTAATTAACTTCTTTACTATTATTAAACATGTATGTATAGTATGTGTTATGTGTTGTCGTATATCTACTTAATTCAAATATATCATACATAAATAATATATAAAAACCGTTTATTCAGTAATATATGCTGCTTTATTTAACCTTTCAAGATGTTTGTAAAAATATGTGATACAAATATAGCTAAAGGTATTTTTTTAACTATTTTTTGTAATTACTTTATCTCTGCATATATTTGAGTAGGTAGCTAGCTTCAAGCAAATGCAATCAGGATATATCATTTAGAGTTCCGAATCAATTTGAACTGTAAACAAAATCCATTCGTATTTAAAAATTTAAAACAACATCACAGCAAAATGGATAACTCAATCAACGTCAATCGAGTCGGCGGACGCGAAATGCAAAGGCCCGAAATCGAGTAGTGTGGGCCGACTGGTGAACAAGCATGTCACTACAATGAATGTACCCCACAAATCACCGGTTCGGTTGTAGAGGGTATTTTTTGTCGTTCGTTCCGTAGCGAAATTGAGTTTGGTCCACGAAAATTTGACCCATTCACAGCGTACGTCCGAAATAAACAGATGGCCGATGCCCTTTTTTTGGTGGTTTCCCTATTTTTAGTCATCGAACACAAAATGTAAATATCAAAATGTATGGTCAGGAGCCAGTCGTGGCGCATAAGCGTGCAACTGTAAATGCAACAGCATAAAATAAAATTAAATAAATGTTTGTAATAAAAGCAAGAAAAAAAAACAAATTATTAAAAATAAAAGATAACATTTTTTTTACACACTGTTTGAGCCACTGACAGATATGCAAAACTACCATAATATATATATATATATATATATATATATATATATATATATATATACACCTAGAGTTCAGTTCAACTCTTTAATTGTGGCATACAACAATTGCTAAATAATATAATTTTCTAATTAACCAACATTATGGGCAATAAATTATTTCTATAAAATACCAAATTATCTTCTGTGGCCAAGGGATTTCTTATAAACAAATTTATTGCGATATGTAACTCGAACTCGGTTATTATATTTCAAAGTTTTCGCTCGTAAATCTTATGGGATTTAATTTTTATGTGACAAGAGATGAGCTTTGTATGTCTTTTGAACCATATTCATATATGTTTTCTTTTAATATTTAACACCATTTCCAAGTATAATAGAATTAAAATCATTCTTGTTAGTGAAATAAAATGGATGGTCTTTGGATCGCGGTATTTAGATTAAAGCAATGATTTGAATTAAATTATTTAGTACTATTTACAGTTCATCTGCTTATATTATTTGGGTATAGTTTGTCTCTAAATAGCTTGATAGGAAAGGAGAATAGGGTAACTTATATTTTCCCTATATTTTCTCCGGTTATTGTTGTATCTCTTTCATAAAGGCAGGAAAACAAATATTTATTAGAAATTTTCGTTCTTATTTACAATTTTAAACTGCTAAATTTATAGGTGCTATACTTGTATACTATCTATATTTGTATTACCTATAGAGAAAATGTATTTCAAACGACATAATATAACTGTTTCAAGTTATATATATTTAAAGGAAAATCCTTACTAATTTTAGGTTTAAATTTGGCAAAAGATAAGTTTTAAGAGAAGACAATTACCATACAGTCGTAAAGAAACGCGAAACCGCAAAAACAATAAGAATATAAATTAGCCAGTCAAATGCACGAGAGTAATAAATCATACGTTTTGAGGCATTTAATTACCTACTAATTTATTTTCCACAACATCCATACCTTCATAAATGCTAAAATAAATGATTTATTACACTTTCTAAGAATATGTATGGGATTTTAAATTTTTAAAACGAGTAAAAATAGATGCGTTATTAAGGCACGTCAAGTTAAGTTATATTTATAACCATTTTAGTACGAAATTAAGATTTTTAATAATGTAATTAAAGGTGATTTGAGAATTGAGTTTGTTATATTCCAGCCAGTCTTGACGCAGGGACACAAAGTGTGTGAATGTAAACGCGACTGGTTGTGGGTTCGATCTCTACTCGGGGAAATCAAATATTTATTTTAACTAGAGGATCCGTTGACGCGAATAATATGCGTTGCCATAGCAACGTGCTTGTCACTTTATAAATACAAATATGTATATATTGTCAAATTCATGTATAATGTTATTGTTTATTTATTGATTTAATGTAAAGTACATTAATATAATAAGCATCATTATTGAAAAAAAATAGAGCTTTGCGCTTCTTCTACGTATAAGCTATATGTGTATCAAATTTTATACTCCTTCGCCCGCGTAATTTTCGAAAGGGGTGCAAATGAAAATATACATTCAAATAAATATATATTTTTTTTGCCTCGAGACCAGAGCGAAGAAATGATAATATAAATGTAAGTAAATCATCCCCGAAATCGAACCCGCAACCAGTCGATTTTACAGTCACACTTTATGCCCCTGAGCCACGACTGGCCTCTACTTTTTATCACATACTTTTTATTAAATTTCTTAAAAAAACCCAAGGTTATAAAGATATTCTTCAATGTAATATGATCTAGTACTTGGAAGGTGTAAATTGTGAGTTTAATTTTTATTCATAGCAAAAAAACCGCTTCAATATTTTGTCGAAATTGACTATACTAATTATATGACATTAGACAATGTCATATAAGCGAAGTAGTCAATTTTTCGATGTTTGGGTGTGGGTTCAATACTCAAATGATGCTATTAAATTTAAAATGTAAGTTGAATGTTCTAACTTACGTAATATAAAGTTACACAAAGTAGTATTAATTAAAAGGAAAAGAATATTGTAAATAAAAACAGCTATAACCTGTTATCCCTAGCGGAGTACTCAGAGAGAACCGTGACAAACGGTACGTTTTATACGGCATATCTCTTTCGCTTTGTCCACTGTCTTCAACCTTGCATTTTACATGACCTTCTTCACTACACGAGGACACCTTCGGATCAACTGAATTCAACCTCTGCTTCTCTAAATAAAAAAAAGAAAAACAATTTAATTAAAAAAAAACGAACACAAAATAATTACCAAATCGAATATAAACACATCATTAAATAAATAATATAGAAGTAAACTAACATATAGTCCACAGCATAAAAAAATATTTAATAGCCCCTATAAAATGTTTGGGGTAAACATTTATATCACACAAAGTATCGAACGCTAATTAAGAACGAAACGTAACGTCAACACAACGTTTATTTGCTATTTCCTCATTAACCTATATTAGGCCTGTTTGAATAATATAATAATAAAATTCAGTAAGAAAAAGATTTTATACATTGCTTTTTGATAGACGAAAAAAAGGACTGGGACTAGAGCCGTCGAAATAGAGTTCCGCTGTAAAGTCCATCAAGTCCTTTATTTTTTGTTATTTTTACGGCTTTGCTGCAGTGGTCGAAAGTAAATAAGGAAGAATGTTGTATAATACATTCTAGGTGCCCGAAGTAAAAGCAACCGCAGAAACGATTAACATTTAATATAGCTTATAGGTTTTCTCGATAAATTTCAATAAGTTTAAGATGTAAGAGATTAGCGCTTTCAATCAAATATGCTCTTAATTTTATAATTTTAGTCTGTAATAATATAGTAGCAAGTAGAAAATCATATATCAAAAACATTTTAAATAAATATTGCTATTTTTGAAATTATTTTTACTTTAATAAAAAATGCTCGTGAAATATAAATTTATTCCAAAAAAGTCTATATATCTATTTAGATTTACTTTATTTTTTATAAGAATTTAAAAAACAATTGCTTATTTAAAAACATTCCAGAAACTTCTCCTCGTATTGTCAAGTCCCAAAACTTCGTGCAGTAGGCGTGAGACTGTGGAGGTATTTGCATATATTCAAATAGAATACTCCTTTCGGTTTGTTTCTTTGAATAAATACAATTACTTAATCTACTTTAATTATACAGTTGGACGTCATGTGTAACTTTATCTGTTCCTGATGTCTTATTTGAATGATAATATTACTTTTTATTTTTTTTATCAGCTTCACGCTGTATCCCGCACACAGCAGGGTAGGCAGAGGGAACCTAGACTAAAACACTCCGTTCTCCACTTTCTCCCAAATTCTGTAGGCATTGCGTGATAAGTGGCAGAACTCAACGCCGTGCTTTGCCTCGACACCAGAGCGAAGAAATGGAAATATAAATTTGAGTAAATATTTCATCTCCTTGAGTGGGGATCGAACCCACAACCAGTCTCCAGTCCGCAACTTTAACTTATAATATTAGTTTAAGAAGGTCCGGTCTAGAATAGAAGAACCCTAACAGTTAGATATATAAGTAAATAATAAGAAGTATACAGAATAAAGAACGTGCTCAGGTGGTATTTGCACATCGAGGGACTCATTCTCATTGCTTGCAAAAAAGGTTTATGAAGGAAAAGTGGGCGCTAAGAGAAGCAGTGAGACCTTGGTTGACCATCAAGTAATAGTATCGATAATACTTTAGAAAAGTCACATAAAAAACATGAGGACTTCCTTGAGAGCAGGTACAAATAGGTTCAAGCAAAGACCATAGCTATTGGCTACTCCGCTAAGGATAGATTATAGGGACGTATAGATTATATACAGGGATAAATTATATGAAAAGATATCTATAATCTTATAGAGAGGGCTAGATTATAGGGGTAGCGTGATTTCGTTCACAACCTGTCATAACGATTTAAAAATTAGGAATGAAGAGATTTAATGCAAAGAATTTCAATGGTTAAGAAAATAAGATATTATTTCTTATTGCATTTAAAACGCTTATCAATTGATTTCTTGGTTTTTGACTCAAATAAGTAGAATCAAGTACATACATTTATATCATATCACGATGAAGGATGCGAAAAAGTGTAAATATTATACTTTATTTATTTCCAAACTTCCTATATCCAAGAAAACATTTAACCAAACAATAGCTACCCTTACATAAATTACCGACTCGAATGTTTAACTGAAGGGATGAGGTAAGCTTTTCATTTAAGATATTAGGGGAGACTAAATCCGATGGTAATCCAATCGCACTTGTTAAATGTGGCGAGTTGTATGCACATCCCGAGATAAAGGCCGGCACACAGTGAAGGGCTGATGCAAAAAAAAATAGCTTAGCAAACTTAGTGTTAAAACACTTGGTCCTCAGCGCACCGTCAAATATTGATACACTGCATGTTGAGTGGCGGAACTCAACGCCGCGCTTAGTCTTGTTATCAGAGCGAGAAAAACTGAAATAAAATATTGAAGGGAAGACTAAATCCAATGGTAATCCAATCGCACTCGTTAAATGTGGCGAGTTGTATGCACATCCCGAGATAAAGGCAGGCACACAGTGTCACGTGGCTGACGCGTGGCGGTGGCAAACGGGGACACATAAAAACATTTTGTCCTTTTCAAGTGTTGGTCGCCTATCACACAGACGTGTAATACGTTCGAGGTTTCGTAAATAAATATAATTTTTGTTTAAATTGTTTTGAGCGTTATATGTAATGTTATATCTTGATTTCATTGATGGTTTCTTTTTTAATCTGTTTGATTGACCATATTGAAAATGATAATTGAAGATGATGATATTGTATGAATAACAGAATGGATTTATTATGATTTTAAAATAATTTACTGTATCAAATAAAAATATACGATACAGTAGATTTCATTTTATTACAGCTAAAGGGATCTAGTGTTAAAACATTCTATTCCAAACTTTCTACCTAATTAACAAAACATTATGTGAGTCTTGAAATTCCACGCTAGGGAGAAATGAAAACAATTTATATACATTCATGTTATCTTTCCTCTAAGTGAGAATTGAACTCATAACCGTCTCCTATACAGTCAGAGGCTGTGTCGCTGAGCCACGGCTTCAAAATATTTATAACATTAACCTAAACTATTAACCTATTCAATAAGTTTAAAAGTACAATATTGCATATAAAAATATGACACTGTGTGACATCATCCCTGGTTAAGCAAACGCGTGGCGTCTTGAAAAATAAGACTAAATATAGCCCCCTATTACGAAGTGAATGTGTTGACAACGTCCCTGCACTTAGGGGCACATTTGCGAGTATCGCCTGCTGAGATGTTTCTTTGAGAATAAATTACTGTATACTATGTACATATTTGATTGCCGCATTATGTCCTTTTAAAGTATGATTTTTAAATATGTAAAAAGGTTGAATATTTGTAAAGTTTTATGGGTTTTTCTTATTTTTTTGTTTGTGATAGTCGTGCCGCAGCAGTACAACTGACTGTAAACGCGACGGTTGTATGTTTGATTCCCACTCGGTGAATTTAATAACACATAAACTGTTAATATTTAATTTGTGATTTGGTAGTAAGTTCGAATGTCTATAATAGCATTTTAACACTAGGCACTATTTAGATGTTATCTATATAGATGACACAAACAGACACTTCAATTTTATTTATACATATATATGTATAAATAAAATTGAAGTGTCAATTTTCATAGTAGTGTCAATTTACATATATATGTATAAATAAAATTGAAGTGTCTGCTTGTGATCTCAAAATAACCATGTTTTTTCAATTGGATACACATACAAACATAATCAAACCGATTTAAGTAATAAATAAATAAGCACATTACTTAATTTCAAAAAGCTTAGGTATTTTAATTAATTTTCAGTTGGCGAGTTTCGGATACACACGATGATTGTGTGTTCTCACAGGAAAAATTATTGAAAATCACGTTTAAAAAGCGTGGGTTCGAATCCGTCTACGTTTTTTTATATATATTTTAGCGTTACGGTGTATTTCGCACATGGCAAGGTAGGCAGATGGGACCTGGGGACCCAGTGTTAAGATATTCAGACATTCTCGAGGCATTACATGTTGAGTGGCCGTATTTCCTCGAATGGAAATCAAACCCACAACCTGTCCAGGCTTGTATCGTGCGCCCCGAAGCCATAATATTTCAAATTGATTTAGAATCTCAAAACATTAAAAACTATAATACAATAAGCCTATCTCAGTTTCCATTTACATTTGTTTAACACCACAAAAACTTGTAATAATGACAGTGGAATACACACCAGCGGGCACTCGATATCGAGTGTGCACGATATGGCGGCACTCGTGGCAAATGAAATTTTGTTTTCAGTCGAAACCTTGCTGGATGGTGGAGCGCTCTTTTGTTTTTTCTTTTATATGTTTTTAACTACCGTCTGAGCTCAGTTTTGTTCTAACAATATTTAGAAATGAATTTGATGTGTATGAAGGTGACATATCTTTTATATCTTCACACAACATTTTATACACAAACTTGTATTTTTGTGGACTTTTGAGTTATCCACCATAATAATAGTATGTACATTATTAAATATACTCTAAATGTGATGATTTCTGATTCCCACACGAACATAATTTATTAACTTTATGTATTCTTTAAATTTTGTTTATCATTAAGCAGGTCAATATTATGCAATATAAATATAATGAAAATATATTTTAAACAGCTTCACACTATATCCCACACACATCAGGGGAATCTAGTGCTCAGACACTCTGTTCTCCATTTTTCGCCGAGTTCTGGAGGCATTGCGTGTTAAGAGGCGAATCTCAACACCACGCTTTATTTATTTTATTTTTAATTTAAAATTAAAAGAACAAATTCCATACTATGTGATCATCGTTATAAATCCGCTTAACCGTTTCGATTTCCATTTCCAAAGCCGAAGTACAACTATGAGCTTATATATAAAAATATTCTGAATTTTCCACCAGTAAGCGTAAAAATATGAATAACAAATCAATATTAATAATATATATTTTTAACGCATACGCGTGCCTTTTAAAATGAACGAGAATTTTTTTGATGCAGCATTTTATTGCATTTCTAAAGTAATTATTGACATATAAGATTGTTTTATATTTAACCCGGCGTTCCTCGCTACCGGGTAACAAATACCATAGAGGTAATAGAAATATATATGCATATATTTTCTATATAATTTAAAGACTAGTCGCTTTAGGTACATTTCTGCTTAGAAATGTCTGCTTAGAGACACGTGCTCCCCAAGTGGCTGACAGTTGGCACCACGTCCTTGGACGCAGTAGACATGTAAAGTGTTGAGTGGCGAAACTCAACTCCGGTCTCTGCCTTGGTGACAACAACATCACGTCTCGTTACAATCAAACTTTTGTGCACCTATACCACGACGGTCTCAAGAAATATTCAATATTTTCTTTTCTTCGCTCTGGTAAGAAGGCAAATCGCTGCGTTGAGTTCCGCCACTCAACACGCAATGCCACCAGAATTCGGTAGAAAATGGAAGACGGAGTGTTTTAAAACTAGGTGCACTCTACCTATCCTGCTGTGAGCAACACAGCGTGAAGATGATTTTTTTTTAAATAAAACAAAATTGGTATTGGTTTCCCACACAACTAATTAATTAAACCATAAAACCATAGTTTCTCAAACTTTTGATTATTCACAAGCTCCTATTCCATTTCATACACGCCAGCTTATATTTCAAAAGGCATAATTGCACTAAAATATAACCATTTATTTCTTAGCAGCATCAATAATCAGCGTCACCAATAACCGCAGCCATCAAAGAACTTTCATATTCAAAAGTCGTAAAACACTCACGTTCACACATCCCGTACATAATTGAGTCATTTTACACGAAAGGATGTGATTACGAGCGAACATAAAAATGTATTATTTGGGGAACCTAAACGGAACTTTAAAAATAGAAACAGGGGCTACAACATTATGCTGGTGCACGTCCCAAAGCGACTGCGTACAAACTGATTTTATGCGGCTGAATGGCAAATCATTGGCGAGTAGTGTTTAAGTGATCCACCGCTTTTGTTGGTCAATTTGCTGTGAATTCAGCGTGTATTATCGGTTGATTATGATAAAACTATATGATTTATCTCAATTATATTTATAGTGCACTACAATTAAGTTTTGGCACTAATGGTTCGATTGAAATAGGATGTTTGTGTATATATAAATTATATGTGAATTAATTTTATTATTCTAATCGATGAATACGTTTTAAGGTTCGAATGTATAATAACAAAATAATAGTTGTCGCCAAATTGTTTACACACGTACGTATTAGATAGATAAAAAGAAATTAAGTTACAAAATATATTAATAAAAAAATTAAAAAAGTTACTGAACTACGGTGAAGACACTACGTCTTAAAATTAGGTTTTCTCAGCATACAATGCTATATACAGGATACAGTATAAAGCTAAAAAAATATATCTAATATACTCGTTTTATAGTGAAATGTACCCCACATTCATTGTACTTATAGAATATATTGAAATTTAACATATACATTTTTCATCAGACAATTATTTTTAAAACTATTTTAGCAGGATAAAAAAATCAAGGCAAAAAATAGCCTATTACCTACCCGCGAGTAAGTACTACATTTCGTGCATTTCCTGTAAACCGTTTTCCTATGTAAAACTAAAACAAAATAAAACTGCCACGTTAGCATAATAATTGATAAATAAATATGGCATAGATTAGTAGTAATTTGTATTTAGCAGCTTAACCATTTCACTTTATAACTTTACACAGGATGGAAATAGCCCTGCATCTATCCTTGGAAAATGTTGTCATGACAAGTTATCTTGTTATTTACCCCCATAACTTCTCCGTTTCGAATAAAATTCACTTTTGCTATAATAAAACCAAGGCCAAAACGATGAAACGTCTATTTGAATATCTCGACATCACATTTGTTATGTTAAAAAATTGTGACAAAAAATGCTTATCTTATTTTAATTTTTATAACTTTTGTTATTACTATTTGTCTTCCCGAGTATACGCTACAACTATTCATTTTCTTCACAAATTGGAAATCCTAGATTCCTGTCTATAATTTCTGCAGAGTAAGGCCATATTTATAAATCGTTCTCAAGTCTCTGAGGTCGATCTTGAGATGCGGTTTTTATTCATAGGTATAATTAATGATTTATTATGTGATTGTTGTTTGTCGGTAACGAGGCAAAGCACGGCGTTCAGTTCTGCCACTCAACACGCAATGCCTCCAGAATTCCCCAAAAAGTGGGGAACGATTGTTCTTCTCTCTTCTTCATAATAGCACTAAGTTCCCTGGTTCCCTCTGCGTATCCTGCTATGCTATACAGCTAAAAAAATCTAAATCAAAATCAATAGTTTATAGTTATGTTTATAGTAATTTAAATAATAATAAATTAATATTTATATTAAGCCCCTGCAATAACCAAATAACTAGTGAATGAACTTGCGCCCACACAGTATTGTGATAGAATTATTGTATTCATTATTGAACACAGAATGTGATCGACAATTTCTCTTGATTATAATCGTCATTGTGTAAATTGATGGAATAGATACCATACCTGTATCATTGCTGTGCTGTATATAGATTTGTTCATCTTATTGATAAAAAATTAAATGAACGTAGGTGTATTTGTCATTCGTTGTAATAATACGAGTCTATGCTTTTAGTTGTTGTAATATAATATGGTTATAGAAACTATTCGAAATTGTGAATATATGTTTATTTAAAATATGTTGTTCAATTGAAATGTTAAAAAAAAAAATTTTTTTTAAAAAATGATATCTAAATGAGCAAAAGTCCATGCTTTTTACTTGTCCTGGTATTTGTGCAATAAATTGCACATATACCAGAATAGGTCCAAGACCCGTAGCCCTGTAAGTATCATCTTGGTAATAACTCCATCTGCTCCCGGTGCTTTACCATTTAATACATTTCAGACTTTGTTTTGCACTCTCAATTTCTTAAATACTGAGTTCGCCATTAGTTAGATCAAGATTCAGCTTTTCTCTGTCACTTGAGACTACGGCGTCATCGCATTCATACTTCTCCGTCTAAAATTTTACTATTTTGATTATAAATGAATTTCCTTCAGCAATTTATTCGTGAATCTATATTTTATTTATTGTAATTATAAAGTACATTTATATGTAGGGATAAGCGTACATGAGAAACATAATTTCCTAGAAAATATATAAAGAGTATATTTTATATTACATTAAATATATCGCGTACTCTTGACAATGAGTACTAAATAAATTTAAAACTCGCTAGTGGAGCTCTCATTAGGCTCTTATACATGAGACTAAAGACTTTAGTAGAAATGTTGTCGACAACGTAATTAACTTATTATAAATGAATTGATATATTAATGTTTTAACTGTGTCTGTCTCTGTTCATAATTTGGAAAATAATTTATGTTATATTTTGTTGATTGTTTTTAATTATCAGTACAATATTTTTAGGGTCACGTACATATCAGAGTAGGCAGAGTAAATCTGGAAGCATAGTGTTAAGACACTTTCGTTGTCCAGTTTTCGCCAAATTCTTGAGACATTGCGTATTGAGTGGCAAAACTCAACGTCACCAGAACGCGATAAGAAAAATAGAAAATATTTTATCCTTCCAAATGGGAATCAAATCCATAACCGCTTTGCGTTTACAGTCGCACGATAGTGCCCTTGCGCCATGACCGTCTCAATTTTTTATGGTTTTTTTATACAAACTATAACAGTGCCAAATTTCATTCTTCTCCGTCCGAAAGAGGTACAAAGTTTGTGTTACACTTTGTGTATTACTGTAATAACTAATTTCACTTATATTTTAATATTTTTAAAGTGTTACTCCACACTTAGGAAAAAAAATACTTATTTCGGGTTCGAGTCCTGCTACGTTCAAATTTTTATACGTTTTCTAAATAAGTATTTTACTTTCACTTGTTATAAGTTAGCGATGCTATTTCCAAAAGTCACTCTTTTCTTTGTAAATTTTGTTCCGTCGTGGGCGGCCAAAACAAAGGGTTTCGTATTCATTCATAAATTGATCGCGGGCACTCCGATCCATACGAGATAGCGTTAAGCTGAATATTTATAAGGTTTTCTTGTACAATGTGTATTTGACCACACATGTAATCTTACTAGATTATAGGAAACTAATTTAAAAAGTACAGTTATTTTAATGTATAATAAACTTTATGGAAGCATGTGAAATCGAAACGCATCTCATTGTAATATAGCGTTTGAACATTAACTATATTTTTTAGCTTTACACTGTATTCCGCAAATAGCAGAATAGGCAGAAGGAAACTGGAACCTTAGTGTTAAGACACTTCCGTTCCCCATCTTTCTCCGAATTCTCGAGGTATTGCGTGTCGAGTGGCGGAGCTCAGCGCCGCGCTTTGCCTCGCATAGGCATATTAACTACTTACATTCTTTTATTTATTAATGATTCATGTATATACTACCTTCCCATCTATATTTTATAATGCGAGTGCTTTTTACGTTTTTAAAAAATGGTTTGCGGAAAAAATATGAAACACAAAATTTAGCATAATATTAACGTAATAATAGTCTCTTTATGTTCGAAGAAATCTAATTAGATATGAAGAACTAATACGATTTTTTTAATACCTATAAACTGGAGAAATTCTGTTTGTCTTCTCCGAAAAGTGCAGGTATATCCTTATATGACTACTACGGAGAAGCAGTTCTAGATATAACTAGGATAAGAAAAATAATAGTTATGATTTTGTTATCAAATTAAACATTTTCAACTAACAATCTAATCGCTATAACTTTAATAGGCCAGACACTGATTTTCCCTCCAAGAAAGCAAAGAAGCACTACAAAATCGCTGTTCGTCATCCAATTTTTCCGTCCTACTTTTTGCACGTTTTCAAACAAAAGCAAAGAAAAACCCCGCGCCGTTTCCGCATGAAGTAACCCTGTAGTGCGGGGGAGACTAGCAAGTTTCGTGACGACCTACAACTCTAGTGCACTGGCGACTCATTAGGGACCCCAACTGGGGCCGCGGGGGCTTCAACGCAAGGGAGTTCTTCAGAGTAGAGAGTCATCCGTGAACTAACGTACTTATACAACTGCCAGCATAGGTATAGCTTACGAATGTGATAAATTTAATTCTTCTAAATTTTGAAAATATATTTGAAATTATATTTGTAATAAACAAATATGATGAAATAAAAGGGTGAATATATCAAGTGATATATACATATATACACTTTTTGTATAGTTATTTATGTGCTTAGTTAAAATAAATTATAACGATTTAAATAATTCGGTTAGTATTTTAAAACTATTTAACCAATTCAATTGCTTATAATTATTACATTGACAGATGTCAAAAGTAGTTTGTACTACATACGATATGTCTTAGCACTAGGTTTCCTGCCTATCCTGCAATGTAAGTTTCACGGCGTGAAACTAAAACAAAACAAAACAAAGCAAATAATTGAGAAATCAATGTGGTGCAAAGATTCCAAAAGATTTAAGTAATAAAAAGCGATACGCTTACTAATATGATTCATGTATATTCTACAACATATCATTACTAAGATGATAAATGACCGAATATGTCACTAGTACTCCGGTTTACCTACTCGTGTGTTTACAAATTCTGGGTAAATATATCAGCTAATAGTCTAGCATTAAGGATTCCTGAGTACATATCGTGTCTAAGATAGAACCATACATTGTATATTATTGTGTATACATCGAGAACTATTAATATGCATTTTATATATATTAGTTATACTCCATACAAGTGTCTGGGTCTAATATAAAAAAAAACAATGTCTTAGACAATCTATTTTATTATTATAGCATATTAAGACATAATTTGTTTATACACACTGTACTTTACAGTACATTACATTAGATTATTGAGGCCGATCGTGGCGCAAAGGTACAAGCGTGTGACTGTTTGTGCATTGCAGTCCCACTCGATGTAATGAAATATGTAATATTTTAATTTATTTACCGCCCCTCAACACGCAATGCTTCCATAATTCCGCGGAAACTGGAGAGCGGAGTGTCTTATCACTAGGCTCCCTCTGCGTACTTTGTTAAATGCGGGATACAGCGTGAAGCTGATAAATAAATAAGTAAAAACTATTATACACCATTAGACAACATTGTAAGATATATTTCACGCAATAACTTCCATAATTTAATTCGACCGTCCAATCAATCATTGCATACCGATATAAGTAAACAAAATCCACATCTCCCCCGTAACGCGATACACTATCGTTAAGTGAAGTTTAGACAAATCTGCGCGCGACCGCTCTGATCATCACTCTTCATAATGAAGGATCACGATCTTGATTGATAAGCTGGCCTCTGCGTTGTAATAGACCATGTTATGTATAGACGCGGCAGTAGAGAAATGCATGTTATTTTTAATATTATTATATTTGAAGACAGTTTATGAAGGTTTTGTTTCTTAGAATACTTAAAAAAAAATGTTTAGAATATTTGCACTAAAAAAAGTATGGTAATATATATTGGTACTTGTGAATATTAACACATACGCATAAGTCAATGCGTGAGTTTCAGATTTTCGATAAAAGTCAAAGTTGTATTGTGTATTGTATTATATCTACTTATTGTCATGTAAGGTATGAATTTCCATAAATGTGAAAAACTTCAAACCTAAACTTTATTAATTGCATTTTATTTTTTTTCCAACTGTAAAATGCTCAACAATTTTCTATCTACTGAATTCAATCTCTGAAATAATTAAACTACTTTGAAAGTGTATGCGTTAAATCTCGACATAATTTATTATAAGTGTTCAAATATAAAACGATTATCAGTAAATGGAATTATAAATTAACATTCATTAGAGACATGTCCAAACTTTTTGTCTGGAAAGTTGTTTAATTTAATTGGCAAACTCCTAAATAATTTACGACGAAAAAATATATCTTCACTTTAGTTAGACTCGTATAATACACAGAAATATTTACTCGAATATTGAATATTGAATATTAATATTCTTAATAGTTAATTTCAATTACATAACCTATTTTAATATTATCTCGTATCCCTAATCAATTTATTACTAAATGAAATACTAAACCAAAACTGTTGCCGATATAATTTTCTATTAATAATAATACCTATGTATTAAGTAATTATATCTTTATTTAATTATAGTTGTGAAAGTTACGTGCGTTTTGTGAATGCTACTATACTACTGTAAACGCGATGGATATAGGTTTGATTCCCAATTGAGAGAATAAATATTGCCATTTTCTTGTTTCTGTTAAGCAACACACATTATGTCGAATTTAGGCAAAAAATGAGGAATGTCGTGACACTATGTTTTCTTTAACAACTATACTGTATTAGGAAGAAATAGTAAAATTGAAAAAAAAAACACGTAAAATTATAATATTTAAAAAAAAATTAAGAATTATTTTGAAAATTATAAGCACTTTATAGATCTATGGTTTGCATCTCCTCATTACTTAAAAGGATTACAATTTTAGCTGGAATGACGGCAGGTCTATCGGTAAGTTTTTGCTTAATCTTGTAAGTATTAGATTTCCTAGAATCTTCAAGATTGATTACCTCAATGTACATATAAAACGCTTAGGGCACTTTTACTTGCTGTATTATAAAAAAATAATGACAAAGCAGAAAAGGTTGTTGTTATATAGCTAAAAATGAAATACATTACAGTAATAAAAAAAATGAGGTTCTGGTAACTTAGGAGACTCTTTTTAGCCTACAATATTACAGTCACATTTTTTATAGTTCGAAACAAAAACATACAAATATATCTACATACATACATACATACATACATATGCAAAAACGGAAACTGTTTTTATTTTTCTATTCTATTCTAACGTTCACCGCTTTCCGCAGAAATATAAATAAACGCATACATACGTTATACAAAATATTTTTATTTTATTAGCTTTACCACTTTCCGCCGAATTCTGAACGCATTGCGTGTTAGTGTGGGAACTCAACGCCGCGCTTTTTCCTCGTTACTAGAGCGAAAAAATTAAAATATTAAATTGCCTCTAGTAGAAATTGAACGCAGAACCCGTCGTGTCTTACAGTCGCACTCGTGTGCCCCTACGCCACGAGCGGCCTTCATACAAAAAAATATGAATCACAATCATGTTTTTTCTTGCAATGGCTAAGTAAGTGAGTTTTGCTTTTTGTAAAAGCAAAATTATATACTACCAGTAATAAAATTCTTATGTTACCTAATTATATATGCTATTAAAAATAAATAGACCAGGTTTTTGTATAGTGCGTCATCATCTATGCAAAACCTCAGTTAGTAAGTAGTCAATATAGAGATAATAATAATGTATGGAAATTATCCATCGCCACTCACCTTACGATACTAAGAAATCGTTATACCAACATATTTACATCGATTTTAAAGCCACAGATTGCGAATTTAATTGATATTTTGTAGGCACCACGTTTGGAATACTACATCGAGCTTTACCTATGTGCGGGATAAAGCGTGAAGCTAAAAAAACAATATTTTATATTATAACGTGCATAAACCAAAAAAAAATACGCACATTATGGCAGAATATTGCAGCTAAGTTATTTTCATTAAGGCTTTAACTCATAGAATAAATCACTACTAGTCCCTTCAAGATGGGTGGTCACCGGCCAGGTCAAAATGAAATATTCTACCAGCCGTATATTAAGTCAGTTTGCAATTTTTACGACATTCTCTTTTTATTGATGTAACGAAATATGAAACCCCTTTGTGATGGAAGCCATATCTCAATATTACAACAGGTTATAGTTCAAAGAGGCGACATAAAGAAAACTTGAGTATCGAATGATTTAGTATCATATATGGGATTAACGGTTACCAATAAAGATAGGGCTGTTATACTCTTGGATATTTTGAATTAAAAATATTCGTGTTAGTGATGATTTATTTTTTGTTTGTGATTTTTTTTATTTTTTTAGTTCTATAAATAGATTATTAGTATTAATGCTTCAATTATTAATATATACATATATTTCTTGCCATCAATTTTCTGATTAAGTGAATCAAAAACCAAGAAAAGCAAAAATATTTTAAATTGTAAATAATAAACAATGGACATATATTTTTTTAGCTTCACGTTACTCCCGCATTAGGCAGGGAAGACTGAGGAAACCTAGTAACCTAGTGTTAAGATACTCCATTTATATTAAAACTCTTCCGATCATCACAAACCGCCGAATTAGCGAGGAAATGACGAGGCACTTGCGGAACTGAACGCCGTGTTTTGCCTTATTACTAGAGCTAGGAAAAGTAAATATTAAATTCCCCTGAGTGAAAATCGAACTCACACCATTCAGTCACACGCTTGATTGTGAAACATCGACCACGATTCTATAATTTTATAAAATAATCATATAAGAAAATAATGATATACAGAGGTTAACTGTGATACTGTAAAAATCTTACAGTAATATTTTTAAATTGGAAAAGAATGTGCTTATTACTAAGTTATTAATTCTTAAGAAACTAAAAATAAAAAAAAAATTAAGTCAAATCAATATAAAATTACACCCCTCAGATGAATCCCCATTAATTATTACTATTATAAGCTTCTCAAAAGCAATATTTTAAAATCGTTTTATTCACAAAATTGAAAGAGAATTTAATAATCAAAATCCTTAACATATACTTATTGTTATATAATAAACAAAATTAATAACAAGATATTTCAACCTTCATTATAGAACAAAGAAAATCGCCATTCACTCGCTATACTTATAATATAAAAAATTAGATTCATAAAATGCTTGATGACATAATGAGTAAGTAATTTTAGGTTAGTGCGAAAGCTTGATCGTGTATAATCTCCGACGCTTACCCATGAATAAATAATAAAGAAACCCTATTTAGGTCCGTCATTAAGTAATTACATACTTGATATCATTATAATGTTTTAAAAAACCTTTTAAATAATCAGCTTCACGCTGTATCCCGCATACAACAGAGTTGGCAGAGGGAACCTAGTGTTAAGACCCTTTGTTTCCCAGGTTCCGCTGAATTCTGGAAGCATTGTTTATTGAGTGGTGGAACTCAATGCCGCGCCTTGCCTTGACACCAGAGAGAAAACATTAAATATTTCATTCCCTCGAGTGGTGATCGAACTTACAACCCCAATTTTACAGTCACTTTGTTCCCCTGCGCCATGACTGGCCAAGCTAAACTAATATCAAAATAAAAAACTTTTTAATTTTATATTAGCTGACGGTAAGCTCGATGTAGTATTCCAAACGTGGTGCCTACAAAATATCAATTAATTTCGCAATCTGTGGCTTTAAAATCGATGTAAATATGCACATAGGTAAAGGGAACCTGGGAGCCTAGTGTTATGATACTCCGTTTCCATTAAATGCCGTTCTCCACTTTTTCGCTGCATTCTGGACTTATTGCGTGTTGAGTGGGAATTGAACCCGCAACCTGTCGCGTTTACAGTCACACGCTTGTCCTCTGCGCCACGACTGGCCGCACAATGTACATATTGAGTGTAAATGAAAAAAAGTATTAATATAATCTATTATTTATTTTTATATCAGAAATAAATTTATCATAAAAAAAGAGAAAATAAAAGTTATCCACCTCAATACACAAAGTTAGTCGCCAGCGTAAGGCTCCATGACAAATCATTTGTTATAGAGTTCAAATGCAATATCACAGTAAACTTACATCTCAGCCAAATTTGAAATTCAAAGGCATTATTACGCTCCATACAAAATGTAATGAAATAAAATATTTCAAGAATATTTCACAATAGGATTCGCTAGTACAGCACTGTGCTCAGACAGTCGAGACAGGCAATTAGCGAAGAAAAAATGGCAAAGTCGGCGTATTTGCGTACAAAAGCTTTTGTGTGCAATTCGTAACTAAACGTCCCATGTTTAGTGTTCATATAAAGGCTATCATTTGTCGGGGAACGTGCGTTTGCTCCTAGCTATTTGCTTCTACTTTAGAGCATTTTAATATATATTTTTTTGAAGATACACTTTTATATTTGATATATGAGAAAGAGTGTTGAAATATTTTTAATAAAATACTCCATTTTAATTTAGCGCCACGCTGTATGTAGGGGGAACCTAGTTCTAAGACACTTAGTTCTCTATTTTTCGACGACTCCTGGAGACATTGCGTATTGAGTGTCGGAAGTCATCACCGCACCTTGCCTCGACACCAGAGCGAAGAAATGAAAATATCAAATATTTCATTTTCTCGAGAAATAATCCCGAATTATGGATATGACGGAATGGAGTGTCTTGACACTATGTTTACCTCACGATATGCGAGAAACAGCATAAAGTAAAATTAAAGACGCCATTTCTTATAAGTTACAGGTATAAAGAATATATTTTTTAACTTTAATAATAAAGAAATGCACAATACTCTATTCTATATTGCAGACACTAGATTGTATAACAAAAAAATATTATCACAAAGATCTAGGAAGAAGATCATTAATTCAATTAACTGAGGGAAGTGACCTACATTCGTTTCAATTGTTGCGTGTCCCTGAATCACCAATTAAAAAGTACTTAAGAACAATTATACAAATGAGTCGCCTAGGCCAGTGCACTGTGGAATACGAATGTGCGCATATAATTAAGAAGAATTTGTTTTATTTGCATAATTCAAATCATTTCTTATAACTAACTGTAAATAGTTGTTATAAAGTCAAAGTCATAGGCAAAGTCTCACTCTGGTTAAATGCAGCGTTGAGTTCCGCCATTATCCAATGTCTCGAAAAATGGGAGACGGAGTGTCTTACCGTTAGGTCGTCTCTACCTTTCTTATTACAAGTGAAATACAACGTCAAGATAACAGAAATCTTCAAAAATAAGTAACAAAAGAGGAAAAATTATATATTTAGGTATAATACACGAAAATATATCACCCAATGCATAATATAATTCCTATAAGTGGCCCCACATATATACCTATATGGCCCATCTCACGTAATTTACAAGCTCCTTCAAATATCAAGACATGTATATCAATTTGACATCTCAAGATGATTATCCCGACCGGCACAAGTGGTTGGTAAGTAGAGTCCTCGATCCGTGCACAATATAGAGATATGAAATATATATTATTTGATATATATATATATGTATTTTCATTTGAGGCCAGCCGTGGCGTAGGGGTGCAAGTGTGTGATTGTAAACGTGACTAGTTGTAGGTAAGATCCCTTATATATAAACATATTTATTTAAATTTATATTGTCATTTCTTCGCTCTCGTGTTAAGTCAAAGCGCGGCGTTGAATTCCGGCAATCAACACGCAATTCCTCCAGAATTTGGCGATAAATGGAGAACATCATGTTTAACACTAGGTTTCCTCTGCCTTCTCTGCTGGTATTTATATACTGTATATATTATCACAGGATTATTAATATTGTATCTATTTATAAATCGTTTGATAGGAATGACGACGCTTATTTCTTACGTTCAATTTCCAAGAGTAAATAACTAAGATATATTCTGATCAAAGAAAATGCTAGAAACTATCTTCTAGTACGTATAAGCGCCTTATGGTGTACGAAGCTACTTATCATTATTTTCATTTTCTAAACTTACGCCATATATGTACATAGAAGTATAATGTTTGAAATGTTATAAAATGTTTTATACAAACGCTTTGGTTGTATATTGTAAAATATGGATTGTTTTTAAGCTTCACGCTGTATCCCGCATAAACCAGGGTAGGCAGCGAGAACCTAGTATTAAGAGACTGCGTTCCCTGCTTTTTACTGAATTTTTGAGAGATTGCGTGTTGAGTGGTGGAACTCAACGCCTAGCATTGCCTTGTTACCAGAGCGAAGAAATGAAAATATTAATACATAAAAATTTATTCTCCCGAATGGGAATAGAATCCCTAACCACCGCATATACAATCACATGTTTGTGCCACTGCGCCACGACGGCCTCAAAATGTAGATATACTTATAATAAAATATTTATATCGCACCGCCATATGTTACAGTCACTATAAATCTCCACCATATTCAGATGTCAACGGCAATTAATTATTAATTAGTAATTAAGGTTAATTTAACGAATGAACTCAAGAAAATTCATAATACAGCTTTCTTTTAGATGAGCATGTTTTATGCTAGAACTTCTTAGAAAGTAAAAATTTACCAGAAAATAAATAAAGAAGTTCTCTCATAAATTACACTTTCTGCTACAATAAGTATTTTAAGTACTACGACAAAGTTATCAATGGCATCAAAAAAAATTGTCGAGCTGTAATATTATTTATTTCATTTTTAAAATTATCTTCTTCTTGGCATTAATTGTAGCGAATTTCTTGGCATTAATTATACAATCAAATAATTTGTAAAGGAGCACTAGTTTCCGGAATAACTACATAATTTTAAAAATATATTTTAATATTCGATAGTCCAACAAGGAAAGCCATAGGCTATAAAAAGTCCACGACGTACAAGGGCTAAACAACAAGTATTACAAAAAAATTGTTAAAACATTCTTTATACGATACTTAGGTGCATACATAATATTTCCATGCAGTATCAAACCATTGAAGCTATAATAGAAATGTCTCATTTCGTTCATACCAATGACATCGAGCGACGACTATTAATTAGGAAATATTGCAACTGACCTGGATACAACGGCTAAACTACTCTAGACTTAACTACACGAAGTAATAACAAGTTTACTGATAATTGAACAATTTAAAGTAATTGTATGACAGCAGCACTAAATATAAGTTCGCAACATGAGTCGCTTTCTAAGCCGTTTATCGTTCTAAATTCCTATTATATATCTTGGGCTGTTTTAGTGAGAAAGTATGATGGTAAATAAGTATTATTATAAAACCATTTTATATTATTAAATTAAAAATATATACATTTAAGCCATTTTCGGTTGGTTAAGTGATAGTTATAATTTTCTTTAATATATTCCAAAATATTTTAAATATATTTAAACCGACATTACAAACCGAGAGGCCTGTCGTGGCGCAGTGGCACAAAGTGTGACTGTAAAACCGACTGGCTGTGGGTTCGATCCCCACTCGAGGAGATTTATTTACATTTATTTTTTCATTTCTTTGCTCCAGTGTCGAGGCAAGGCGCGGCGTTGAGTTTTGCCACTCAACACGCAATGCCTCCAGAATTGGGCATAAAGTGGGGAACGGAGTGTCTTAACACTAAGTTTCCTCTGCCTACCATGCAGTTTGCGGGATAGAGTGTGAAATTGGAAAAAAATTTTTCATAAATTAGTGACAAAAGAATATTTTCCTTCTATATAGAACATACAATACCTACATTGTGAAAGTAACAGCTTAATACAAACTTTAGAAGTTAGGTCAATCAGTCTAGCAGTCTAACTTTGTATTGCACTCAGCAAATAAGCGGGGTGGACGCTAATTAGGGAATCCAGTTGCCAAAGTTGACAAAAGGAAGAAGTTTCCGGATGTTTCTATATAACAAGTGGAGTTTTGCCACCTGATTGTGGTTTTTAGTATAATGTAGTTGTAAACTTGATGTAGTGAAATACAACCTTGTACTATAATCTAATAAATGTATATATTTATATATACATATACAAAATAAATTTTAATGTGTTTTGTTTGTGTATATATATATTTCTTTTCAATTTATTAAAATATTATAAATTTATAATTATCAATTGTGTTCATTATGTAGGTTTATGTAATACTAATAATTATAATGGTTTCGATACACTATAGGCATCTTAGTTTTAGATGAATTTATTAAGCACAGAAGGCAAAAAATATAACCTATATCTATTAAGTATCAAACGCAACAAACAATTCTGATGTAGTAACACAAACGTGGGTTCAGTTCCCATTCGGGGAAAAATATTACATATTTACTAATATTTTTATTTCCTCGCTCTAAGCTAGCTAGGAAGCCGAAAAAATAATAAAATTATTCAAATCCTTTAAAGTTTTAAATTTTATTCTATATACGTAGAGTTTCGATTTAATAAAATAAATATTTCATTAGTTCCTTTGCTCGTGACATCTAAGCGTGTCAGTGGAGCACTTACAACTTTGCCAATATCACGTTGATTGCAGAAAATGTCAAGGCAATTGATCAACTTCACTGAGATAGCATTCTGGAAGCCAAGTTATTTGTTAAACCTAAATAAATAAGGTATTTTATGTAGTTACTTAAAAAGTAGTTACTCATTTAGTTACTCTTAAATGATGCTGTTATATTATATGCATAAACATTAATTATTAAAAAGCCTACAAAAAATGATTTTATTTAAGAACCTGTGATATATATCATTTAAACACATCCAAAATTCATATTATATGAATAAAAAGGTACGATACCAAAAAAAAAATTCACCCGACATTACAAATTATATCCAAAAACACGATACCGTGAATAACAAGATTAAAAACAAATGCGTTAATCTCAATATGTCAGTCAAAATTAGAAGCGTTGAATATATAATATTAAAACTAGACAATTTTACACCTGGTTTCTTCCCACACCAGTTTCCTATGGGAGCAGCGAATGTGTTAGAGTCGGGTGTCAGCTAATTAGTGCATGCGTTGACGCGGAATGAGCGACGATGGGGCTAATGCAGAGGCGTAGAGTGAAACGTCATGGCAATTTTGGATGTTCACATTTTTAGGGACAGTATGTGTTGTTTTTGAGGGTAGTTAAAAATAATAAAAAAAATTGTATACACCAATAATGAGTTTCTTAAATTTAAATAAAATAAAATCAGCTTCACGCACACAGCAGGGTAGGCAGAGGGAACCTAGTTAAGACACTCTGTTCTCCACTTTCTGCCGAATTCTAAGGCATTGCGTGTGTTGATTGGCAGAACTCAACGCCGCGCTTGGCGTCGAGACCAGAGCGAAGAAATGGAAATAAAAATTTAACTAAATATTTCATCTCCTCGAGTGGGGATCGAACCCACAACCAGTCGATTTTACAGTCACACTTTGTGCCACTACGCCGCGACTTCCTTCTTAAATTTATTAGGAAATAATTTAAATATTTCTTGAATAGATAATGTATAAATTATATTTATTACTTTCTGTGACTCTAAAACAAACGTTGTTTAGTTAAACAAAAACGAAATCTATGTACACTGACTGAATGGTTCCAAGGTAAAAGATAACTATTAGGCATTACTAATTTTATAATAACTATTGGGCATTACTAATTTTATTTATATACTAGTGGCCCCCGCGTGGCTTCTCCCGCTAGTACTACACAAATCTTTTATTCATCTGAATTATTTTCGTGATCTAGGTACTAACATTATCATTTTAAAGACAATTCATAGTTAAATTCGAGGCAATTCAATATAACACCTATTTCCTGGCAATATAGTTACATACGACACTTTTTAATTAGACATAATTTTTTATTTGTTAACCGATTGTAATGAAATAAATTGTAATCTCGATTGTAATGAAATAAACACTAAATAGTGAGGGCTTAGTATATTGAGGCTAAGGTTTCTGATATTGCATATGCATATGATATGCATAAACAAATGCACAAACAAACAGATAAAAATTATAAAAATCCTTGTTTTGGGTTCTATTACCGTTACTCAATATTTTTTTTAGTATATATATCTTTCATGTACCGATATCGCTCCGTTATAATTTTATTATAAGTCAGTATAAATAAAATTAATTGTAGCACAATTGAAAGCAGTCCGTCGTCCATTGTGAAAAATATTTGCATTAAATTATTATCCATTATGGAGGCAGAATTCGGCAGAAAGTGGGGAACGGAGTGTCTTAACACTAGGTTCCCTCTGCCTGCTGTGTGCGGGATACAGCGTGAAGCTGATTTTAAGTATTATCCGTGTCTCTAAACAAGTTGGACATACTGCGGCGACAATGAGATTCGTCCGCCTTTTAACAACGTTTCTAGAAAAACGAGCGAAACTTTATCACATGGTTGAACGATACGGAAATCACTACTCTTTTTTTTCTCTTCATAAAAAAAAAACATAATTTACCTCAAGACAAAAAAACATAATTAATATAAAATGAAACACCCATTAAGTAAGCACAATCTATTCAGATACACGTGCACTCAAAAGTAATTATTAGTATCTATCATCGCGAGGGTCCGCACTCCGCATAATGCTGAATTGCAAATCACACTCGAAATGTCGTTAAAGCGTGAATAACACGGCCACATGTTTTGTTCACATCACGTAATAATAATTTTATTACCGCTGCCCTAGAAAGCCGCAGAATGAGCTTCAAATTCGCGATCTATAATGGGGATTGAAAGAAGTATAAAAAATCTGCTTGCGATTGTACGGTAAGTATAATCATTATTAGTTATTTTATATAAAAACAGCAAAAAATATAAAAATAATATTAAAATTTTAAGTTATGTATGTGTTATTGAGGCCAGTAGTGGCGCAGAGCTAGAGCCGTTATGGGCATAATTCCCACTGGAGGAAACGAAATACTTAATATTATTATTATTATTTCCTCGGTCTGTAACCAGGTAAAGCGTGGCGTTGAATTCCGCAATTCAAAACGCAACTTTACCACTAGCTCCACCCTGCGTAAAAAAATCTTATTTTTTTACGAGAGAAATAAAAATTATGAATATAACGCAGATATAATCGAATGGGAAACACACCCATAACCACCGCCTTCACAACCACACGCTAAGCCGCTGAACCAACACGATTTCCAATTTTATTAAGGGTAGAATATACTGGATATTAAACTAAAATAGGGTAAAGGGGTCAATGGTGGGCGAGATAAAGGCTGCAACAAATTGTGTGACGCCGTTACTAACGGTCGCTCTGTACTTAATTGTCCTTTTGTCAGTTACGTCCCGCCATCGGTCCGTACTAAGATAACTGAATTGATTCCGCAACTTTGTCCAGGGATGAGGAGTAGTGGTGCCAAGATTAATTACTGCAATGTGTTTTATTGCTGCTGATTGTGGTTATCTCGTTTTTCTTCTTATATACTCAGTTGGAAAGGTCCTGTTTTAACAAAATATTTGTGAGCATATTCTTATTAGTTTAATTCACTTATCATTAGACCTTAATTACGTTTGCCCCGAACGTTTGCTTATTCAGCTTATACTATTTATTCTACTATATAAATTATCTATTACATTTTACTACTATTAAAATTAATATAAGATTATTGAAGCTAAGAAGCGTAAATATTACAAAATATAACTAAAATTATTCTATTTCTTTTACAAATAAAATAAAATCTAAGTAATCTTTCATTAAATAGCATATATATTTTATTAACATAATATATATATACAGATTATTAAAATCTATATCTATTATAAGAATAATCCTTTGTTATTTTCATTATGTTATCTAATTGCTACAGAAAATACATGGCTGTCCGAATGTGGGGATAATTGGGTCCTTATGTCCGATGTTCTTTCATGCGCAAACAAGCCTCGTCTAAAGTGGACACTTCCAATAAGGAGCTCATCTGCATGTGCTTAAGGCCTTTATATTTCAATTTACACCCTACTTTGATAGACAAATGTGGGTTAGGGAAGTTCGAGTAAATAGTGAGAAGCCATCGTGGTATGATTTAGAATTTGAAGTGTTTGACTTTATACTTTATGTTTGTGAGTTCGATCTCTATTCAGAATATTGCTAAAAGTAAAAAAAAATATTGGAATTTCACAGAATAGTACTCGTAGTAATTACAAAGCGCACCGTTGAAGATTCCATTATAAAACATAGAGATTTGGTTTTTCTCAAAACCATCAGGTCTATTAAAATTCTAGAACGCGTGGAACTAACATTAACAACAACGCCCTAAAATAAATAAGTAAATATACAAAAATAAACTTAAATAAAAAAATATGAATTGTCATTTAAATTATTCTTATAATTAAAATGTTCTTTATAAATATTATTAATATATAATACTTCAATTAATAATAACAACGTTAAAACTGATTCAGCAGAGATACCCCAACCGCAATTATGATCCTGATTTTGATACATATCACAACTAACACTTGGGTGGACAATCGCATTAATACATGCCTCAAAACGCAGCTTCCACTGTATCCTAAATAAACAATAACAAAAGGACAGCTTTTAAACGATTTCCATGGGATCAGCTGACAGATTAGCTGCCCCCATCAAAGCTCTCGTGTCAATAAGGCCTGTTTTTGCATGGAATATTAAAAAAAGGAATTCCTGTTTCTTATTTTGTATATACATAAAGTTTATTTTTGTATAGCAATGTAAATTTGTAGAAAAATATAAAGGGCAATGAAAGGGGTGATGATGGGATGTGTTAATGCAGCCGGGCGACGACTTCATTGCTACTGATTTTGTATGAACGTATGTACGAAGATAAAAGATATTTTATCTATATCATCTTGTTGATATTTTAGATAAAATATATTTTATCTTCGTACATGAGTTCTTTACATACTCTCTCTACACGGGTAAATCTTTATTTTTGCTAGTTAACATAAGATGAGCAAATTTTATTGTTAAATTTAATTATTCTGTCTTTTTTAACTAAGTTAATTCTATCTGTAATATACTCACTTGAAAATTTGATATCAGTTTAATGTTTGGCTGATACAAAATTAAGTTTTATTTGTTTAATTAAAAATAAGATAAGACCTTCTTTATGTAATATATATTTATAGAAATGAAAAGAAATGTGGTATGCGACATTACACTTTCCCATATATATTAAATTATTTTGTTATAAAAGCTATCTTGTCTAGCTAAATCAAATGAATGAACAAAAATATATTAGTTAGCCAAATATATTAATTGGTTATAACCGGTTAGTTATAAAGAAAATGGACGGTTCGTGCATTTCCTTCCATAAATCCATATAACAGACAGTCCGCAATCTAAAAATCCTTAACTTAAATTAAAAATTAAAATCGCGACATCCGCATCCCAACAAGGCAAAGCAAAGCCTCTCGTTAAGTTGGCGAGATCCTCGTGGGACTCAGCATATGTGTCCCGTTATAATTAGCGAACAATGTTTGGCTTTAGTAAATCCCTTTGGGGCGTAAATTAAGAGATTTCAGCTTAGGATATTTGGGTTTAAGCCCGTATGAGCCAAATATTAGTATATGTTTGTGTGTATTGATTTATATCATATATTTGTTTTTATTTTAAAGTAATCAATATGTCAAAATTGAAGGTCATCGTGGCTCAATTAGACAGTCTATTTACACGCCATGGCTGTTGCTTTGAAAAATAACAAAAGGTGAATAATATATTTCTGCAAAATACCTTTTTAGTTCTGCAGAAGCCTTTAACTGTGTGCCTCGTCAGTGTATTTGCGGGCATAGCGATTCAAAGGGATACATGCCTATATTGCCTATATTGATACTATATTGAGATTAGAGACATGTACCACGACTCTGCTTCTATGGTTAGGACTGCTGTTGGCGATACCAAAGTTTTTCAGATTTCAATGGAAGTTGACCAGGACTCGGCTTAGACCGTTTTTATTCAATGCAGTGCTTGATACTGTCGCGGCTCACATCCAGGACCAGCCTCCATGGCTTACACCGATGACAAAGCATTCTTTAATCGACGAATCAACGAATGCTTGAGCGTAAAGTGAATCTCTGGATTGTCCGGTGGATGTCTGGCGTAACACGGTCTGACCGTATACGCAACACATCATCGGAGGTAGTTTTGGGCTTGTGATGGCAGGTAGGCTCCAAGAGCGTCGCCTTAGAAACATATAGATGATACAAAATATCTTGCTATGTCTGCCCCTGGAGTGAGACCCCCAGATCCCTAGGGAACAGCTGGTTGGATGTCTTGATGCAGGGTGATAGCCAAGGGACTAACTACCACGGACGTTAAAGACCGTGTAAATTGGAATAGGTAAAGGAGGAAGGTAGACTCTGACAACATACGCCGGAATGAATGTCAGGTGGAAGAAGAATAAAGTAAAGTAAAAGTAAAATACTCTTTATTGTACACCAAATACATATACATATTGAACATTAACCATGACACATTGGAGCACAATAGGCGGCCTTATCGCTAAGTGAGCGATCTCTTCCAGGCAACCTTGGGGTAGAGGAGGGAATAAGTAAGTGACATGGGAAGGGGTGTACTGAGTACTAGATAATTTTTTTTTATTTTTTTTTTTTATTGTTATTTGAAAAAAATATATATATATACATACATACATAGGTATATACAATATCCATAGATACTTAGATACATACATACATATAAATACTAAATACACATATATATAATACATACACTCATAATTAGATGTATACCAACATAATGGAACATATTTTATTTACATTTAACACTTACACATGTTTATAATAGTACTTCAATATTGTCAAAGTTTCAAATAATAATCCTTAAGCCTTTTCTTAAAGGTCGTTAAAGTTTTGGCTCGTCTGATAATAACTGGTAGGGAATTCCACAAACGTGCTGATTTAACAGTGAAAGAGTTCGAGTAAAAGGAAGAGGAGTGTGAAGGAATTTTAAGAGATAAGGAATTTTAAGGTTGAGAGCGAAGGGAGAAGTCATGTGATTCACACAAAAATTTGAACCGTTCCTTGAGGTATGAAGGAGAAGATGAATTGAAGAGGATATTATAAAGAAGGAAGAGAAAGAATATATTTCTCCGTCTTTAGGATCCTCATAGGATCACTTTATTGTCCGTCTGTCCGTTTGTCACGATCGTTTATATCGAGATGGCGTGGAGGTATTAAGCGAATGAAATAAATATAAAATATTCTGGTCTATGGTCCAAAGGACCACAGAAAAGATCAAACACACAAACACGAACAAAAAATAAAAAATAGAAGCATTTATAAATTGATTTAAAAATTGCAAAACCTATGGGGTACTTCTCGTCGACTACTTATAAAAGTATGCTAAAACTTATAATAAAAGCAAAACAAAAAATCTGAAAAGTGAAAATTTATAATCCATAGAAAAAAAATACAAACTTATATTTGTATTTTATTTCATACAAAACGAGTGCATGCAAACTTCAGTTTATCAACTTTATTCGTTGTGTGATCAAAAATTATAGCATAAATAAAAATAAAAATAGAAAAATGGAAATCTACTTATATGCATATAAATAAAAACTAAAACAAATTAAAAATTTGAGATAATAAAAGGAGTGCAATATAGATTATATGTATGTAAATCATACATTAATTACTTGGATATTGGATAGCGGTGTATAAATTGATCAACAATATTATTTATTTCTAGTACCAATAGAATAAAGAAAACTAAAATATACAAACTTAAAAACGATAGATATAAAACAAAGCACCAAATAACACACTATGATAATCATACAATATTACATTTCATCCTACCCCGCTAATTGCGGGATACAGCGTGAAAGAAAAAATCAACATTACCTAATTAACAAGTAAACATAACTTGAAATATTTCACAATACGCAATAAGTAAAACACTATAACATTCATTAAAATTCTCTTTGATCTGCATTAATCAGTATTTCAGTCTGCGGTCCAGACTGCAGTGAATTGTCTAAGTGACGTTATGTGAGTGGCTGTACTTGTGTATAGGTTCGCGCTTTATACTGACCCGTTCATTATGATCTATAGTCCGTATCCTTTTGCTTATTAACATTTCTATGGAAAAAATAATGTTTTGAATGTGTTTTCAAGAAATATTTGTTAATTTAAGAAATGGTGGTTATTAAAAACATATTTAAGTAAGATTTCATATTTATGAGGCTAGTCATAGCGCAGGAGCAGAGTGTGACCGTAAACTTACTGGTTGTGGGTTCAATACTCACTTGACCAAAATGAAATATTTATTTAAAATTTATATTTTTATTTCTTCGCTCTGGTGCCTAAAAAAAGGGTAGCGTTGAGTTTCGCTATTTAACACGCAATGCCTTCAGAATTCGGCGAAAAGTGGGGAACGGAGTGTCTTAACACTAGGTTTCCTTTACCTAACCTGCTGTGTACGGGGATACAGAGTTAAGCTGTTTAAATTCGATTTTTAATTCATATTTATATATTTATTTTAAATCTCCACCGTTACTGATGTCTACTACATTAAATATTTTAAGTTTATATGAAGGAAACGGTGAGATCAACATTTTTTATTTACTCAAAACGTCTCTAAATAAAAACAAATTGCGTACCTGCGTCAAAGTGATATTGAAATTTAAAAAATATTCGTACAAAATATAATGCCATACATAAATGTTATTAAAAAAATTAAATCGAGTTTAAATAGTTATCTAATTGAAAAAGAAAAAAAATATGAACTTCAACAGTCCCTGTCAAAGGAAAACGAAAATTAAAAGTGGATATGGTCTAACAAAAGTAATACACGCGCTGACAATTTTTTGAGTTTTTTTTAAATTCTATCAAAAGTGACTGGGATGTGTTTCCATTTTATTCCATATATTTCGCATAAACTCAAAAATACGTCATAGACTAATCGAGTATCTAGTACATCATATTTATATATGGACGTCATTTTAAAATCACCCTCGAATTCACAGGGGTAAAACTATAAATTATTTTGTTTACTAACCTTTGCGTGCTATCATGGCATTACGTAGAGTTTATAAAGGCGAAATTAAATTAAATTAGTTTTATTTGAGCATTCCGGAAACAAAAAGGGACTGAAATTTATAACATCATTTACTGACCATTTGATATACTGTTTTAAGGTATTTTATACTTTCTAGTTTTATTAATTAGTTTATACGTAAATTGTCTATGAGTTTTAGAATACCAAATAGTAATGGGTATTCCTTTAATTATTTTATTTTATAGCATAAAAGTATTAAGACAGTTGAAATATACTATAATTAAAAACTTATTTTTCTAAACATATATTCTTCAAATCACCCTGTATCCCGTACATAGCAGGGTATGCAGAGGGAACCTAGTGTTAAGACACTCCGATCCTCAATTTCTACCGAGTTCTGGAGGCAATGCGTGTTGAGTGTCGGAACTCAACGCCGCGTTTTATCTCGACACCAGAGCTACGAAATGAAGATATAAATGTAAATAAATATTTCATTTCCTCGAGTGGGGATCGAACCTATGATCAGTCGGTTTTACAGTCACACTTTATGCCACTGCGCCGCGACTGGCCTCGCATGTATTTTTCACTTATATTTATACTTATCATTTGCAACGACAGACGACGCAACTGATAGACAAAAAAAGTTATAAGTGTAACAACAGTAATATTTACCAAGTATTTTGCTATTCTTTTAATTACACATTGTATCCACCATATAGCATGGCAGACAACCTGATCTAAAGGCATTGGAAATGATTGCAAAAATGGTTCATCCCCCCGAATGAATCGAACCCATAACCATCGCTTTTAGAAGTTGTAGTCTTAGTAAAACCTTAAAAAAGATTCTAATAAAAGATTAACTAAGCGTTGAACTAAATTAAAGAAAAAAAAACAACAATCAACGACAAACAATTGTATCTATAAAACAGGGGTTATTGACCTATAAAACAGGTTTTGCTTAAAAATCTTCGTATCTTCATTAAATAGCTGTATTTGTGTCCTGTCCAGTGTCATTAAGCGTTGCATGTTTGTGGAGGTAATCTTGTTTGGACATCATCTCGGTACGTACGTACGTACTCGTATGTATGTATTTGCATATTTCTGTTGTTGTCCCTCTGTAAACGTTACCTTTAAAATAAACAAAACGAAATTGAGTTTTTATATTAAATTAATGAATATTGTTGTTGTATTTTTTTTTTATTTTCGTGGATTTTATATTTTACGAGAGTCTGTGACAAGTGATTTCACTTTCCGTGAATAAAGACACTGTGCTGTTTACAACATTTAATACCATGTTTTTTTTTTATCTAGAGCAGAGGAACACACGCTTATCTATATTATTATTACATGAATTGGATATTGAATCCAAAATCATATTTTTTTCAAAGCGTTTATGAATCGTAAGTTCGTTCATAGTTTTTTTTAGCTTCACGCTCCTTTCCGTGTAACAGGGTAGCAACAGAGGGAATCTAATTATGTGACATTCTGCTCCCCAGTCCCAGACATTGCATGTTGACTGGTGGAGCTCAACGCCCTGTTTTGTACCGGAACCAGGAAATGTAAATAAAATCAATTTATGCACCCGATTGAAATCGAACCAACATCCGTCGCGCTTACAGTCGCCAGTACCGCTGTGCCACGACAGCCCCAAATATAATACACATATCATGACTTAATATAAAAGTAAAAAAATATATAATTTACGGTCCAATTGGATTCAGCAATAATATTTGATTAAGTCGTACACAATAAGCTTAATATATATGAAAATTAAAATTATGTAGGCAACATTTATGTAAATTAAGTCACTTGAAGCATAAATTGCAAACGTACTGGACCATGAAGCAATTTATAATAATTTTCTTTTTAATTCACCGATACATATAATATGTTTGAAAAGCGACTGAGTTACAATGTTAATTAAGTTATAATTTATATGAAAATATACTTTATTTTGTTGGTATTAAAGACTGTTTTTGGATGATGAATTTGTTAAATTTAGCCTTTCTTCTAAATGATCTATACAGTCCTAGTTTTTAGTATTTATGTTACAGGTTGTATATCTAAACATTTCTTTATTTGACATTCATTTTTTACAAATGGGGACAAGAAAAGATGGAATGAGCACGCAGAGCAGATGCCTTATTAGTTTTATTTTGATAAGCATCTTTGCGCGTTGTCTTATTAATTTCTAGTATTCTATGCTGAAACTCTTTTTATTCTCTCTAAAGAAAAGCTTCAAATACACAGATATATTAATGCTTTCCATGTATACACATATATTAATTAAACAAAGCATTATTACCTACTTATTTGAACATTATATATAATAATTAGCATTTATAAAATTATATAGGAAAATTGAAACAAAAAACATATTTTTTACACCGCCGCACCGGAAGATACTTAAGCAAGTTAATATTTTTTTCCAAAATTGGAAATTCTTGTTAGTCGCGAACAAATAAAGACAAGACACCGATATGTTCATCAACGTGTTTGGCATTCTCCTTGGTCCATTAGCCAGATATTTTAATTGTTTGTAGGCGTCCCTCCTGAAAGTTTGCAGCTGGGCGCCTACCGCAGCATCATCGTGCTATTTCGAGACAAATTACTTTTACTGTTGATGACTTTCTTAAGTGTTCAAAACTTTATACACTGTAATTCCATTAACATTATTTATTTTACGCTTTCCGTAATTTACTTTTGATCCTTTTCCACTCAAAATATGTATTAATTTTGTAGAATTTTAGAATTTAAATAATTTAGTAAGTTACATTTTGTCGATTATGTCGAAGTTTTCTTTGAATTCATTTGCGAAAAAATCTAATTTGAATTTAGTGGAAAATGAAAAACGGAGTGTTTTAACACTAACTTCTTTAAATTTTTAACGAAGCATGATCCAAAAATATAATATCAATAAAAAAAAACTTACGTTAAGTGAAAACAAAAAAAAAATCTAATAAACTTGCACCCCTATAATATTATCAAAACAACGATCTTAATTTTGACCTATTCAGAGCTTTAAGCTCAAGTTCAAACAATTACAGATTCCCAATACCGCAGCAATATTTCATCTCTAATCAGAGGAACTCACAATTTCACAGTATACTCCGCACCCCGGACCACACTATCGCGCCATACATCATATAGAAATGATAATTCAATAACGACCCGCGTTGGGGCCAGATAAAAGAATATAATCCGAATAAGCATAAAATTATTTCTCCACAGCACGCCCGGTCCTAGTTGTTTGAACTAAATAATTTATGCCCTCACAGATAAGCTTGTATGGAGATTAGGTAGAAATCTAATATACGTAGTTAAGCGCGGTTTTTATCTAACCAACTAGGCGCGTGGCCGCTTATTGAATAAACTATTCTAATGTGATATAGAAACATTAGAAAGTTTTCAATTGAAGCTCCCAGTGGACTTTAACTGAACATTAAAACAGCCGTTAAGCTTAATTATGACTGGTTAGAAATAATTTGTGGTTATAAATTTTAAACCACATCTCGTTATGCGGTGTATGGATGGTGAGAATATTTAAATGTAACGTTATTGCTTTTTTTTTATTTACGCAAATTATCGTTAATACTAAGATTTGAATTTATTAAGTCTCACCCAAATACAGGAGAATCAGCGTAATCTAATCAAAACATTATTATTTTCACCTGGTTGTGAATTCAATCCCAAACTTAGGGAATAAATTAATTTATCTACTGAAGAGACTAAATTAGCTTCACGCTGTATCCCGCATACAGCAGGGTAGGCAGAAGGAACCTAGTGTTAAGACACTCCGTTCCCCACTTTCTGCCGAATGCTGGAGGCATGGAGTGTTGAGTGGCAGAACGCCACTCAACACTCCATGCCTCCAGCAACGCCGCGCTTTATCTCGACACCAGAGCGAAGAAGTGGAAATATAAATTTAAGTAAATATTTCATCTCCTCGAGTGGAGATCGAACCCACAACCAGTCGGTTGATTTATTTATTTTTACTGAAGAGACAAAGCGCGAAGTAGAATTTCGCACGCTTAACACGCAGTGTCTCGAATACATGCATAAAATGGAAAACGGAGTATTTAATATAAATAAAATGATATAAAATAATGTATTGAAAATTCGACGATAAATTAAGTGTATTTTAAATATAAGTAATCCCCTTTTCCATAGCCACATCTATCACTTTTAAAAATATTACATATTAACTAAATATTAAAATTTAACCGCCCTAATTTATGATACCTAAACCAATAAATAAGTTAACCGCAACCAACAAAATAAATAGCATTACAACCGCAAGCACATTACAAATAACATGTTTAAATTAAAATTAAATTTTAAACAATACTAAATCAATATAATACCGCTTTGAGGCTAGGTAATTGTAACGCGACTGTTGTGGGTTCGAGTCCCATTCTGGGAAAATGGATTGTAATTTATTAATATTTTTATTACTTCAGTTTTCTCTATTTCTTGGTAACAAAAACGCACTCCGCCACTAAACACGAAATGTCTTAAAAATTCGGCGGAAAATGGAAAACAGAGTGTCTTAACACTAAGTTCCCTCTGAACATCCTGCTGAATACGAAATACAACGAGAATAAAAAGAATCTAAATCAATATCCACAACATGAACATGGATATGCGAAAACTGCATTTCGTGTAAACAGACTATAGCCAGTATATTATGGTGCTTCCAACCAGTATTTGGTTACAAAGTACACACCGACGGTTGCTTCTCGGTTTACGCTTAAGTGACTTGTCCACCACAAGTTATTCCATTAAATATAGTATGTATTTTCCTCACAATCTGTCTTATGTTAGTAACTAAGAGGTAGCGAAATATTAATATAATATATTTTATTTTAGTTTTAGATTGCTTTTAATATTATTTAATTCTGATTTGAAAAATGTTATTTCCATATCCATACCTTTTTTTTTATAGATTCATATATTATATTTTCGTATATATCAAAGAGATAGCAGGGAATATAGTGTTAAGACGTTCCGTTTCCCACTTTTCACCTAAAATTTAAATGTAACTTACCAAAACTAAATGAAAAAAAAAATTAGACGAATAAGTAATCAAAAACAAAGCGTGATATTGAGTTCCCCCCCTCCACATACTACACAATGACCCGAAAATTGGGCGGAGAGTATGCAACGGAGTGTCTTAGCACTAGGATCCCTCCGCTTTGCTTGCTATATGCAGCATATACCGTATAGCGGTAAAGAAAAGTAATCATGTAATGAGAGAGAATGGACCTAAAATAATTATATATAGTGTCACACAGTAGCTCTCTATGCGACAATGTCACTATTTTAATAAATAGATAAAAGATAATATGGAAATGAGTACCTATATATTATTAAAATCATTTTAACACCGCTACTGTTTTCATCAAACACCTCATATACTCGTCAATTTATTCAAACAAGCTTGTAATTTAAATTGTTATTTAGTTTAAAACAGAAAAAAACCTCTTGACGCCTTTTCCCGCATAGATAATTTAGAAATAAAATATTTTTATAAAAAATTTGGACTAATATACAGAAATTTGTGTGAATAACAAAATATTTATCAATAATAAAATTCACCCATCGTGGCGCAGAGGCATAGACGTGCGACTGTAAGCGCAACGGCTATAGGTTCGATTTCCAGTCGAGCGAATGAAGTATTTATTATTTTCATTTTATTGCTCAGGTAACCAAAGCCAAAGCGCAAAGTTTTATTCTGTCTAAGTGACAGAATGCCTCAAGAATTTTGCAGAAATTAGGGAATAGAATGGAAATGTCAATGAGAAACGGAGTGTTTTAACATTAGCTTCCTGGATTTCCTCTCCGTACCCTCATATGTGCGGGATACAGATTGAAGCTAAAAACAAATCTAAAAAACCTTAAATAAACATGCATAAGGCAAATTAGGCAGTATAATTTTGTATGCACTAACGTTAAGCAAACTAATATTTTTTTTGCAAAAACCATTACCGATTATATACACGAAAAGTACATATAATTTCATAAGATAAAACTACAGAAAATCATTTTTTTCTCAATTGATCCTAACGTTCTACTGAAATAGGTTAACGATCAATACAACCAACAAATGTCACGCTGGGAACATAAGTAGCACTCTAAATAGTGAAGGCTATAAATAGAGATGACAATGCTATGACACAGATCGTATAATTAACTACCGAAACATATTTTCTTTGTATTTATTTTTGTACTAGGTTTGGTTTAGTGTTGGCTACAATTTATTGGGTCTTCAATAACTTAAGCTTTGGCGTAAAGTTGGCGTGTTGACATGGCTTTGGCGTAAAGTTGGTGTTTTTTCTTTAGTTTCGCGCTGTAGGTATCACGCGTATGGTAGAGTCGGTAGAGGGAACCTGGGAACCTAATTTTAAGACAGTTCAGTTCCCCAGTTTCCGCCGAATTCTGGAGGCATTGCGTATTAGGGGACGCAACTCAACGACGCCAGAGCTAAGAAATGAAATTAATTTCTCTTTGTAAAGCCACGTAAACTTTTTAAGCTAAAATGTTCAATGATTTTTGATTGAAAGGTAGTTCACACAGGCTATTTTATTCCTCTGTGACTTGTATCCCGAATTCCTACAGATTTGAATTCTCTTATAATTTTAGTATAGTTACAGATAAAAAAAGATCAGCGTTTTATCTCGATCATGTTACATAAGGAGACTTCCTTAGTCGAAAAACCGCACATAAAAAATATCTACATATATATTATAAAAAATATTTACATATAAACATAAACTTTCACATTATTAAAATAAAACAATAAACAGCAAATTTTACAAATCTTTTATACTAGCTTAAAACGACGGCGATAATCACTTTGGACAGTGAAAAACAAAACAGATGAGACACTCCAATAGATCTTAGATAATTCATACTTCATCAAGGAACTGAGATAATCGGTTCATTAAACGTGCCAACTATAGTTAATTGTTCTAATGACCGCCAGTTAGATAGCAATAGAAGGCTTGGACGTTGTGAACAAAATTGTTTGTCTCCACTATTATGGTTTGACATTATTTATGAGTTTGGTCTATATTGGTCACTTTACTTTAGAAAATTTAAATATTATATTGATTTTTGATTATTAACAAATAAGGTTATGTCTCAGTAGTTGATTGGAATAGATTATATTGTAAATATTTTTGTGAAGGATAATGTTTATGATAGATGGATTTTAGGGCATAAGGTATATATGGATTTCGATGACACAGTAGCTTCAGCTTTTCGCGGAAAGTTAAAGTCACAGTAGCCATAGGAAACCTGAAAAACTAGCACTTTTTGCCGAATTCCGTAATCATTGCGTGTTTAGTGGCAGATATCAACGCCGCACTTTGCATCGTTACCAGAGCGAGGCAATTAAAACTATTAAATACTTTAATCCTCAGAGTGGGAATTGAACTCATAACCGCATTTATATTGTATGTATAACTTGGCTATAGTTTATTGGTTTATAGGTATATACATTAAAATCTATTATCTATATATATAAAAGGACTTGTGCTGACTGACTGAGGTAAGACGCACTCAGAGCCGTAACCGCTGATGGTAGAAACGTGAAATTTGGGCAGATGTTTACTTTCATATTCTGGACATCCACTAAGAAGGGAATTTGAAAAATTTTAACCCTAAAACGATGAAATAGGGGTTGAAAGTTTGTATGGAAAAAAAATTTAATCTGTACCGATTTTTATAAAATTTGAAATTCAGATTTTTAAAAATATTTTATTGTTTTTAAGAATTCGCCCCCTAAGGGTTCAAATAAGAAGTTGAAATTTTATATGGAAAAATCTTTAAATTGCCACCGATTTTTATAAAAAATATAACCAATACCTCTAGAATTCGGCAGAAAGTGGGGAACGCAGTGTCGTAACACTAGCTACCCTGCTGTGTGCGGGATACAGCGTGAAGCTGATTTATTTTTTAATATTCTTACAAACAAAAAAAATCAAGGACAATCGCGTATGACTGTAACGCGACGGTTGTAAGTTCGATAACCACACGGGGGAACGTATTAATATTTATTAATATTTAAGTTTTTCCGCTCTGGTACTAAGGCACAAACGCGGTGTTAAGTTCCGCCATTCAACATGCAATACGAAAGTTTGGCAGAAAGTGGGGAACGGAGTAATAAATCACGAGGTCAAACAAATAAACATTTTCATTTATTCGTGCTGGTATCTAAGCAAAGCGCGGCTTTGAGTTCCGCTACTCAACACGCAATGCCTCCAGAAATCGGCAATTGGGAATTGGGGAACGGAGTGTCTTAGCTCTAAATTCCCTATGCCTCCATGCTGTGTGCGGGATACAGCCTGAAACTGAAAAAAAAAACATAAATTTATCCACTCATTTAACCATTACCGTGTACCATTTTTTATTTTCACAATCCATTCCGGAAATCTAAGATCACAATGAACACAGTCTGTGAGTGCACTCGCTGTATCTAGGCCATACATGTTCAAGATGGATCTCATTATGCAATTGTTTCTTATTGTGTGAGTGCAGTTCACTAACTATGCAGTATGTGCATACAATATGTGACATACGCTATGGGACTATTAGCGAATGGTTTTTTTTTTAACATTTTAAAATACACAAAAATTCTAAATTAAATTTTCTTTAAATATGAACTTTTTTTATCGTCACTCTGTATACCGCTTAGGGTGGGCAGAGGGAACCTGGATACGTAGTTTTAAGGCACTTCGTTCTCCATTAAGACACTTCCATTCACTACTTTCCGCCGAATTCTCGAGGGATTGCGTGTTAAGTGTTAGAACTTAACGTCGGGGAACGGAGTGCCTTAACACTAGGGTCCCTCTGCCTACCCTGCTGTGTGCGGGATACAGCGTGAAGCTGATTTATTTTTATATACATATATTAAGCATTCTTTGATAAAAAAAATAAAAATTATAAATAATAAAAAAACTCGAGGCTTTCATAGCGCAGAGGCATAAGCGTATGATTGTAACGCGACAGTTGTGGTTTCGATTCCCACACGAGGGAATGAATTATTATTTATTAATATTTAATTTTTTCCCCTCTTATACCTACTAAGGCAAGAAATTCCGCCTCTCAGCATGCAATCCTTCCAAAAATTTGGCATTTAGTGAGGAATGGAGTGTCTTAACACTAGTTTCCCTCTACCTGCCCTGTTAAATACGGGACAAAAATTTACAAATTAAAAAAAAAAATCTACGCTTTACAAACCATAAACTCTATAATACAACCCCATATGGGCAAGAGGTCCATTACAAATCCAATTTTGTTTACAACAGTGATTTATTCAGGTCATGCACAACACAAGCCAGGACGCAATGAAATAAAGCGAATAAATATCTAAATTACATAGTCGGTATAAATAAAAGAAGCTGCGATTGCATTTGCAGTGGCGAGAGGATAATTGAAAAAATGTCTCCAGGATCTCTTTCTGTCGTAATGAGACAGAATTACAGGGCTGCGTCTTGGTCTACAACAGTCGTATAATTTGATCGTGCCTCTCGCAATTTGCTTATGGACGCTCTACGCAAATACGATACGTTACGTTCGTTTTTTCTATAGAATTTTTCTCATTATTATACAGATGGTGAGATTGAATAACATTATATTATAGAATGTGAACAGGTTTTTTTCAATTTTTATTTCATTTTGTGTTTTAATGAAGTATAGTTTTATGGTGATTTTTATGTGTTATTCGTTTTTTTTTTTCAATATATTTTTATATAATGTTGTTTAACGATCTTTTTAAACATTTTAACACTTTTAACACATTTATTATATGATTGACAGTAGTTAGCGTTCGAACTGATTACTAAAATTCTGGATACGGTACTTTTAGAATCTTCTGGATACAGTACGTTGTCTAGTTTTTATTCAATTAGAAACTTTTTCATATAAGGTAACTTAATTCAACGCCTCGTTTTGTTTCATCAAAGTAAGAAATTCAAAATAATTTATTTATTCTATTATTCTCATATATTTCCCGAAGTATAGAACCCACAACCATCACATTTTCAGTTAGACTCCAGCCAAGCTCCAGGGACATCATATTAGTACTAACATAAAATAATAATAGTAGTAGTAAATGACAAATGTAGTACTAGTAAATGACGTTTTACAGCTTGCGATAAATTGTAATTAATGTTTTAAAGCCCGCTTTATTATCCCGTAGACTTAGGTGAATTATGGCCCAAGGAACAAGTAAGAAATTTCTTGACATGTTAAGGCACGGAATGTAGGATCCCATATGATTAATAGCATATGGTGTTTTTATGTGCCAATGGGAAGCGATTAGCTTATTAAAATTTTCTCAAAATTTGTGCCATATTACTTATAATGATTTTTATTTTTATTTTATTTTATTTAAACTTTATTTTAACAGTAACAACTGCTATACAGACAAAAAAAAGAAGAAGAATGACAAACAAAATAATAATAATAATACAACAAGATCGAGCATGCAAATAATCTTACTATTATACGGTGTACTATGTATTGACAAAGCATAAATTAAAACAAAGTGTACTGCAGTGTGACGTCGAAAAAGGTAGGCCACTCAGCATAGATGTTGGCGTATGAGTAACAATACTCAATGATACCAACGCTGATTTTCAGTGACTGCCTATGATGTAGGTTAAATGCAATAATCCTAGAGCTGGTGGAAGATTTCTAGTAGAAAATATTTTTTTAATAATATATAATTCAATTCGTAAGACATAATATTCGGTTGGGAAAAGAAAATGCACTATTACAATTGATTTAGGAGGATTGATAGGTAAGAATTTATATGACAAGTAAATTCAGAATTTTCTAATAAACTCTACTCTAAAGGTTACTTTAACATTTTTTAAAGTGTTCAACACTAAGGAAAGAAAATCATTTTGGAAAACTTGAATACCGTCCACGAGGTAGGTTCGTCCATATCGTAAACTTTAATACATATTCTAGCATATATTTCCGATAGGAAAGAGGGAGGAGGAGGATATCACGGGACGTAGAGTGTTAACTTTATGTGACCTGGCCATGGATATATATTTTTATAGTCACGTTCATCAGAATAAATATCAGTTAAACAATATTGGCATCATCCACAACATTTTGTACAACAGATTAAATAAGATGAGGCCGGTCGTGCCGCAGCGGCACGAGGTGTGACTGCAAAACCGACTGGTTGTGGGTTCGATCCCCACTCGAGGAGATGAAATATTTACTTAAATTTATATTTCCATTTTCTTCGCTCTGGTATCGAGGTTAAGCGCGGCGTTGAGTTCTGCCACTCAACACGCAATGCCTCCAGAATTCGGCAGAAAGTGGGGAACGGAGTGTCTTAACACTAGGTTCCCTCTGCCTACCCTGCTGTGTGCGGGATACAGCGTGAAGCTAAAAAAAAAAAATTAAATAAGATATGACTTCTTGCAATTTCTAAGGTTACTTTTTTAATAAGTCAACGATTTAAAAATATTGCTTCTAAATATAAATAAAATACTCCCACAGCCTCTAAACCACGACGCTATTAGATAACTAGGTCATTTGAATTTAAATGGTAATATTAATCTAAAGGATGAATAAGAAATAAATATTATTATTTCTTACACATGTGATTTACTAACAGAACCAGCATATGACGGGCAGATGTTGTGGCGAATATAAGAAACTGGCGATTAGTAAGAAATTTATGGTTTAAAGATTATATTTCCCCTTTTCGTAAATATTTATTTAGGATAAACAGAAACCTGTATTTTAAACAAAATTTATGTACTTATTAATATAATTTAATTTTAAATATTAGGTAAAGGAATTTTACATTAAATCTTTATTGTGATGATATATTTAAGTATATATACGACTATTACATACTCAATGATTCGAATATTTTTTTTTTCTTTTATTTGGTTAGACAATTTTTTTTTATCTTTTTTGCAATTACATACCCTTTGGCATTTGATAATGTAGAATATACTTTGAGTTGAAAACTGGTGAAAAAGGGATATCGTAGTTCATTCTTGACAGTGGGTTCTCTCTGCTAAATAGATATGTGAGATACAAATTTTTTTTTTCAGCTTCACGCTGTATCCTGCACACAGCAGGGTAGGCAGAGGAAACCTAGTGTTAAGACACTCCGTTCTCCACTTTCCGCCAATTTCTGGAGGCATTGCGTGTTGAGTGGCGGAACTCAACGCCACGCTTGCGCCTCGGCATCAGGGCGAAGAAATGAAAATATAATTGTAAATAAATATTTCATCTCCTCGAGTGGGGATCGAACCCACCACCAATCGATTTACAGGCACACTTTGTGCCCCTGCGCCACGACTGGCCTCAACAACATCGCGTTGTATATATTTTCTTCCACACCAAATATTAATATTATTATTTTTCTTAATAATATAAAACAATCGCTTATACCTAACCTTTCAGCGACTATTACGAATTAAACTAATATGCCCATTCATAGTCACATTAATATCGATGTCGTTATCAGCTTTTAAACCAGATTTGCAGGTAGTTTCAAATAAATCTCATCGCGATGACGGCAAGTCGAAGAAAATTGCCAATTTATATTCAGTTGATAGTAAATTAAGTGAACTCACATTTGTTTCAAACCCACGCAAGTATAATTAGCGACAGAAGTTTTAAAAGTGTTTTTTTTTTTTATTAATAATATGTACGACATACGATATGGTAGATACATTTTGTATTTTTTTTTCTTTGTGTCAAAATAATGTCATTACTTGAAGCTTTCCATTTATTTTTATTGTGTGTTTGAAATTATAATTATAATATTGCTAGAAAATTGTACTAAAATGAAGGTATATAATATATTTTAAATTTAAAAGAGATATCACGATTCAAATTTTCAGTTTTATTAATGACCTATATTTTTTTTTAATTTTACCTATTAAATATAATATTTAAATTAACATTTATATAGATAATCCGCAAAAATGGACTATTCATTTCTACGAAAGCTTTATTTAGAAATGAAACGCGAATCATTCGTTTGACGTTATTTTTATAGTAACTTTAAGTTATTTTTAGTTAAAGGACAAAAACTAAATTGAGATAACTTAAAAACTTCAACTGCAATTCTATGTAGGCTTCGACAGATAAAATTGGGCATTTGAAAATGGAGTTGAGATACACAAGCATTCCGTGGATTTATAGTGTGAAGGCCCATCGCACTGCAGTGTCTGAGACCCACAGGAATTCTATAGTGTGCATTATTGCAGGTTTTAGTACGTTCCAACATATATATTCTTATAAATTTACTCAATACCTATTATTATATATATACCGATATTGGCCGATAATTACTAATCCTATCTCTGTCACCATCCTTGTAAATTGGACGTACCACGGCACATTTGAAATGACTAGGATACATTCCTTGCTCAATTGACAAGTTACAAATATAAGTGATTGGTTTTACGAGAATTTGAAAATTTTGCTTAAGAACAATAGGTGTAATATTGTCGTGACCTGGAGCACTGTTCGACTTAAGACCTAATATTATACGCCTTATCTCATCCTCGTCTGTAGGCAGTAAGACAAAAGAGTTTAAGGAGTTGAAGTTAAGAGTAGAATTACGAGTAAGATCATCCACGGAGCAGTTAAGCCTATTTAAAATATATATATTTATATTTATTCGTTGATTCTAAGTACGTGTTTTTCTATATTTAAATATAAAACGTAATACAAACTTTTTCTATATCTAAATATAAATTTTAATACAAAGTAAATAGTTTGTCTATTTTACTATAGAGATAGTAAAGCCTTGATAAAATTAAAAGTATATTTTTTTTATTCTATGTAAGGCAGAAAAAAAATAATGCCATCATTTATATATAATGCATTATAATTATAAAGTAATGCGTTACAATTACTTATGACTTTATAATAAATAAAACGACTCTATTGTAAAGAGGTCATTGAAATGAAATAGGATAGCATTATATTTAGCAATTATATTTGAACCCAGGACCACGGCACTTGTTCGCAAGTGCCGTGGTCCTGGGTAAATCAGGGGAATGTAATTATTTTGACTTCCCGGCTATCAATAAGATCCGTCATATCTAATAATGTCTCGTTTTCAGGCGGACGACGGAGAAATAACGAAACTCTAAGTTCTTCCTACAAAACTATGCGAGAAAATGCGTGAAACCGAATAAAATTGAATAGAAATCTATTTATTTCGCAAAGATCGTTGACTCTGTAAATATTAGCATAATGCCTTTCGATAGCGAATATACCTCGCGATAAAACAGATGCTTAACAATGCTTTATTTGGAATTATGTGCTCTCTGTTTGAAAACAATGTTCATAATGACCATAAACACATAATTATATTGTAAATAACGCTATATTTTACCTATATTATAATAATAAATTTAGTTTTGAATATTTCAATTAAGATAACTATCAGGATATATTGCCTAAGAAATTCTATGTTTCTTGAATTTAAATATTATGGTAATTTAATAATAATTTTTGCTAGTCGTTGTTGTGGCGCAGTTGATCGTTGGACGGATTCTCACTCGCATTGGTAAAAAAAAATAATCCAAAATGTTTGTGGAAATCTGTAAAATCTATTTACAACATGAATAAACCTAAGAGTGAGGCAATAGAATTAATATTAAATAAAATATCTTTACACAATCCCATCGATTCTGTAAACGATTACTTCTCAAATTTAGGGCAGGATCTTGCAGCTAAAATTTTAAATAGGCTTAACTGCTCCGTGGATGATCTTACTCGTAATTCTACTCTTAACTTCAACTCCTTAAACTCTTTTGTCTTACTGCCTACAGACGAGGATGAGATAAGGCGTATAATATTAGGTCTTAAGTCGAACAGTGCTCCAGGTCACGACAATATTACACCTATTGTTCTTAAGCAAAATTTTCAAATTCTCGTAAAACCAATCACTTACATTTGTAACTTGTCAATTGAGCAAGGAACGTATCCTAGTCATTTCAAATGTGCCGTGGTACGTCCAATTTACAAGGATGGTGACAGAGATAGGATTAGTAATTATCGGCCAATATCGGTGCTACCGGTGTTGTCAAAGATACTTGAACATATTCTTAACAACCGCTTAAAAAGTTACTTGGAAAGTAACAAACTGCTTTCGTCGAATCAATACGGTTTTAGATCAAATAGGTCAACCGAAGACGCTTTAAACGACTTAATTAATACTGTGTCAGGTGCCTTAGACAAACGTAAAAAGTGTATCGGAGTGTTTCTTGACTTAGCTAAGGCATTTGATACCGTTTCTCCTTCCATCCTTCTCAACAAGCTCTTCAAGCTGGGAATAAGAGGTAACTGTCATAACTTATTTGCTGACTACCTTACTCACAACGTGTAAAAATCACAACGTGTAAAAATAGGCTCTGAGAGTAGCTGTGAGAGAAATCTCCATTTCGGTATTCCACAGGGGAGTATCCTGGGCCCAACTCTTTTTAGTATATACATAAATGACCTTTGCTCTTTGCAAATCCAAAATTGTAAAATAATATCTTACGCAGATGATACCGTGCTCGTATTTGAAGGTGACGACTGGGAGAGTCTTAAAGATATTACCGAACGCGGTCTGAGTAGAATAATGAATTGGCTTGATAATAACCTACTAACGCTAAAGCTGAATAAAACAAGATACATTATATTTAGCGCCAATTTATCTTCCCAACCTACCTCATCTTTCCAGATCCAATCGCACTCTTGTCAAAACTTTAATCTACCCAGTCATAATGGTTGTGTGTGTTTAAAAATTGAAAAAGTATATCAAATTAAATATCTTGGTGTGATTGTCGATCAGCATCTAAGGTGGGAGGCTTATGCAAGCCTCTTAGCATCTCGAGTTAGAGCACTAGCACGGATTTTTAAAACTCTGCGGCACTTGGGTTCTTTTGATTTTATAACTATGATATATAAAGCTCTTTGTGAGTCGTTAATTATCTATTGTATCATCTTGGGGTGGTGCATCAAAATTAGTAGTACTTATGGTAGAAAAAGCTCAACGCATGATTTTAAAAATTATCCATTTTAAAAATTATCAATTTCCTACGACCGAGTTATATAAATATAGTAAAGTTTACACGGCAAAATTTTCCTGCTCCAACTCTTATTAAATCAATACAAATTAGGTAAGAAACATAATTATAACACTAACCAAAAACGGACTAACCTTTTTGGCATAGTACCTATAACTAAGAAAAGAATTACTCAAAGATTTTCTGCATTTTTAGGCCCATACGTTGCAAATAAAATCAATAAAAAACTAAATCTCCACAAACTTAACTATTATAAAACAAAAAAAGCACTAAACGAATGGTTACATTCGCTAGACTATGATGAAATAGAAGATATTATGAAGGTACCACAGTAAAATATAAATAAATAAAAATAAAAAAAATATATATTTTAATATTTTTAATATATTTATTATATGTACATACATTTTGCATGATTAACTTATCCCTCCTATTTACTTATATATACTTTATTTACTTATATATTATATATTTGGTATATTTATATATTCTTATAATTTATAGATGTATTTCATATATATTTCATATATATTTCACTCACAATTTACATTCATCTAAAGCTCATTGTTTTAATTCTCAAATCCAATAATAAGATCCGTACAGCAATCATTGGTTATCTCCGCACAGGGCATCCTAGTGAGATATCCAAGGTTCAAATTCCCGACATTCAAGCGATTTTCTTGTAAAAAAAAAAAAAACACTGTAAAAAAAAAAACACTGTTATTTTTTATTCTCCTCTGGTTGAATGTCTTAATGTAACACTTTATTGGCTTTGTAAATAAAATAATTAATCTCTATATATAATAAGACAGTAAAAATATTTTGTCTGTACATTTAGTAATTTTGACTGAAATGGATAGAGGGATACTTGAAAAGAATAATAGAAAGCAAAAAGATTTTTTTTGAATTTCTTGTCTGTCTGTCTGTCTGTCTGTCGACATATTTCTGTCCGCATTTTTCTCTGAAAGTACTGAACCGATTTACTTGAAAATTTCACCAATTGCTTTGTTTTAACTCAACTTGAGTACTAAAGTTTAGTTCATCAAAATCGGTTCATTAAAAAAAAAGTTATCGTCATTTGAATGAACTCAAGGCATTAGCTTGCCTGCGAATATTATATAGCAATCGCGCTGGTATGACCCTGGCTAAAGAATGACGTTCGAAACGTCTGGGTTATATGACTGTTGATAAAAATATATATCTTTGAAGCACTATTATATAATATTTTATACAATAAAGTAAACAAAATTGAATTGTTAGTGGAGATTACCTTCATAAATCATAACAGTTAAGTTTAAGTCGTAATTAATTCAACACAGAGATAAAGAACGATCTTGAAAGAAATATCAAGTAAATACAAAGATTTTTTGGTTGGTTCGTTCATATAATATATATAACTAATTTAAAAACTGTACAGGAGTTAATATGCAATTATTACAGTTATTTTATAAAGAATATTATGAATCCTTCAAATCAATAATTTAACATTTAAGGCTGTTTCTGAATGAGTAAATTAAATTATTCACTGACATCAGCACATTTAATAGAGTATATTATTTAGGTAAAAACAACATAAAGTTACAAAAATATATACGTGTAATAAATAATTAGCTTTATGTATATTTTATAAATATCAAATATCAACAATGTCGTATTTTTTATTTAAAACAATCAAAAAATCTTTGACGATAATGTCGTAAAAAAATCATATTAGAAGTCATTATAGTTGTCAATCAATTGTGCATATTAAATCAATAATCATGTATTTTAAACGGGCGAAGCCGTGGGCGAGCCGCTAGTAAATAAATAAATAAATAAATAATTAAATAAATTGGTAATAAGATAATCAGCTTCACGCTGTATCCCGCACACAGCAGGGTAGGCAGAGGGAACCTAGTGTTAAGATACTTCGTTCCCCACCTTCTGCCGGATTCTGGAGGCATTGCGTGTTGAGTGTCAGAACTCAACGCCGCGCTTTGCCTCGACACCAGAGCGAAGAAATGGAAATATAAATTTAAGTAAATATTCTCTTTATTCTTGTCGAGTGGGGATCGAACTCACAACCAGTCGGTTTTACAGTCACACTTTGTGCCGCTGCGCCACGACTGGCCTCAATAATCGTGTAATAAGATCAATTGCGTTATTGGGTTCCGCCGTTCAACAGACAAAATATCTCAAATTAGGAAATGGGAAAAGGAATACCTTAACACTAAGTCGCCTCTAACTATCCCGCTTTATACAGTATACAGCGTGAAAATAAAAAAAAATCGTATACTGATCAAACCCAAGACATTACCGTATGAATACATAGAATCACAACAATATAGCATATAATTATATGCAAAATAGATAAGGAAAATAATAGTATGTTACAAAATTTTGATTTATTTGTAGCATATTTAAATAAAAATAGCAAACACAAATGTACCAAAACATAAAATATACAGATAACACGTAAGTTCATAGAACTTTGTCTATTACAAAATAAAACTGACCATTTCATGTCAAACTCAAAATTATCACATATTCTTATTCTGTTTAAAAAAGCGTTAATTTTTTTTTTAAATAATTTGGTTTGCTAATGGCGGCTCATTTATTACCATTATGAATACTATGCGTGTATTTAATTGGGTTCGCGCCCAAAATCCTATTTACTTTAGCATTATGTTAAGAGGATTACGTGGAAATTTATGGGGAGCAATGGTTCCGTTTCTTTATTATTTTGTAATGTCATAATTTTTACTTTGCGGAAAATGGCGTTACGTAAATTACTTTTTTATTTGTGGGGGATATAAAGTTTTAATTATAGGTTGGTTTAAGCTTTAAATTGGTTGTGTGTTGTACCTGAGGGAGTTATTTAAAAGAAGGTTTTATGTAACAGTTATGTGTTTTAAACTATTTATTCTCATTTAAATACATGTCATCCGACGTCGGTCTAATTGCTAGCGGGATGGTCGCGGGTTCGATTTGCAATCGAAGAATGAGTTATTTCCATTTTAAAGTTCTGGCAGATTCGTAGTTGAGCTCCGCCATAAATATTCGTAAACAATATTCGTAGTTGAGCCACGCAATGTCTCAAATTCGGGAGGAAAGAAACGGATTGTCTTAACACTAGGTTCTCCGCCTTTTTGATAATGCGGGACATTAAGTTAATTTATTGATTGAAAACCTTAGAAATTTAACACAACGAATTATATAGTTTGATATTATTTAGCTCGTGTAATAAAATATATTTGATAAATATAAGCTCAAGTAATAGAATATTAAAGTATTGATATCTATTTATGTATAAAAAACTTACTTTCAATTTAATTTGTTCATTGATTTCAAAACATATTTTTTATCGATATCAATCGATATTAATATCTGATCTTCACCTTGGCTTACAATATTAATGGAAATTCGTTGAAAATTCTTTATCAGTCGTCTAACTTTGTCATTTCGTATCGAATAAATCTGGCAGTAGAAGTAAGGGCGAGTACACAGAACGATATTGAGTTAAATTACATTTATCGTTCTTATATTTGTAAGAGTTTTAAAAGTATTCCAATATTTATTAAATTTTATTCAGATAATGTAAAATTATACATATCATAAATTATATATAAGAAATATGTAATTATTTTTATCTGTAAATAGATATTAGAGTACTGTTAAGAACGAAAGTGTATAATTGGTAGTTTGATATTAACAGAAACGAAGGAAACAGGTTCAAATTTAATTAAAAACTAACATAAACTATTTTTATTAAAACATATACATATGGTATTGGGAAAGGTAGATACTACCTCATATTTTATACCGTACATTCAGTATTTATAAAAGAGATTTCAAATACACCCTAAGAAATTTTAATGATTCCACATCGCCCATCGCGTTGGAAAAAAATTAAAAAGAATGGCTAGGAAACGGCGCTCGTTTTGCCTTTTAATTTTCCGTTCGCCAGCAGGGTCTTTACATACAGTGTACAAACGTATAATATACACAGATAGGTATTTGATTATTTGATTTACATAAATTTTGTTTGAGCAATTTATACTTTAAATATCCTCTTTTGGCTGTTATTGGAATATATACTACATCTAGATTTTTTTTCAATAACTGTTTTAAGTTATAAAAAAAAACATGTAAATAAGCAATAGTAAATGTAAAATAGCTCATGATTTTGATTTTTTTTTAATATAAAATATTTTTAATATTTCACGTTATCTCGTTTACAGTCAGACAATGTCACACTAAACTATGATGATGATTAATGACTATGAATGGCCTATATAGAATAGGTTTAACGTTTTTCAGTCCACCTTACTCGTTCTGTATTTACTCTAAACAACTACGGCGCAGCACAGAATTAGAATCTATAACTTCGAGCTTATTATTCCTTTACTTTTTGAAAACCGACTGGTTGTGGGTTCGATACCCACTCGAGGAGATGAAATATTTACTTAAATGTATATTTCCATTTCTTCGCTCTGGTGTCGAGGACAAGCGCGGCGTTGAGTTCTGCCACTCAACACGCAATGCCTGAATGCTGTGTGCGGGATACAGCGTGAAGCTGATTTGATTTGATTTTTAACTTTTTACCTAACACATGTTAAACCAAACACAACTTCATTACAACCAAACGCTATCCTAACACAATACTATAAGAACAAGAAACATAAACTGTACTCTCAATTCAAAGTAACTAAGCCCAAGGTTTCCAAACAGTCTAAAACATATAAGTATAACGTAGACCTCCGGACGAATGTTCCAGTAATGAGATTCCTCAGATGTTATCTCTTGACAACGAATCCCCAATTTGCGGTCAGTCAATCCCGCGGAGCCCAAATTCAATTTGCTAAGACAAAAATGATGTCCCCTCTCTAATCTTCTACGGAAATTATAAAGCAACTTTTCGCTTCTACCGTTTAAAGTCAGATTATTTTGATTGCATATTATAAAAGTGATTTCTTTTTTTCATTCAGCGCTAATATTAGCTGCGGTGGATCGCCGGTATGTTTTTGATATTGTTTTATATTTTTAGCTTTAACTTTGTTGTTTGTTAACTTGTATAAAAATATTTTATTTTCACTTATTAGTACTAAAATAAGTTTGTTTATTACTTAGATTGAAAGATTTGTTCCATATATTCTTTTGTATACTACATAGGATACGAGGAACATGTTGTGTCATTAATTCATCGCGTTCATATCTTTTAAATTAGTCTCTCTAACAAAATAAATATAATAATCTAAGGTATTACAAAAGCATCCAATCAAATTGTTCTAATGAAATTAGCAGAATAACATAAATAATAATCAAAAATATATAGAAGCGAATTATATGAAATATCGAACCGCCTTAAGCCATTACACCCACGCTGTTTTCTTTCCCAAACAACATTTATATATTGAGATCAATCCAGCCATACTTTTAGGTGTGGACAAGCCTAATATCCAATTAATATACCGTTTTATTCGAAGTCTTTAATTTATCGTATACTATACACGTATACATTCTCATTAGTTTGACATTCACGGCTATTATGAACCACGAGATCGTTGGATTCGTCTGATATATAGCGATAGGTTCCAATCGAATAGAGATATAGATTGTATCGTGGAATGTTTGAGCTACTGGTGATAGTGCTATCTGTATAGTTTTGTAAGTCGACAACTGACTAAAGGTTATCGATGGTAGAGAACTAACATACGTAATTAGATGGTTTTTTTTTAATTTAAATATAATAGTATTGGGTTGTGTTCTTTTTTTATTGTTAGTTTTATTTAAAATCAATTAAAATAAATTAGCTTCACGCTGTGTCCCGTACACAGCAGGGTAAGCAGAGGGAACCTAGTGTTAAGACACTCCGTTCCCATTTTCTGCTGAATTCTGGAGGCATTGCGTGTTGAGTGGCAAAATTAAACGCCGCGCTTTGTCTCGACACCAGAGCGAAGAAATGGAAATATAAATTTAAGTAAATATTTCGTCTCCTCGAGTGGGGATTGAACCCACAACCAGTCGGTTTTATAGTCACACTTTGTGCCCCTACGCCACGACTTCTACCGTTTACTGCCGACTAGTTTTATTTAATCGATATATTTTTTGTTTCTTTATGTATATTGAGTTTTGGTCTCAGTAGGTAGATTCGATAGTTATAGTAAGGTTGGTACAAATACAATTATAATAGTAAACAAATACGTATTAAAATGTTATTTTTTAAATATTCAGTTTATATAGTTTATATACATAGATAACAAATTTCTCAGGTGACTAATTTTCACATTACTTTTATTTAAATTAAAACCTACACATATATACATTTAATATGTGCATCATAAATATTTATGCATTTATTAAATATATTTATGTATACTAAATTAATTTATCGTGTCCATAATAAGATCATTATAAAATAAATTGAATTTAAATTTTGTAATGCTTCCTGTTCGAGGAATTTGAGACGACTGATATTTTTATCATAACTTGATGCAACTCGCCCAAATTATATCTTATTAAAATAGCACTTTAGCTCTCGAATTTACATAAAAATGTAAAGGAAATAACCAGTCCTGTTTTACTTGATGGCGTTTTTATTTGAAGACAGCACGTCAATCTCACAGAGTAAAAGTCTCTCACCGTAAAAGTGAAAAAAAAAAACAATTAAATTCCTAAAATATTGCAGCTGTAAAAAGCTACAAGTATAATTTATTCAATGTGACTGGAGATGGCTTGAACGCAATCGAAGCGATGTTTATGATAATATACTCTCGACTTATAGAGACGTTTGGTTGTTTACGTCACTTGTGCGGTTGTAGTATTCTACTGTGTGTACAGTATTTTGTACTGTGGAAGTTTTGGTTTAGAAATGAGATTTGAATAGTAGTATTTTGGATAATTTCTTTTAACTAATACGTTAGAGACGAGTGTAATAGAACCTTAATTATTTAACTAGTGACACTTAGTGGATGTCGTTTCTTATATTATGAATATAAATATATTTTTAACTAAGTTAAAAAAAAGAAGTTATCAGTTTGAACCGTACCGATCTATGTATGTATATTTTATGTGATATTGTTCGAAATGCATAATTGGTATCGCTTCTAATCGCATGAGCTAATATTGTGATTCACGCTGTATCCTGCATATAGCGGAGTAAGCAGAGGGAACCTAGTACTAAAACACTTTACCCCCCACGAAATAATCAAATATCGATATATTAAGTGAGAATATATATATTTCAAATTTAAATAACAACAACAATGTATACATATTTATATTATTACATAATAAGTGTTCCAAAGCTGTCGAAACAGAGTCATTACATTTGCAGGACAAACTGAAACAAATAAAAGGCGTCACGCACTCGTTCCCAACAAGGAGCTACTGTTCAAATCTTTTGTGTTATGCGAAAGCTTCCCCGTGGCCTTTAGTAAGCTTCACAACTGCTCACATTGTTTCCAGTGGGACCTCATCGAGTTCTGAGAAAGCTGTAAAAAGAAGTAAGCGTCCATTATAATAAATTCTTATAGCCTTTGTTGAGTACGCCTTGTAAATTGACTGTTTTGTTCTGGGATTTCGAGGATGCAATCTAATACAGTAGCTAGCTAACTATATGGATATTGTTTTGTAAATGACATAGAAATTTGTGTGAAATTTTAACAATTTGACTCTTTTTTTGTTTATTTCTTTTGTTGTAGAACAATTGTAGTGTTGACAAGTTGCTTCTATTGTACTTGTATTGTGAGAAGAGTGTGACTAATTAAATAAGTTGTGAATATTGAATGATGGCACGTGATACTGTAATAAACGAATTGTACAAAAGATCATCAATTTTTGGAGCAATATTTTGGCACTTTCTTTTTTAATTATTTGACTATAATAAAATAATAATAACGAACGAGTAACTAAATCGATTTAAATTTAATTTTTCTATACTGAATCATCTATATTAACATCAAATCGATATTAAAAAAGCTTTCCTTCGGACACATTGCAACGATTTGGCCCTCAAATTAAAATATTACAATTGAAATTAAAATATTTTAAGACGCTTAGTCTTTAGTTCTCTTGGTTCTGGTGTAAGTTTTTTTGACCGTGACGCATGTCATGTTAATAGGATTAATTTAACGTCAAAGCCAGGGTTGGTATGCGTGCCCGAAAGATGACGTATTTTTTGTATATCTTTTGGAATATTTTGTGTTAGATGACCTTATCGTAGGGTAATCTAAGACCACACACCCGTCTCTCAAATTAATCGAGGGTGCGTTCACAATGTGTAATTTGAATATGGATGGCACTAATCTGTCACAATCCTAGGCAGGTAAGTTGGTTTTCTTATAATTTCGTTTATTTTTAAAGTTCAAAATATAATATTAAAAAAGGAGCATGACAATTTTTTATACCAGAAATTTGATTCGAGTTATCTTCATATTATTGTTGTTTACTATGGTAAAGAAAGTCAGGGGCACAAGGGTATTACTGTGAACGCTACTGTTGTGGGTTCGATTCCCATTCGAGGAATTGAAATATGTATGTCACTTTATATTTTTATTTCTTCGCTCTGGTGTAGAGGCAAAGCGCGGTGTTGAGTTCCGCCACTCAACACGCAATGCCTTCAGATTTCTTTACACAAGATTCCCTCAACCCACTCTGAAGTGTGCGAGATACAGCGTGAAGCTGATAAAAAAAAATAACTACATTTAACTTTTTTTTTCAAATATTAATTATGTTAAGAAATCAAATATAAATACGAACACTTTATTTTGCATTTATATAAAATAAAACTAAATTCACGCTGCATCACGCATATAGCAAAGAAAGCAGACAGTTCGCACGTGAGATCCCACACAACGCCGAGCTTCGTGTCTAAATAGTAATAAAAAAAATATATATTTTTTTAAATATTGTTATATAGTTATTAATACGTCATAATTAACGAGAATGCAAACAATAAATATGAATCATTTTGTTTTAATTAAGCTTCTTTCAAAGTAATAATTAAAACACATTTCGAAACAAAGTTCTTCTATCTGACATTCTAAATAATTGTCGTGTTCATTATCTTTTAGTATTAATAATATATTTTATTTTGTAATAATTAATGACAATTATAAATATATTTTTTTATTATGCTTATATTTAAAATATTATTTAGAATAAAAAATAAATTCATTTTCTCGTTCTGGTAACGAAGCAAACGGTGGCGTTGAGTTTCGCCACTCAACTTTAAGAAGGAAATGTCTTAATGGGAGTGGAGTGTATCAACCAGGTTTCTTTTGCCTACTTTATATGAGACAGCGTGAAATTAAGCAAAACAAAGTTATATTATTGGACATTTACATATTTTTTTTGTAGAAAGAAACAACGTTGCCGCTATATATATAAAGTACATCGAGGACCTACGGAACGTGTGGATGTAGTAAGAAACAAGGATGCTTAATTTTATTTTTGTATTTGAAATGTATTATTTACCCAGTACTATTTCTCCGACAATCACTTTGACAATACAGGAAATTGAAGGCTATCAATATTTTTAAAACGAATATTTTTTATTCTACTTTAATTATATTTAAATATAAGTTTTTTTTTAAGATTCAGAAACATTCCTCCCCCCCCCCCCCCACTTTCTGGCGAATTTTTGATTCCACGACGGCCTCTAAGTAAAAATTAAGCTATATATTTAAGAATCAACATAATAATTACACATTTTCTTAGTAAAAAAAAGGTATTTCCAGCAACATCCACCTCCGATTTATTTGATCTTGCCACAATTTACCGTCGCAATACTACGGTGGCTGAAAGCTTGTGATTAAACAATAAATCGTCTAGCCCGAGCCTTAAGAATGGCTCAGCTTACCTTAGGGTCATTCAACGGCCTGTAATAACAAAGACTCCCTTGGATGTAAGGCCTTAAGTACTTCAATTAAGTTATTCAGATTTTATCAATTTGTTTCACAGATTTCATGTATTGGTGTTGGTTTCCTCTTCTTTGTGTGTTTTTTTTTATTTTTAGAACGGAATTTAATTTAAGAATTGTATTTTTTTTTTCAAGTTATATTGAGAAATAATTAAGCGGTTGGTGTTTTGTATTTAAATAATGAAACTGGACTCTATTGTGTCGATCAACATTAATGTGCTTGCCATATGAAAAAAAACATTTTTTTTGCCAAATAAGTAATATGAAATTAGTAAATTAAATTTGTACGTACTGTGTTTTGAAATATACCTACATTTTTTATCGTTGCACATCTCCGGCCACTCCGTTCTCAAGTTTCTACCTATTTACCAGAAATTGCGTGTTGTGGGACGGAAGCTAATTTCGCGCTTTGTTTAACCGCGTCAGAGAAACGAAAATATTTTTAAATAGAAACGTCAAACATCAAACTCAATCTTAAAGCACCATGATGGTTTCTAATAAATAATAACATACTAAAGTGAACATACATTGTCGTAAATTTAATTTAAAGCTTAAGCCATTTCAAAAGACCACATTGTTTCCAGTTCGTCACATTGTTACGGTTGATTATTTCGCCTATAGAACTAGAACTTCGGTGAGTCAGTGTATGAACAATGAAAACATCTAAATTAGAGAGAAGAATTGATGTTCCGGGCTTTTCAAAGTCGACACAAAATAGAATAAACAATAAATAATACGTATTCTTTGACTATTCAATCAATGTCACAGTACTTAACTAGAAAATACAAGCTGATGTACTAATGTTTCTTTTAAATAACATAGATACATATTAAGATATTGAACGTGTAGGTATCCAGCACTCCGCATGGTAGGAGTGAACTTAGTGTTAAGACACTCCGTTTCACAGTTTCCGCCTAGTTTTGGAGGCATTGCGTTCTGAGAGGCGGAACTCAACGCCGCGCTTTGCCTCGACACCAGAGCGAAGAAATGGAAATATAAATTTAAATAAATATTTCACTTCCTCCAGTGGGGATCGAACCTCCAAGCAGTCGATTTTACAGCTACACTTTTTGCCTCTACGGCACGACCGGCCTCAGAAAATTAAAACAAAATATCTATTTATCCCGGTCAGAAATATTAAAAATATCTTTTTGTCCCGGTCAGACTTATCTGAGGCTCTTAGGATGTGTCCTGTACCATCCACAAGTATTTACTTATTTTCGCTCGACCACGCGGACTAAGTCGCAGTTATATTTCTCTAACAAGTATTCCACATACTATTCATAATTAATTAATGGCGGTGGACTGTATCGTGCATCGGGCGGATGCCCACATTCCATTGTCGTGTAACTTACGCACATCGTCCGTCAAGTTGACAAGCGTTAATCCAGTTTCCGGATGCCTACTAGTGGTATTCGATATCGATTTGAATGTGAGTTGTGATTTCTTTATTTATTTTGCATTGTAGAAATTATCTATCTTGTCTAAATAGAAATTCTGGTTTTAGTTAGTTATCTATTGTTTAGATTTTATTCGTTTAATCTTAGCCAAATTGGCTTTTACAGCAAATTTCTATACATACACGTAACTCGCAGTAGTAAGACTAACATAAGTGATGGCCACAACATTGGCATTTTCTTATTAACATTATTTCGTCGTGGCGCAGGGGCACAGTGTGACTATAAAACCGACTGGTTGTGGATTCGATCCCCTCTTGAGGAGGTAAAATATTTACTTATATTTACATTTCTTCGCTCTGGTGTCGAGGCAAAACGCGGCGTTGAATTTTGCCACTCAACATGCATAGCCTCCAGAATTGAGCCAGAATTGAGCAGAAAGTGGGGAACGGAGTGTCTTAACACTAGGTTCCCAGGTTCTCTCTGCCTACCCTGCTGTGTGCGGTATACAGCGTGAAGCTAATTTATTTTTTAGATTTTTCAGAATATAGTTTTACACTATTTGCATAATAATTATTATTACATATCTAAAAAAAATCACGTTCTATTAGTAGGAGAAAGGAAATGATCCCCCCTAGTCTGAATCTCGATGACAAATCGTTGCGTAAATGATAGTGTTCGCTCGCTCGTACGGGTCAGTATTTGTTGTGCGTCGATTCATTCGATGTGCGTCTGTTCCGCGAGCCATTGTTTGACTGCGTTTTTGCACTTCCCAACCTCTATTGATAGTCAGGTGACCGTAGGAAATATTTTTTGTTCCATTTTTTGTACCAACCCTCAATTCCATTTTGCTATGCTCAAACGATGTTCTTTTTTTTTCAATTTGTTAACATGTAATTTTGATTAATAAATTTTTTGGTATTTGTCATTATATTTAATGTTGATTTATGATCATTCAATTTGTTTCGTTGCTGTATTTACGAAGACATAACATTTCATCATGTTTAAATATAATTATTTTCAAAGCATGCTTTGATAAATACAAAGTCAGAAACATTGCATCTAAATTTAGGTATATATTAAACTAGCTATAATGAAAAATACATTTATTTTAAATGATATGTATCAATTCATAATTTACAATTATTAACTAAAACACAAAAACTAAATTATATTCCTAATATAAAAACATATATATATATATAAAATAAATAAATTTTTAATACACAAGTCGAAAACAATTTTGTGCCTATCGCATTTATTTTAACCCTTTCACGGCTTACAATCAGATAAATGGCACCTGGTAAGATTAAACTTTTGGGAGGCATGTGGGTCGATGACATGGGTAAATTACGTTATTAATCATTATCTACTACCCTACGTAGAACAAAGGTAATGATGAGTGCCCCAGGATAGGTCCTGTCCGACCATACGCTTCCTGTTACTGTTCAAAAGTAGATCTATTAATCAATAGGAGTATTGATGGGATACGATTTTGTTTCCATGGGTATATAAGTAACTTTCAAAAGTTTGAATATTGACTATGGGGTTTATTTCAATTAAAAAGTAGGAAGATTGTGTAATATCTAAATTTAATTTGTCAAAAATTGTATATAAATACAATGTTTGATTGGCATGTGAAAATATAAAGTAGTATAGTTTTACTGCAGATATTTCAATGTTTTTTTTAAAGTAATATTTGTCATGACATGTTTCGTTAACTCAAAGATCGAACTTGACGGAATCATGGTTTAAGTATCCCTTGACACTTTATAAATATAAGAAGAAGCTTTTAAAAATATTTAATAGTACATTATATCAAATAGTTCAAACCGCGTTCTTTCTCACCACTAACAAGAACATGACACTGGTTTTGACAGTTCCAGAAAATAATATCTTATTTCTTGTCAATCAAACCTATATCGATTTGCCAAATAGAATCAAACGAGATTCGGTAGGTTGAGGCATAAAAAATATTTAAAAAAACCGTCCTTCAGTGTGTTCTTCGGATTTCAACTACGGCCACATATTCACGGGATCGTATTTTGCTTTCTTTCATTTCATTCGAAATAATCTCTACCGCAAACAACGTTTTGTACAGTCAAATTGTCAAATATAATACACCTTTTGTGTTTTCAAAAGCGATTATGGCCTTTTTGTTGTCAAAATTGAGGTTTGAATTTCTCGGGTTTCACAATAGTTTCGATGTTTATCAGCCAGGTGCTCTACGTCCCTTAAATGTAATTTAATTGAGTATAGATTTTGACGCAACTTCGTTTTTCATACAAAAATTGTGTAGTGAAATAGTTTAAATAAAGAAATTTATTAATAAAAAAAATATATACAAATATATTAGTTAAAAACATCTTACGTACTTGATAAATAAAATATATAACTAAACTATAAATATATATTTTTCAAGTAATTATATACACAGATATTTTTAAAACATTAGGTAAATATTAAATAAATATAAATTTAATAAATAATAGTTAATTTACTTAGGGAAAACAAAATCAAAAGTCATCAAATTATCAAAAAAAATATCTCATCATTAAAAGTTGTTAAGTTTTAAAATATAATTTTAAAGAATTTGGTCCAAATTGCTTAAGTAGGAGATAAAAGCCAAAAATTCTTTCTTTAAATACCATTCAGTTCATCTAAGTAATTGCCGAAAATTGCATACAACAAACATTGACTAGTCATAAAATGATATATTCTGACAGCTTCCTAATAATTATGGTATAATTACCAACACGCCGCTTCAACTGGCCGTATAGTGTTGTAATTAAGGCGGTATCGACCACGATGTGCCATGCCAGTGTTGCCAGACGTAGCGTTAAATTAATTGTAAAGGTAAAATGAACTAAATGAAACAATGTGAACTATGGTAGACATGTAAAACTTTTTCCCGAATTGTAGGGTAGGTAGAGTAAACTTAATTTCAAAACACTACGTTTCCCACGTTCTGTTAAATTTTCGAAATATTGAGTGTTGAGTGGCCGGAACTCAACGCCGTGCTTTGTACGTAACGAGTACGAGCCCACAACCATCGCGCTTACAGTCTGCTGCTACTGCGCCCAATGGCCTCAAATGTTTCCATTTGAGGCCATACTGGTGACATATTTTTTTTATTTATTACTTAAATTAATCGAATCTCACTTACATGCATATGATTTGAATATTGTTAATATATTAGGCACACTAACATATTATAATACTGGGATAAAGCAAGAATTATGATACGATCTGTAATTAGTAGTTTCGCTAATTTGCAAATTAGTTGATGCGTAATATTACATTAGGCCAAGTAATAACAGAGATAATCTCCAATATTGACTAGCCGTGTTATATTTTGATCTAATCTTTTGTTTATTTTTTGTGTTTTCGTGTAATTCTTTGTAAGTTAATAGGATTTAGACCTCCTGGTGTGGTGTCTATTAATAAAAGCAGATCCTTGTGGTTTTCGTCATGTAAGATGTTAGTTCATGCTAAATAAATAATATTGAAGAAAATGAAACAATATTCATTAGAAAAATAACACATACGTAATATAATATGTATCTATGGATATATAAAATATTTAAAAATATTTTATAAAATATTTTATATATCCATAGGTACATACTATATTCAGTGATTTTAAATATCAACAAATTCAAACTAAAGTTATTGAAACGAAGAAACCTTTAAATATATTAAAACTTATTTCTTTCAATTCACAGTTCACCGATTCTGCTGCCCTGACGATTTTTTATACTACATCAAAGAAATTCTATTTCTATTGAAATCTCGACTTCTCTTTGACTAAACTCGCAAAGCCAAGCATGGTTCCTAAGTAATTTCCCGTTATATTCTTCACCTTCAGACGTTTTTGAGTTTTTATTAAATTTAGACGCCATTATGGCACAGTGGACCAGTGCCGGCCTTAACACACGATAGTTATGAGTTTAATTCCCAATTGGGTTCAATGTTGTTGCACAATATTTATTATATGTCGGTCAATTAAATCAAAGCGGCGGCGTTGCTGCTATTGGTTCTATCACTCTAAACCTTATTTCGAAATTACCATTGCACAGTTGCACAGCAGCTGACTCTAAATGCAACGGTCGTGGGTTTGACTCTCGGGTGTTTGAAATATTTTCATTTCCTTGCTCCGGTGAGAAGACAGCTCCGCCACTCAACACGCAACTCGTATAACTTATAATAAATATTTATCACGTTAAATAAAGTATTAAGAATCATTCAATCAAAATCAAATACAATTTGCATTTCAATAAAGAACGTTTCTTTTTACGACATAAACTCGAGTATTTATGGACAGAAATTTAGTGAGTGCAAGGTAATTTGTTCGATAAATCACTGCGAGAGGAATAAAAACGAAAGTGTCCGCTCGGAAAGAAAATTTATATCTTTCCTTTACCATTTGCTTGGCTTTTAAAACTTTTAATTATTTATTTGATAGCAACCATTGCTTCGCTATTAATCAATAAGTTGTATGAATTTTGTAAGTCATTGCTTTTTTTTTTAAATATTCATAATCAAAGGATCCGAAATATATAGATTTTAAAATTTGATTTGAAATTTAATTTTCTTTACATTTCATAAACGCTGTAGTGGTACAGTTATCACGGGCATGTATTATTGAAATGATTGTGGGTTTCAATTCCGCTGGGTATTTGTTTTCATGATCAACATATCGTTTGTAATTAATAAAATATAATTTTAACACTTACAAAATGCAAGAATAGTTAAAAACATTACGGACGGTGGTCTGATCAAATTGAGCAGAAGCCGTTGGATGCTGGAGGCGCCAGACATCGTCATGAAAATTAGGAGATGCCTATATCTAGAAGAAGATGTAAAAGGCTAGAATAATTAAAATATTCCTATCTTTATCGTAATGACTAGAAAATATTGAAAACTATTTTAAAAGTTTATATGCAAAACGTAATTGCCTTTATAAAAGGCTTACCAACTGTAGCTTTACTATCATTCAATATTTGCGATAAGTTTTATGCAAGCTTAAAAAAATTAAAATTCTCGTACAACTAACTATATCACAATTTTATTTCTCCTATATAATCTCTTTCCTATATAATATAATAGATAATGCAATAACCAGCTATACAATTTTGTTTTGTTTTAAGATGTTCATTTGAATTATAATAATCTATTTAATATAAAACTGCTGTAAGTGCTTAGATACGCAATAAGTACAAAATGGAAATACATTTTCAATAAAACTATGAAAAAAAGGTTGTATTATACGTTAAGGTACTCGTAACTAAAAAGTAGAGCCTAATAAACCAGCCGTCAAAATGACTAAATATTTATTGATCATTGATTGCCGCCACTGAACCCGCGATGCCTCAAGAATTCGGCGGAAAGTGCCAGAAGGTAGTATCCTAATGGGAACGGAGTGTCTTAATATCAAGTCCCCAGGTTATCTCTGCCTACCCTGCAATTTGTAATATTTCTTTTCGACCCTTATTTAGATATTTCTTTATTATCATACAAATGTTAAAACAAAATGCCCTGTTTGGAACAACGATTCTAATATCTCGAGAATTATAACTCCTCCAAATTGTTTTACATTCGGAAAATATATTGAATGAGGTCCCATAAAGATATTATCAATGGCCGATTTAATGAAAATGGGATTATTTATTTTAGTATGATTCTTTATTAAGAATTGATTTAATTCAAAAATATGAAACAAGATTAGATCATCAAGTAAAAACAAGACCTCCAATTTAAATTTTTCGATTATTCTGCCTATTCGGGTATATATTAAATTTGTAAAAAGTCCTTGTAAAAGAACATGAAGCTAAAACAACTCATCGTATGCCTCAACATCTTAGTAGAGTTCGTGTATTGAATACGAATTGCGGATGAAGTTAGATCATTACCGAAGGCTATCTAGACGTCTGTATTGCCCCCTAGATTACGTAGGCAGGTCCTGTTAGAAAAGTGATGGGCTTTCATTAACTCGTGTAGTAGTTTTATTACTCTTACTCTTAAGTTTATACCACCGTTAATTTAAATTAAAACTGTAATCCTGTGATAGTTGAAATGTTTAACAAGTATATTATAGAGGTCAGTTGTGGCGCTGAGGCACAAACTTGTGACTGTGAACGCGCCACGTTGTGTTGTGACCGATTTGATTCCTACTCGAGGTAATGAAATATTTAATATTTTCTGATGTCGAGACAAAGGGCGCCGTAGAGTTCCGCCACTCAACATGCAATACCTCCAGAATTCGGCAAAAAGTGGGAAACAGAGTATCTTAGTGTTACTATGGTCACAGGCGCATATTGGGGTAATGCATTAAAAATAACCACAGATTTATTGTTATAATTGTAATTCTATATTTAATCATTCTTAATATACCACGGGCCTTTAAAAACACTTCAGCGATAGTTCCTAATTGCACTACACTTTTGACGTCTCTCATAGCTATAATCAGTAAACAAAACCAGATGGACCACCTATAACAATAGAATATTTACTCAATTGAAAGTCGAAAAAATTTCTAACACTTCTCTATTAACGCACGCATTTAACGCTTTGTAAGGCTATTATACGTTTGCATCTATATTCAAAAGATCAACAAGTCCATAAAAGAGTAAGATCGAACAGAAGCTCGTCGTGTTTGTCCAATATAATGGGCCCGATGTTTGCCCAGCGTGATTGATGCGGACCTAATGGGTCGATATCGCTTTGAAGTTACGGTTCTTAATGTTTACCTGTTTTGTATGGTATACTATTTAATCTTGCGTGGTTTCTTTGGTTAATATACTATTTTTTTTAAATAAATATGGTTTTTTAGATAGTATTTTTCAGGTGCAAGGCTTATACTGCATATTCTTAACCTACTCGCAGCCAAACTCCTTATAGTACTTGTGCCTCTACGCCACGAACTCTAGAAGAAACATAATTACATTTATAATGAATATTAATATAATATATAACTTATAATATCCAGATTGATGAATAGTTCGAAGTAAAATTCGACATAGTCACTGAATCTGTTTTAATTCATGTTAAATAAAATTATGTATCGATAAATTCGATCTATCTGAGCAAAACGAAACAATTACATCGGTTTTTTACTATTATATTTTGAATTTTATCATATTTAAAAAGAAAATAATTTTCTTTGTCACTACAAAACAACCACTGGTAAAAACTTACAGCCATTAGTAAGTAAAAGCTAGTAAATATATATGTTAACTAAACAATATCATTAAGGAAGAAATTATTTTACCACTTTTATTTAATAAATCTTTTATAATCTAATAGGTAAATTCCTTCATCAAGCGATTATGTGAATGAATACAAATTTCAAAGGATATGTTTTGTAGTTTTTTTGTAGTTGCATCCTGTATAAACCTGTGTAATTTAAGTGAAAATCAAATCAGTTGTCTAATTTACAGCCAGACACTGTGTTCCTGAGCCACGAGAGCTTTACGAAAAGAAGAAATAATAATATATACATAAATACATATTTAAATTTAAATCAATTTCTGGTACTGACTGATGCTGTAAATGTTGAAAATAAACAAAAAATAAAGGGATATTGTAATAAATAATGGTATTATGGTAATGCACCCTCACTCAGTCCTAACGAGAGTCAAACGAGTGGCATTCGGCATCAACTACTCGTTTGCATGACATCAAAATATACATTTTGAATTAATTTACATGAACAACCAACGGAATATGCATCTTTGATTTAACTGTAATTTTGTTTTTGTCGGTGTTTCTTCTTTGTACTTTTACTTCACAGATAAAAAATTAAAAGAAAAAATATTTTTCTTCATCAGTTAAATTTATCTCTATCTCTATATATAATAAGATATATAATAAGACAGTAAAAATATTTTGTCTGTACATTTAGTAATTTTGACTGAAATGGATAGAGGGACACTTAAAAAGACTAATAGAAAGCAAAAAGATTTTTTTTGAATTTCTTGTCTGTCTGTCTGTCTGTCTGTCTGTCTGTCTGTCTGTCTGTCTGTCTGTCTGTCTGTCTGTCTGTCTGTCGACATATTGTTGTCCGCATTTTTCTCTGAAACTACTGAACCGATTTACTTGAAAATTTCACCAATTGCTTTGTTTTAACTCAATTTAGGTTCTAAAGTTTGGTTCATCAAAATCGGTTCATTAAAAAAAAAGTTATCGTCATTTGAATGAACTCAAGGCATTAGCTTGCCAGCGAATGTTATATAGAAATCGCGCTGGTATGACCCTGGCTAAAGAATGACGTTCGAAACGTCTGGGTTATATGATTGTTGATAAAAATATATATTTTTGAAGCACTATTATATAATATTTTATACAATAAAGTAAACAAAATTGAATTGTTAGTGGAGATTACCTACATTAATCATAACAGTTAAGTTTAAGTCGTAATTAATTCAACACAGAGATAAAAAACGATCTTGAAAGTAATATCAAGTAAATACAAAGATATTTTGGTTGGTTCGTTCATATAATATATGTAACTAATTTAAAAACTGTACAGGAGTTAATATGCAATTAATACAGTTATTTTACAAAGAATATTATGAATCCTACAACCTAAATTAAACTATTCACTGACATCAGCACATTTAACAGAGTTTTAGAATTATGATGAGACGTATATTATATAGGTAAAAAGAACATAAAGTTACAAAAATATATACGTGTAATACATAATTAGCTTTATGTATATTTTATAAATATCAGATATCAACAATGGTCGTATTTTTTTATTTAAAACAATCAAAAATTCTTTGACGATAATGTCGTAAAAAAATCATATTAGAAGTCATTATAGTTGTCAATCAATTCTGCTTATTAAATCAATAATCATGTATTTTAAGCGGGCGAAGCCGTGGGCGAGCCGCTAGTACTTAAATATTTAATTTCATTGAATATTTCAGGTACACATCTAGGCACTAAAAAGAAACAAATATCACCAGCGCGCAGCGTCTGCCATATAGCCTATTACAGTAAAGAGATGTCTGTCACGCTAGTAAAAAAGACATACCTTTATCTAAAAAGACTATTATATTCGCTACTAGCGGCGTTGAGTTCCGCCACTCAACACGCAATGCCTCCAGAACTCGGCGGAAAGTGGGGAACGGAGTGTCTTGACACTAGGTTCCCTCTAGCGTAAAACTGATTTATTTATTAATTTATTCTATTTGCTACGTACACATGATCAATATCTTCATCAACTAAACCAAATACAATATAAATTATGCCACCAACTTTATAATTACTATGTATATTAACGAGTGTAATCCTTCAAAATGTATAGCAGCGAGGCGAGTGCGCTAGCCGTGAACTGTTTTGTTTCCCTTTCCTCCGTCGAATATTGAGCTGTCAAAGAAGTCGTCAGATGAGCATAGACCATATAATTATTTTCGTAAATGTACCATTTACTGCGATAGAAAGTATTAAATTATATGCTTCGTCCGGCATAGTTCTTTGAATATTTCACACGATAAGTTTTTAATAAAAGGCTGTGAGTTGCCGTTCTTGACTATTGTTTTTAAATGTTCCGCTTTGTTTTTTTTATATAATTCAATTGTTATATTTATGGCTTAATTATCTTTTTGCTGTTACATCATAGATAACGTTGGTTTTTATTTAAAATATAAATAAATAATCACTACTATTGTACATCATTTTTTTGCACTTATTATAAATTCTCGAAGCCATCCTATTCATAGGTCTTATAAAATAAATAAAAAAATGTAAATAATTTTTTGTGTCTTTTTATAGCATAGAGTTTGTAATACCTTATCATACTTGTAATACTTACCATATCGTTTACTGGGTGGCGGAACCTAACACCGCAACGTATTTTATCAAAACGAAAAAAAAAAGTTAATTACACTTAGCCTCTCATTATTTGATTGATTTTAAATAATATAAACGCTATGCACATATTTACTACATAGAAACTACATAGAAATCTTAATTGTTTTTTTTTGTCATATTTCATCAGTTCTACAGAAGAGTGGTCTCAATTTGTCAACCATATTTCTAAAAGTTAGAACACACTTGCAATAACAATCTTTGTTGACAGTTTTCTTTTGAATCTGACAAACTTAAAAGATTCTCACCGAGGCATGTCCACTTGGGATAACAACAGCTGTCCTTTATATCTAACTGGAATATATTCTTTGAACTTATGAAAATACTAAAATTTTAAAATAAAATAAAACATTGTATACACATAGTATATAATGTTTGTATTTTTAATGTAGTATGTAATGTTTGTATGTGCGGCGTTGATTTTCGCTACTCAACAAGCAATGCCTCCAGAACTCGGCGGAAAGTGGGGAATGAAGTGTTTTAATTCTAGTTATTATTTTTTATTATTAATTTTATATAAAAATATTTTTTGTTACATAATATATTAAAAAATCAGCTTAACTCTGTATCCCGCACACAACAGGGTAGGCAGAGGAATCTAGTGTTAAGATACTCCGTTCCCCATTGTCCGTCAAGTTCCGGAAACATTGCAAGCGGTGTTGAGTTACGGAACTCAACGCCGCTCTTTGCCTCGACACCAGAGCGAAGAAATGAAAATATAAATGTAAATAAATATTTAATTTCTTCGAGGGGGGATCGTACCCACAACCAGTCGATTTTATAGTCACACTTTGTGTCTGGCCTCTATAAAATTAATAGTTTTGTTAATTTATTTTATATTTACCAATAATAATTATATTTAATAACAATTTTATACCACAATTAATAATATGAAAAAAAAAATTTGGAGAGGTAAAGTTCTTCACGGCGTTTCTCGTGTAACAGGACATAACGTTGTTGTAACAGGATAAGCAGAGAAAACCTAATATCAAGACATTCCGTTCTCCACTATCAGCCTCAGCCTCAACTCAACATCGTGCTTTATCTGGTCAGAGCGGAGAAGTGAATATATATATATAACTTTCTGAACAAGGATCGCTACAGTGGATGGTTCTATATTCATAGTAAATTAATAATTTGAATTTATATTTACTTAATCATGCGGTTTGAAACATTTCATATATTTAAACGATTTGCGATTACATGTGTTAAATAAGATTTTGAAATTACACAGAATAAATGTCGTATGCTTTAAATAATATTAAATTTGGATAGGTACTTAAATATCCTTTCGTGTGTCTCGCTTACATATGTTTTGTCCTCTTATCATATAAAACTAATTTCTCCGAACTTTTAATGTTTTTTAAATTGTATTTCGTGTGTCTTTGAAATAAAATAATAACAAATAGCTAAACATTCTATCAGGAATATAGTAGGTGTAGAGTTAACTTGGTATCAGCTCTCCGTTATTTACATTCCACCACCGCCAAATCTAAACATACAGTGTTGAGTTATTTTGAGCACTGGAATGAAAAGTAATTTTCTCAAATAAGAATCGAATTGACAACTATCGCGTTGTCCTATTGTGCCACAATGGCCTCCTAAAATATTAAATAACATTTTTAATACAATTCAAAATGTACAGCAAAGTAAATGACAATAATTGGTTCTCCAGAGCCAAGAAAACTTGATATTATAATAATTAAGCAACCTAACAACCAGAAAATTTTATCACTGAACAATGGCTAAGCGACAACAATGTCGTCGAATAAAGATGCTCGCTTCCAAAAGACTACTATTACACAAATAAAACTGTTCATTAAATTCCTTATTTATGCGTTCGAGGGTTACATTCGGATGTCATAAATTTCCGCCCCTTGAGATTTTCCTTATGTTTCTGTTGAATTTTATGATAATTAAATTTTCTATTGTGTTGAAATCATACAGGTGGTTCCTTATATTAAGGAGTTGTGGTCGTCCGCAACTTCGTATGAGTTAAGACTAATAGACCATGCTCATAGGACTTCGATTAGTAAATTACAAATTTATAGCAATAATTCATACGTTCATAGCACTACTCATTTTGAAAGAAAATTGAAGCCAAGATTTTAAAATATCTCAAAGCAGAGCTTCGCTTCAATTTAGAAAGGAAATCATTTCTCCTAGTGAAAATCGAATTCGAATCGAACAGACACTATGTTCGACTACGCCATGACGACCTCAATTTTAACCGCGATTGCAACGAAAATCATACCTGTCGTAGATACTGAAAAATTTTTTAAGCCTAATATACTAAATCTTATTTTAATTAAAAAAATACCTACTATAAAAATCAAGAGTTCTGCCACTCAACACGCAATGCCTCCAGAATCCCGCAGAACGTGGGGAACTGAGTGTCTTAACACTAGGTTCCCTCTGCCCTGCTGTGTGCGGGATACAGCGTGAAACTGATTTTATAAAAATCAAATTTATTTTATAAACTGTATGTGTACACCCAATATAAATTACAACACCGTGTTCCAGGTAACTTACACGTCATATCCCCTCAGATCAAACAATGAAGTTGACAATGGGCAAATAAAAGGCACCCAAGTCCCTCATTCTACATTGTGGCCTATTTTTACATCAGAAAATTATCATTCCTCATCTTTCACCGTAAGACTGTTATCTCAGTTAAACATTTCGGTGTTTTTTTTTTAACTAGCAGAGTTTTAACTTCGTTGGAAATGTACTTTGATATAGAAACATCTTCAAAGACGCCTTTACGTTGACACTAGAGTGAGACGCGGTTCTGACAAAGGAATATTAATGAATGTCTTTATGTAAGAGAATATCAACTTTCTTAAGAAATCTGAGTGCCTTAGAAATATAAGCATCTTTATTAGTATAAAGACACGAATCGTTTGCTATAAGAACTCGAAAACGCTAATCAAAATTGTTTATTTACATTTTTTTAGATTTATATACATAGCGTAGTCGAAATTTGTTTATAATTTGACCGAATAGAGGAAGTAATAGTAATTATTTTGATTAATTTAAAGGTCTGATTACATAACTGCAATTTTATCATAAATGAAATTTGAACCCATAAAGACATATATGACGATTTCTATGCATAATTAATTTTAAAACAGAAATATTCTACATTCTTCACAAGCTTCAAAAGCGTATTACTAACAAAAAAGATAATGATACCGCATAACCTACATACATTTGTATTGAAATTAACAAAAAGCAATTCATAGAGAAGCTTGAAATAAAAATAAATCATATGAAAACATTATACAACTGTAGGTTAAGGAAAAAAAAGTCAATAGCCGTGTGAGTGACAATTTAATGAAGTGTTGGGCCATTGTGCAATTGTAGGCGAGGTTATTAAAAGTTAACACCTAATGTATGAAGGCTTGATGAATAGTTGGTTTCGTAACGTATACCTAACTTTATTTGAATTGGTTTCATCTGACAAATAAAATTTTGTATCCTAATTTTTTTATCATATTTTGCAATAGATGTTCGATGGTTCGAATCCTACGCGTGGAGATGAAATATTTATTTAAATTGATATTTCCATTTCTTCGCTCTGGTGTCGAGGCAAGGTGCGGTGTTGAGTTCTGCCACGCAATGCCTGCAGAATTTGGCAGAATGGGGAAAGGAGTGTCTTAACACTAGGCTATGTCCTATGTCTACCCTGCTGTTTGCGGGATACAGTGTGAAGCTGATTTATTTTATAATTAGACCAAATCAAATAAAAATATTATTTATAATTATATTACTTTATAAAGTAATTAAAGTCAGCAGATATATAAGAAAAAAAATAATTATGTGGCATAATCAAGTGTTAGAGAATATATTTTGTATTAAGTTAGGAACCTACAAAATCTATATTAGATTTTTGTAGAAATGATGTACATAAAAGTTAACAATTCAGCTTCAGGCTTTATCAGGCACACAGGAGCGTAGGCAGAGGCAACCTAGTGTTAAGACACTCCGTTCCTCATTCCTCACAAAATTTGAAGATCTGACAGTATCTAATTTACATATTTTGAATTAGATTTTCATGTTATACACTCAGTAGCTTGTGCAAATTACTCGATACATAAATTACATTAAACATTAGAGTAATTCTGATGTTGGTATTTTGTCGTTCGTAAGTTCCATTAAGAGGTAATTAATCATAAGTAAATCATCTTTAACAGTGTGTAGTAATATACTAAGTTCAAATGTAAGCTTCTGTATGTTTGTTCGAATTTAAAATCACGTTATCTTTACATATGAAACTAATGAAGTGATATTTTTTTATATTTTCATTTCCTCGCACTGGAAACGAGGCATTGTTGGGCGTGAGTTTCGTCACTCAACACCCTAAGCTTCATTTCTCTCGGGGGTAAGTGGAGAAAGGATGTATTTTAATGAGTACGGAGTTTCTTAACATTAGGTTTCCTCTGCCTACCCTGCCATGTGCAGGATAGCTGTATAATATGAAGCTTATAAAACTCATACTGACAGAGAGAAATTCGCAGTGCGGCGTACGCCGAAATTTGTCAGTCTGGAAAGTGTAGGACAAAATTAATAGAATATTTTTCTCAAAATTCCGAAGGGAAGAGTAGTACAGGAAATTACATATTACGTCATGTATAAAAGTTGTAGGCAAAAACTAGAAAAAATATAAAATTTTACGATAAATACGGATATATTATTATTGATATAAGTAAATATGTTTATTAAACGATAACATGTTACTATTGAAATAAATAAGGTAAGCTTGTTTTGTACTGTATTAAATTATTTAAAAAAAAAATATCTACTGTAAAAATGCTAAGAAAATTTAACATGATGCATGTGTTTCGATTTTGTTTTGATGCAAAAATATACAATTTGCAAAAACCTTAACTTTTTCTTTAGTTTATTGCAATCAATATAAATAAAAAGAATGTTTCAACTCATAGTTCTTCTACACAATAACTTTATTATCTTTTATGTTGGACTCAACAATGAACCATAATTTTGTTATTCCTGTCCAAAAGAAAGCTTCTTATACATTGAGACAAAGACGAAACGTTTTTTGTTTTGTTAGGACAATTGCATATGGAAGGAAGACTATTATACGAACATTGAATACAGAACAGTTGGTTGTTGTATAAAATACTTTATGACCCAATACTAGCTACTGTAAATATACATATTAAACATATGAAAATAAAGGTTTATATGTCAAATTCAATAAATGAGGTGTGTCATGGCGCAGGGGCACAAGCTTGCGACTGTAAACTTGTTATAAACGAGACAGATTGTAAGTTCGATTCCCACTCTTGGAAATGAAATATTATATTTTCTTTACCTCGCTCGGGTAACGAGATAAGAGCTCCGCCACTCAACAAGTAATGCCTCCGGAATTCAGCTGAAAATGGGAAATGGAAGTTTTTTAATATGAGCGACGTCTCCTAGCAATAGGTTCCTAGATCCTTCTACTTATTTTGCCATTTATTTAAATTTACTTAATTCTAAATTGTAATTTTTTTGCGCTTTGCTACGATAAGCTCATTATTAGATTTTCTAATAGTGTAGCTATTTTAAAATCTTTTTTTTTCTATACACTTATTAAATAATAATATTTAATACTTTCTTTACAAGAAAATAACTCAACAATATTAAATTATAAAAAAGAAATATTTTGTGAAGAAAATATACAAATCTTTTGAAAATAAACTATTATAATAAATCACATAGCGTTATTTTATAATTAAAATAAATATAATTTTAACTACGATTCCTTTGTAAATTAACTGTGTTATTTAAAATTCAGCAAGCTTTCGCACTTTGTGATTATGATATGAACTGCTTTAGATGACCGTAGTATTCCAGTCACGTCGCCAGCTGTCCTTTAACAGTCCTAGGTAGTTTTTATATTCACATTTTTTTCATAATGAAATTTAAAAATTACTTGAAGTAAAGTTAATATTTTTATATGTTTATTAAAGTTAATATGCTTATTAAAGAACAAATTTCGTTTATTACAAAACACTTTATTTGTTTAATTGTTTTTACATAATATGTTTGTACTTTTTTAAATAAGTAATTAGTATAATAATTAGAAGGATTAAAGGTAAATGAAAGAAGATTAAATAAAATATTATATGCAAAAATTATCACAATGGCTTTATTAAAGTATATAAATAGGTATACTGTGTGACTTAATATGGACATTAATTATATACAAACTATTTACAAATTCACATATTCTACAGCAGTCTTATAGATTTATTTACACCAACATTACGAAATCAACGCTCTCTTTAACGGCTAGAAATTACAAAAATAGTTTAAAATTTTAATTATTTGGTAAAGCGCGCGTTGCATTTATTACAATTTACACAGAAGCTTGACTAATAGTTTTAATATTAACATTTAGAAGCGTAGACTAGACGAGATAAGCTTGACCTGAACGTTGCGTATCAATTAAGGGAGGCGGTGGCGGCCAGTGCCTGAAATCCCGCCTTCTGTTTTGGATATTTCCAGCTAATTCTAATGAAGAGTAGTCTGAATCGATTGATGAGTATATATGATCTGAAGGCGGTCTACCCTCGGGGCCGTACGCTGACTGAGCGTTCTGCGGTCTATTATCTATAAACTCGGGAGTGGCGGATACACTGTCACCGGGACCTCTCATTTTTTCGTGAAAAGAAAATGATCTCAATGTCCCGTTTTGCATACCACTTCGCATAGTGTAGGAATTTATGTTATTACGGTAACTTGTTGATTTTGATTTAAACCTGCGGTCAGGCATTGCATATCTTAATTTCTGCCAAAATTTGTTATGTCCCCATTTTATTCGTAAGCTTGTTTTTAAATAGGGTCTTAATTCTATGTCCCTTTCTGCTTCAGTTAAAATTGAATTATCTTCAATAAGAACTAAAGTATAAATTCTTCTTTTTAATATATTGTGCAGAGCTTGTCTAAACTCGTATCGAGACCATTCTGTTTCTAAGAAATTTCGTGTTAAGACAATAATTATTCTTTTGGATGCTTCAGCCGCCTCCGGTAGTGGTAGAGTATATTGCATATAAGCTGCACCGTGCTGTGGGATATCTCTGTAATGTAAACAAAGATGATATGATGGACTACCGTTTTCTAATTCAGCAGCTAGCGTCTGGATAACGAAGTCATCATCTTTAGGGCTGTAGCATATGTATGCATCGTACAGCTTGTCCGTGCTGTCATAGGCCCCTGCGAAGGGAAGGAATCTTACACCACAACTAGTGTAAAGCCATATTCGTAGTGTGTCTCTAAATAAAAATATTAGGAGTGCTATGAGAATTATTAAGGTAAATCCTGTGAACGTTGTTACCATCATTGGCATGTAGTTTGAAATTAACATGTTGTCGATTCCTGATTCACTTGCGTAATAATCACTACATATAGTTCCATTAAGATTTAATTCTTTTCTCTGTGATGATGGGCTCTCTAAATTAATGCACCATACATCTGATATATCTACAATTTTAGGAACATTTTCTGAGATATACGCCGTTAGTCTCTGTAAATAACGACATTTACATGACCACATGTTGTTTCCAATTGAGAGACTATTTAAATTTTTATTTATTATTAAACTCCATACAGTAAAATCTACTAATCTATTTCCATCTAGTCTTAATATTTTTAATGAGAGAAGAGGTGAAAATGTTTTATTATCTATATGACTTATAAAGTTATCTTGTAAATAAAGTTCTGTGAGTTGTGTCAAATGTTCGAATTCGTAACCATTTAAATGTTCCAGCTTATTATTTCCCAGATGTAATATAATGAGAGACGATAAGCCAGCAAATGTTCTATTATGTATATTTTCAACTTTGCTTGAATTTACATAAAGTGATCTCATATTTTTTCTGCCTATGAATGCATAATTTTGCAATTCTTTAAAGTCATTCCCATCCAAATAGACCTCGGTTGCATCCATTGGAATTTTTTCTGGTATTTCTGTAACGCTTTGACTAGAACAATCGACTACGTTTGTGTGCCAGGTAGGATCGTGGTAACAAGAGCAGTTGTTGGGGCAAGTCATTTGGCAATCGCACGCAACGTAGTCACAACAATGGCATAGCGTAAAGCAATGTGTCTCATATGTGCACAAAAAATCTGTTGATTTTAGATTACTTAGAGGAATATGCGTCACTCCCCTTGTATGAGTCATCTTACACAAAATATTCTCAAGATCCATTATTTTAGGGTGTTGTCTGGTAGCAGTCATATTGTTTATTAATGGTAACCATTCCATTGAGCAATCGCAATCAAACGGATTTCCTCCTATATAGAACTCTGGCAACGACTTGTTCAAGGGGACTGGAGATAACCGGAGGCTGTTTATATCTAAATGAGATATCTCATTTGCGTAAATATCAACTCTAGTAAGATTGCGTTTCTCCATAAATGTGTTCACTTGAATATTGTTAATTTGGTTATTATTTATGAATAATAGTTCTACGCTATTTGGAATTGCCAAAGGAGATATTTCTCCAATATGATTATGGCTTACGTCTAGAGTTTTTATGCGTAATCCATTTTGAAGCTTATAATAATTACCCAAATATACGATGAAATTACTATGAATATCAAGCCATTTCAGGTTACTAGGTATAAAGGCATAATCAAACCAATTTATGTTATTTTCTGACAGGTTAAGCCAAAGTAAGCTCATTAAAGTAGAAAATACGCCATTTATGTCAGTTATATAGTTTCCATCTAAACGTATAGCTTCTAATTGCTTATTACGCTGAAAACTACCTCGTTCAATACCATAGATTTTATTTTTCGCTAAATTTAGCACTTGTAAACTAGGTAAATCCCAAAACATTCCAACGCTAAGATTTCCAATTTGATTATCAATTAATCTCAATCCCGTTAATTGATCTAAATTTTTAAACGAACCATTTTTAATATCAGATATAAGGTTTTCACCCAAGTCTAATGTTTTTAAAAGAGATAATTCCCATATCGCGTTAGGTACCTCTGTTAATTGATTCGAGCTGAGGTCTAATTCTTTTAAATCAGAGCAGTTTTTAAACGCTTTTGGGTTTATATTGATCAGTAAGTTATTATTTAAGTTCAATTTACTTAATACAAATAAGCCATTAAAGAGATATTCATCAATTGTATGTAACCGATTTTCAGCCAAATTTAAAGTATGTAAGTTATATAAAGGAAGGAATGTGTTCTCTTCAATATATCCAATAGAGTTGTTTCTTAAATCTAATATTTGAAGAAAGAATAAATCCTTGAACGTCTTACCATCTATCCTTGTCAAGGCATTATTGGATAAATTCAGAATGACTAAGCGTATAAGGCCAATAAATGTTCCGCCATCAATGTGAGCACTTGAAAGTTGATTATTTGATAGATCTAAGACAAGCAGCTGTTCTAATCGGTGAAAAGCGCCTCTAGCTAATTCAAACAGCAGGTTATTATTTAAATATATTTCTCGCAACTCCTTCGTATTAGCGAACGTTCCCTCGGGTATCGACTGCAAATGGTTATGGGAAATATTTAAAATACGCAAAGAAATAAGTCCATTAAATATTTCACTAGATAGGTCACTTATATTATTATATTGCAATCTAAGTTCTTGAAGACGTCGTAAACCCGACAATTCAGAGTCATCACTTAATGATTTCAGTTCATTATAACTAAGATCTAAGCTTCTTAGACCCGATCCACAACTTTTTCCGAAACCAACACGATCGATACTTTTAATTTTGTTGTGAGTAACGTTTAATACTTGCAAATTATCCAAAGGACAAAACACATCAGATGGTATAACTTTGAGATTATTTTCTCCTAAGTCAAGTGTCTGCAATTCACGCAAGCCGTTAAAAGTGCCGAGTGAAAGTTCTAAGTTTTTATGTTGACTCCAGTCGAAGTTTTTAGATCTTATTGATAATTCCTTAAGCTTGGATAATCCTTCGAAAGCGTTGCCTGGTACTCGAAGTAGTTTGCAGTTGAGAAGGGTGAGCTCTTCTAACGTTGAAAATCTTTGAAAATAGTTTGCCTCAAGAAAACTTTCAAACAGTAGCAGCTGGTTGCACTCAACGGTCAAACGTTTTGTATTCTCCGAAGGTGCAGATGCGAGACTGGATGCATTGGATTCAAGAGTTCGCACGTGACACAAAGTAGTCCCTTTATCACCATTTAAATCTTTTCTACAATTATCTAAGCCTTTCGGAATATACGCGGCAATCACACCCAAAGTCACTAACAAAAGAGTCACCAATTGAAACATTTTCTATATACATTTGTCTTTAATCAATTTCAAAGTTGTGCTCATTCACTTCTACACTGTATCAAATTTTGTTCGAATTCACTGGTTTGTTATGCACTTCACTGATCAATGTTTACATTGCGGCGTACGGACGACGTATGAACGGAGGAGACGCGGACGCGTGCCTTCCCCATGGTGGGTTATGTCCGGACTGACGAGGCGGTCCGACCGTAGGCGAGCGAGTGGTGCGCTCCACTTCGCCCCTCTGGCTCTACACCCCCCGCGCCCTAACGTCTCTACATAGTTACGCGTTGCATGGCGCCACTCGCGCGCCCGAGCGCTCTCGCACAATTATGTAATGTTTTCTTAATCGAGCCACCTCGCATCCGCTTAAAAAAGGAAGCGTTCAGCTGTAGAATTGTAAATGCGTTGATATATTTTTTAATAATTCTCCTGCAATTTAATAAGACCTAATTTCTTGCAATGATATAATAAATTATTGTAAAAAAATAATTAATAATATTATTATTCGTTATTTTTATTTTTATTAGTTTTATAGTGTCACCAAATAAAGGAAATCAAAGTGATATTCACACAAGGAAACAGTGCAGGTATTTTGTTTCGGGCACCCTTAATTCTTTTTGTTGTCATCTATTGAATTCCCTACTCACATACTTTGCTAAGGACACCCAATAAAGCTGGTTCAGTGCCGTGTACCCCTCAACATATTGTGTATAAAGTATCGTATTGAATTTTCAAACGGATAGCTGCTGTTTTCGGGCTTCGAATTCCAGTATCTCGTAAGGGCTTAAAAGGTGTGAAGTTAGTAGGAATTGTTAATTTAATACTCGACACGTAAAATTGTATACGATGTTAAAAGTTATCTACGTAGTGAAATTACAGTAAAGGATTTATTTTTAAAATAAATGTATGTTTATTTACATACTATACCTATTTTCATACTATGCACAATCATTTGATTTGAGAATCAAATTATTAATAGGTATTGTGTAATTGAATCATTCTATATTAAATATAATAATAATTTTAAAATGTAATTTCTAACTATACTTTTGAGAAAACATGATTTTAGAGCAGCTATCACAAAATTTTGCCATTATGAGCGTTGAAAGATAACAAAAACTGCGACATTAAACGAGAACTTTCTCCACTTAAGTGATAAAACACGAAGACATACCAAAAAACACTTCAAGTAGTCTAATATCCTCAATATTAATGTCTTTTGGCTCGGCATCTTGTATCAAAACTTTTATACGTCGAGAGTTCTTAGCTAGCTTGATAAATGACTTCTCTCACTTTCTGAAACTTCATAGTGTGTTTTTTCACTATATTTGAAGGCTGCGACAAGGTTAGCTGAACGTGCTTCGGATATCCAATACTGTTTACTAACACAGTTATCTCGTACGTCTCCCTTACAAAAATCTCTTCGTTTATTACGTTTTACTTCCTTAACTTAGTTTGTTGTTTAAATATTTGAGTGTGTAGTTCCTTATTTTGTTATTTTCATGTAATTCTATTGTATATTGGCTTTTCTTTGTACTGAAGTACCTACTTAATATAGTCTACTATAGCAATGTTTTTTTAAACCTATAAAATAAATAAAATTAATAGTGTCAACACAATATATGTTAATGAAAAATAAATGAAAATTCCCAAAGCTATTAATATTTTATTTGTGACATACAAATTATTACTAACATAAAATATTTTCATATCATACAATCTTCTTAACAAAGATTCTGATATAACAGAAGTTCCAACGAGAGAATGATCGTTGGTAATGGATTTTATCAGGCCCATTAACTGAGACGACATGACTTTGCATACCTTAAACGATTCTAATTAAAATGCACGTTTTACTGCTTGGAAGCATCTATTGTTATCTACGATCGAATTGCGTAGGAATATTTACTATTAATTTAAATAGATTTCTGGACTAATTTGGTTTTTATGTCCTTTGAATGAATAGTCAAAGTGAAATTGATTCATATAATGTAAGAAAATTGTATAGAGTTCTTATAACTACGTACAGAAAAGTATACACATATAAGTTACCATTAATGAGCTTCACGCTGTACCCCGCATATAGCAGAAAATGTAGAGTAAACCAACATCATTGGACCCCCTTATTTCTGCTGAATTCCGGAGGCATTGCGTGTTGATTGGTGTAACTAAACGCCGCGTTTTGCCCCCTCGACACCATAGGTCAGAAATGAAAATATTAAATATTTAATTTCCTCGAGTGGGAATCGAACCTGTCGAACAAGCTGCCGCAATTACAGTCACACGCAGGTTCCCTTGCGTCACGACAGACCTCATGTATTTATATTATTTAGATTTCCATACATCAACATATAAATATATTACATTGCCATTAGAACAATTTTTTTTTATAATTTTAACTTATTTTTTTAATATCTTCACAAATCTCATATGACATTTACTACAAAGGGTTCATAAATTGAACGACGTACACACGCGAATGCGGCGCCTCGAGCCAGTTTTTAATTCTTCTTACATGTCTATCAGTAAACGTATGAGTGTAACGTGGTGCCACTGATCAAGTTCTGTGAGATCAAAGGCAAAGATTATAAAAGGGAATTCATTTAAGCTATTACTTTTAAATTGTTGAGTATTATAAAAAATATCATGTGAATAGTATCTTGCTTATTTAGATACTTAATAATATTAATGTTTGCAGGTAAAGTATCGTGGTGCAATGGGCTGATTGTAATCGCCATAGTTTTAGGTTCGATGGCCACTTGAGGGAATAAATTATTCATTTCGCGTATCATACAATATTTTGTATTTGAGCGATAAGCTGAGAACACGTTATATTAGTAGGGTCTTTGCTTACTCTGTTTTAGTGAAACTGAAACTTATGTTTTAATAAGGGTTTTATATGTACTTCCTAATAAGAATTTAAAAAATCAGCTTCACGTTGTACCCCGCACACAGCAGAGTAGGCAGACGGAACCTAGTGTTAAAAGATTCTGTTGCTCACTTTCCGCCGAATTCTGGAGGCAATGCGTGCTAGGTGGCTAAACTCAACGCCTCGCTTTGCCTCGACACCATAGCGAAGAAATGAAACTAACAATTTAAATAAATATTTCATTTTTTGAGTGGCGATCGAACTCACAGCCAGTCGCGTTTACTGTCACACTTTGTGATGCTGCGCCACGAGTGTCCTCAAAGTAAAGAATAGGGTTTGAATGAATTACAAAATACCTTACGAATCTTGGAAAAAAAATCTGAATTTAAGTAGTCGTTTACATAATTTTGTAATATCAAAAAAAAACATACATTTGGACATTCATATATTTTTTATATTGGTTATATTCTTGAACATATTTATATAATATAGCATATCTATTAAATCAGTAGAATATGCAGCCTCAATAAATTAAAAAAATATATAATTATAGCAAAAATATATAACATACTTTGAAGTAGGCAAATACATATCAGGATAAAATACACTTATATCTATAGAGAAATCTCTAATCGACACCTGCGGCTTCGATACATTGAATGCCAGCAACAAGGGCCATTGCGTGTTCCATTCAAATTATACAGATACTTTAAGCCGACATAATTTAATGCGTATGTATTTAGAGTAGGCTTAGTTTATCTGTATAGGTCCTTGGATATAACTTCTCTTTTTTTATATTTCAAGGTTTTCTTTTCTTATCACATTGATGTTAGGCTATTTAATAATGAACCACTACGACTAATATTGTGTGTTGCGGAGAGATTCTATTTTTTTTATTACTATAATGAAAAACCGGCGAAGAGCCATTGTCTCAGAGTAAATTGTGACATACGGACGGATGGACAGACAGACGGACGAATTTATAACGATATCGTTTTTGCGATTTGCTCACAGGACCCAAAAACATATTTTGATTTTATAATCTATTTTTAAAAGTATCTAAGACCTTGTGACCTTGTTGACTCATTTGGTGCAACAAAGACGTAATTGCACTCGTTTTTGAAAAAATAATAATATGTGAATGCTTGAAAAAATAATATTTATGAATATTTATTGCGTCTCCTACAAAAAATACAGAATATCTGTGTTACGTCAATCATTACACTTATTTATTATCCAGTATAAAAATTTTATTATCTATTTATTCTTATGGACTCGAATTTTAATAATGAAATTATCATCGATTTTTTTATGATTATAATGTTACAATATCGTATAGTGTAAAACTCCTTCCCCTAAAGGCGATACCATAACCCATCTATATCGGCAATCGACCGCAGACAATGCAAAATTCAGTACTTAAACCTAACCAGTAGATGGTGGTAGGATAGGAAATGATATTTCTATACGAATGATTCTACATTACCTTCTAGTATTAGCATATTTAATTTTTTTTAATATACATCGGAATATATTATGTGTTACGCAATGCCCCCAGAATTCGGCGGAAAGTGGGGAACGGAGTGTTTTAACACTAAGTTCCCTCTGCCCACCCTGCTGTGTGATTAGTGTTGAGATGAAAAGTATAATGACGACGCCATTAAATTTTTTCAAAGAGGAATTGAACCCACAGCTATTCTTTTTACAGTCAAACATGTATCCTATTAAGCTTCTATTATGTTAGTGTATCTGTATATATGTATAATATATTAAATAATTTAATTTATATAATATTACTAAATAAATCTTAGTCTTACACGTACAAATTAAAGCCTGTACTATAATTGAGTTCGTACAAAGGATATTAGCAGAAGATTGCTCGTTGAACTCCAACTTCGATCACTTTGTATAGTTCCAATAGTTGATATCCGAATGTTGATTAAGCAGAATCAGTTCAGTGGGACAGTAAAGTGTGGGATTGATTTAAGTAGTTCGCGCTGTTTGTTCTTGTGGAATAGGTAGCTGTTACTAATATATGCAAGTAGTGGTACAAATTGTGAGTGTAAAACCGACTGTTTGTGGGTTCGACCCTCACTCGAGGAAATGAAATATTTACTTAAATTTATATTTCCATATCTTCGCTCTTCTGTCGAGGCAAAGCGCGGCGTTGAGTTCTGCCACTCAACATGCTGTCTCAAAAATGGAACGTAAAGTAGCGAATGTCTTACCAATAAGTTCCCTCTGCCTACCCTCCGGGATGCGGAAAAAAGCGTAAAGCTTTTTTTTATTCAAATATATTATGTCATAACTGATTTTAATTGTAGTCTGGATTAGTTCAGTAATGTACGTAGGTTGGAATGTGAATAATTTCTTAAGATAACAAAATAACATTTATATAGAATTATAAATATTATTATGATGTGAGGAATGGAGTGTCTTAACACTCGGTTTGGTGTTGTACTGTTGTAATACTGTTGTAGGTACTTGTAAAATACAAATGTTTAAATTAAAAAAAAAAAAAAATTAGCTTCACGCTGTATCCCGCACACAGCAGGGTAGGCAGAGGGAACCTAGTGCTAAGACACTCCGTTCCCCACTTTCTGCCGAATTCTGGAGGCATTGCGTGTTGAGTGGCAGAACTCAACGCCGCGCTTAACCTCGACACCAGAGCGAAGAAAATGGAAATATAAATTTAAGTAAATATTTCATCTCCTCGAGTGGGGATCGAACCCACAACCAGTCGGTTTTGCAGTCACACCTCGTGCCGCTGCGCCACGACCGGCCTCAACAAATGTTTATGTTATATTAAATTATATATTCTTCCGTTTTGATAACAATGAAATTACATATAATAAATATTTAATACTAGTGAATCCAAAATGGCTACCTCAACAAAATTGCGCAAATTATTTTATTGCAGAATTTTTTGCATAAACCACCTAACATAAAAATCAAATCAACTTTACCTACTCTATATCCCACACACACCAGGATAGGCAGAGGGAACCTAGTGTTAAGACACTTCGTCTCTCACTTTCCGTCGAAATCTGGAGGCATTGCGTGCTGAGTGGCGGAACTCAACGCCGCGCTCGAATGAGGATGGAACCTACAACCAGTGGCGTTTACAGTCACACTTTGTGCCTCTGCGCCACAACCGGCCTCTAATCTAATACGAATATCATAATATCAGGGAAATGTAAGTAAATTAAATTTAACTTTGAGTGGGTGTCGTATCTACAACCGTCGCCTTACAATCGGACAACATGCCATTACGCAACAACGGCTCCAATAAAATTCTTATTGAAAATTCTCAATTTAATAAAACACAAACACTCAATCATTAAGTTCCTGGTACATTTACATATTAAATATTTTATTTTATTAACTCTCTCAGATTCCTATACGGTAAAATCAATCTACAGAGTTTCAAACACATTCGTATATGAGTGTAAACAGCGAGGCATATTTGCTCTGTTTCCAATCAAATGTTCATTAAAACTTTCTTAATTTTAATTGCAATATATCTGATATCAGTTTATTAAAGGAATTTGTATTTCATCAAGTAAAAACGATGTTTTAAGATGGCGCTTGTATAATATTGTTTTAGGATTCAATAAAACTTGAAGACTTGAAGTTTTAGAAGTTCAAAATTTAGAAATTTTAACCTAGTTCTCGTAGCTATCGTGGCGTAGTGAGACAGTGACTGGCTGAAATCGTAATGTTTGTGGATTTGATTACCACTCAGCTTTAGTTTCATTTTTCTGCTCTCAAGCGGGTAATTTTAAGCGAATATTTGATAAAGGGGTGACTTGACATAAGGGCCCGCTTCTGTAAGCCGCTCTCAACTCTGAGATTGATCTTGAAAGCTATCTCAGGGTCGAGCGCGATTTTTAAATATGAGTATAGGTTTTATTTACCTATCTTGCTATGTACGGGTTACAGTGGGTACCAGTAACTCAAAGACTAAATTTAATTTGAGAATGATCTTATTAACTATCTCTATCTCTCTCTTTTTTAGCTTCACACCTTAATTATTAAATAGACCAAAACCACATTAATAAATAGAACAAAATATTACAAACAAACAAAATTACGGTCATATTATATTATAGTATCCTACATATAGCAAGGTAGGCAGAGGGAACTTAGTGTTAAGACACTCCGTTTGCCACTTTCTGCCGAATTTCGAAGATTTGCGTATTGAGTGGTGGAACAAGACCCGGCTTATGCCCTGGTGTCAAAGCAAAGAAACTAAACTATTAATAAATAATAATTCATTCCTCTGAGTGGGATTCAAACTCACAACCGTCGCGTTATAGTCACACCCTTGTGCCCCTGCGCCACGACGGCCTCAAGTTTTTACATATAATATTAACACAAAATATATAATTCTACATAATTTTAACTGGCTGTTTGAACGTGTCACTGCAAGGTAATGTTTGCAGTTAATTATGGTAATAGATTGCAGTATCAACACAGTCCTGTCTCAGACTGTTTACATTCTGAGTTCCGGAATATTCGAAATTTGTTGGAGCAATTTTGGTTCGCCGTAACTGAGACGTGGTTTCGTTGAGACTTTGAATTAATAAGGCATTAAGGGTGCTTCCTTATGCTATTTGATTTAGCGAGTTTGTTTTGAATCGAGCCATTGTCTTATTGGTTAGTTAATATGTATTTAGTGATTAATACGGTATATTTGTATGAGGCCAGTCGTGGTACAGGTGTAAAAGCGTGCGACTGTAAACGTGACAGGTTGCGGTTCGATTCTCACTCGAAGCTGTACTAATTTATATATAATGTTATTTTATTCACCATTGCGGCACAGTAGCAAAATATGAAACTCTACATATCATGATATTTCGAAAAATAATTGTAACAATTATTCGTTTCATTACAGTGCCCCAAGCTAAAAACCAAGAGCCATGCAACAAAGTTGGCTAGCAACATAATTTAATATCTTATTAGTAACTCCAAATGTGCTTAAAAACTTAATATAATTACTTTTGATCGATAAATACTACTTTTCCTGTATTTTTGCACCACGGATCAGGAGAATTAAGAAACTTGACAAAATAACTTACGGCAGTCGTGATGTATCGGCACAACGTTGGACCGTAAGCGCGACGGAAACGGAGTAGAGTTCCGTTACTTGACTAGAGAAAACTAAAAAGAACTAAAAAATAAAATATTATATACTAGAATATATACCGCTCACTCAAAATGCTACAGCGTTCATGTTAAGCGTTGACCGGCTGCCCGTGACAATAAAATATTGATTGAATTCTAAAATCCGTGCCCGAAGCCTAGCTGCCGCTATTTTATCCTTTAAAAACTACATGCCATATTTGTCGAAAAGCTTTTTTGTTTCTCAATATGTCAAATCCAGTTGAAATATATGTCTGACTGACACAGTGTATTTATTACGAGATTACTTTAAATAAAAATTAAAGTTAAAATATAATTATATTAAAGACGGTATTATTTCAATATATTTTTTCTTTACAGTTATTACTTAAATTCAATTCAATTCTTTTGAATTTGATAAATAAAAAATATACAAGAACAAAAAATCTACTTATTCAACATGGGTCCAAACTGGACACTGTCGTCTCAACTTTCATACATTGTTAACGAAATTTTTTGTAACGGAGAGAAGTCTCAAAAAAAATTGGCTACCGATCGTTGCTCATTGCTTACAAACGGTTTTATAAAAAATTACACCCTAAATCCAATTATATGAAACATTATAGACAAAAATATACAGCTCGAGACTAAGGTAGCGAAATATATACAATTCAATATTTCTTTTTACTTATTCCTATGGCTTTTTGTGAGAAGACAAAAGATGTTCTTTTGTTTTTTGTTAAGTGCATTTCATTTTGGATGTCTTAGGTAGTATAAATAATTCATCATCACGCGTAGGAATCGCCGCTCGAGTAGTAGTTTATTGTTCAGAACGCATCGGTCTCGTCTTTATAAAAGAAAAACGACGTTACAACTTTGCTGTTTCTTCTTTAAGTTTTTTTAAAGTAGTAAGTTTGGTTCTGACTTTTATAACTTTAATGTTGAGTGCTTTACAACGGTTATATTGCAATAATTTCTATTATTGAAAAAGGTTTTGGTTATGTTAGTTTTAATTAAATTTAAAGGATTTAATACATTTTACTTAAAATACCTACCGCCTACCGCGGCCCCTGGGCACAACGTCTGACTATAAGCATTGTGTGAACAGGTGATTGTGGGTTCAAATCCCACTCAGAGAATAAATTATCTTCATTTAATAGTCTCAGTTATAAGACAAAGCGCGAGGTTAAGTTCTGCCACTCAATATTGAATTAAAGTAGCGAATGTCTTAACAATAATTCCCTCTGCCTACCCTCCAGGATGCGGAAAAAAAGCGTGAAACTGTTTTTTTATTCAAATATATTAATTATGTCATAATTAATTTTAATTGTAATCGATATTTTTTGTCATACTAACAAAATATATGGAAATCTTTAATCATACTTAAAAAGATGTAAAAGTTCGAGTAAATACAGTCGAGGTTTTAACTTAAATGCAAATTTAATAGCTCCCGTCGATTTACATGTCTATAGGAACTAAAATAATGAAATCCTGTATAGAAAAGAAACTTTACTACACTTATTACTACTTCTTATTTCATCTGGAAATTCAATAAGTTATTGAATTTATAATATAAGTAATTCATAATATAAAATTATGAATTCAGTGAAATTTTTCTTGAAAGTAAAAAAAAAGTTTTTTACATAATTTGTGAAAAAAGGCTAATATTAAAGCTAACTTCTAAGGGTAATTGATGTATATAATTTTAATTTTATTACACTTTTTATGTTTCTTTTATTATTTTGATAACTCATAATAATATTTTCACAAAACATAAAAAAAATAATCAGTGGCATGGAGGGAGGTGCGAGTTCAAATCCCACAATTATTCTACCTTTTCTTCTTTTAAAAAAAAAATCCTTCTTACACGTGGTACTTACTAAATAATTTAAAAATGTAAAGACTATATTAGATTACTTTAAAAGAAACGCCTAGTCAATTCTATCAATATATCACTCAATTCGGTAATACCAATAAACGTGTTAGTTCGAATTGTTAATAGGCTTGCTACAATGAGAATTTACTATACTTCCCTTTTGAAGTTGTACATTCTCTGGGCCGTTGTAAATAAGGCTTTAAAAATGTACCGGCCAACAGTATCCCACGCTTATTACTTAAGCTGTATAATCATTTTTCACAATTACTTTTAGGTTTGTTATTTCGTTATGGCTATCGTTTGTTTTCTTTATTTTTTTAAAATTGTTCTAACTAGGTCGTAGTAGGGTAGGCTGAGAAAATATAGTGTTTAAATTATTCTATTTTTTGGTTTCAACAGCGTTTCTTTGTTTTGTCAGAGCGGGAAAATGGCAATAATTTCGTTACGACGACCGTTGCTTATAACATCGGTCTTTTATGTTATATGTTCGTTAATTATATATTATAAATTGATTAATCTGCCCTCTAAGTCTAGGTTCTTTTGAAAAAAATTACGAAACAAAAAAAAATATTTTGCTATAGTTTAATAACAGGCAAAAAATACATATAAGTTTAGAATTATTCGAAAAAATGAAAAAGTATAATAACGCACAGAAAAAGATTCAAAATTATGCTTCCTCATATCACATTATTACAACCTCTGAGTGTAGATACTCGCTGGAAAGTATAACAACGTATGTTGCAATTTTTAATGCAATATATTATTACAATATCAAGTAAATTTAGTGAATGGACTTTAGTATTAAAGTAATAACTACTTAATGTTTTTTGTGATACAATTTTATTATGTCACTACATGTTCCACTTCGAATCCCTTTAAACATATAACGTATTAAATAGAGAAATTTAAATAAGACTCCTTTCATAATTATTTATAATTAAAAGAAGCAGGGGCACAAAGTGTGACTGTAAAATTGACTGGTTGTGGGTTCGATCCCGATTCCGTTCGGGGACATTAAAATATTTATTTACATTTATATTCTCATTTGCTTGCTCTGGTGTCGAGGCAAAGCGCGGCGTTAAGTTCCGCCACTCAACACGCAATGCCTCCAGAACTCGGTGGAAAGTGGGGAACGGAGTGTCTTAGCATTAGGTTCCCTTTGCGTACACTGCTGTGTACTACAGCGTGAAGCTAATTGATTGATTAAATATTTCTACAAAAACAATTGTCAGTTGGTCAGTTACTTTATTTTCCAATGCACCAGTAGCCGTCTATTCCGGCGAGACGCATTGAATATATTTCACAGCGAACGAAGCCTTATCCTGCGAAAATGAATATTAATTCGGAACAACCGAGTGCTGTACAGTGCGCAAGTTTGCATATTATGATGCACTAGTTGTTTGAACATGCAATTATAATGGACGTGTGCAAGTGTGTGCGAAGTTATGTTATTAACTAAGCGCAAGGTAAGCTGTGGATTTAAAAATATTTACTTTGTTATTTGTTATTTATAGTTATTTCTTAAATATTGTTATTTTTTAGTAATGAATATATATGGTGCGGCGTTGAGTTTCGCCACCTATTACATAAAGTTGCGGGTTCGAGCAGATTATGGAAAAGCACAAAGCTGTAAAATAAAACAAAATCAATTTACCCCGGAATAAAAATCCATAATCGTCGGTGAACAGTAAAATCTAGCAATCCGATAATATTACATACGCTCTTTCATGAATAATATCATGACAATTATACATATAATATTCTGGAACCATATTAAACATATTATATATCAGCTTGAAACCTAATCGAGGCATAGTACATAGGCATGTATGTATAGATACATATCTATCTATATGTAAGCCGTAAGCTTAAGCAAAGATTAATGAGAGCCGTCAGTGTATGCACCGCCGGTGCAGCATTAAAAGAAAATTAACAGAATTTGATGCATGGATTATGCAAATTACTCATATCCAACAAAGTTCTTTGTTGTCACGTTCCTTGGCTGTATTATCTGTATGTATTGTTTTATGTTTTTTTTCTTTGTATGATACGTACTCGTATGTATATATTTAGTGTGGTTTGTATTTTTCTAGATCTAATGGATAAATTGTTTGTAGACTGTTACTTACGTTGTCAGAGATGGGGAACCTATTCACTTATTTAGTTGCTATTGTATTTTTTTATCTGTATGTTGTTGTATCTCAGCAGGGCCTAAGGGGCAGGGAACGCTAGTGTCCCTGCACCAAGACGGACTCCATACTACATTCCTATATTAATTACCTGTTTTTTTTTTCTGGTTAAAACGTCGGATGATAATTTGTCTAATATTTTAATAGCGTCCTCTGGTAAGTGGAATGGGTTTAACATTTGGTACATTTTTATAATTCAGTACAGACATTATGAAGGCTTGTTTTTTTTCACTTTCACAAACAACCTACTGTATTGGATACTGGACCAGATTATATTATATGAAACTTTTCAATATTATAGCTTATACATCTGAATAACATTTGGTTTTAACATAAAAAGTTTTTGCAGGCGAAGCCGCGTTGAGTCTCTAGTATTTATATAGTCTTGCAAGGATAAAATTTAATAGCTACCTGCTAGCAATTATCATTTTTGCACCCCTCTATGAAATTACGGTCTCCTAAAACAATGATTTACATGAAGCCTTATTTTCTTATTATGGGGGAGTAACATTATTATCTGCTCGGATATCTATACTGATTTGATAATAGCAAAGTGGAGGGGAAGATGAGAGCCAGAGGGCGAACTGAGTGCGAAATGTTTGTATATTTTCATAATATTAAGGGACTATATCTATAGATGTAGCAAGAAGGCTTTCATCAAATTACACTCTGGGGAAGAAATGCGAATTTCTTATTAGAGCATTATATTATTATTACTGTAATAACTATAAGATACTTGTAAGAACTTTATAAGGCTATATTATTCTTTGAAAACACGTATAGTACATATTTATATTTTCTACTCATATCCATATTATGTGTCTTCTATATAATACATCGTTCAAAACATGTTTTTCTTTAAGCAAAGAGGACCTAGTGTTACGAGACTCTGTTGCCCATTTTCCGCCGAATTTTCGAGGCAGGAAGCATCCACTGTTATAACTTGATGATAATTAGAACTAAAACTGTTATTTTTAGAATATTTCGGACTGAAAAACATGATCAAAAATGTTTAATAATGTTTCCTCAATTTTATCCTATTCTATTGGAAATCGTCGATTTTGCATATTTATTGAAAACACAAGGTAGAGCTTTTAAAATCTAACAAAAGTAACAAAATTAGCATGAACAAAATGCAATAGACTGTATTCCTGCGGGGCTCTGGGAGCGGAGCACAATGTTTAGAAATAACAAAACTAAAGTGTACCAAATTTACTGACTTAATGCATGAAGTGTTGTAATTTTGGATGTGCACCGAAGGGAATCGAGTGTTTACTTTGTATATTGAACATTTTTAATGGATGTGCTTAAATTTAACAAGGTATATATAGTAAAAAGTGGCTTTAAAATTACAATAATATATAAAGAAATGCTTGATGGATGTAAATTTGGATATTTTTATCATATTTTTTGAATTATTCTAATATTTTTTGCATTATATTATAGCCATTTTAATAAACTTCGTAAATGTTTTATTGTAACGTTGTTTTTAATAATATTTTTATTAAATTTTCACTGAAAAACAATAAAGATATTAATACTATAATTACCAATATTTTTTTCGTTAAAGAGTATTAAATAGAAAAAGAAGCAGACGAATCTGCGCGGGGTCCACTTTTATTATAATAAACTCTTACTCTTTTAATATACTTACACAAACTCGTAATATCTCACAGTAACTTAAGTTGCAACAATAATTTAGGATTTCACACGTAAAATTCAAGCAGCAGTTTCTTTGCCGCGTCGGTGTCTCGGACGCTTTCAATGCAAATTTTATTTATTCATGTAAATTAATATCTATTCGCCAAGACATCCAGTGAGGCGGGAAATTGAGTACGTGCAAAAATAAAGCAGGAACGGGCTCACAAATACCGACCGTGGTTCCCAATTAGAATACCGTAAGGGTACCTACCTACCCTTACGTTGTTTGTTATTCAGTTGTAAAATGACATTGTCGTGACAGGAACACCCTCGTTTCAGACGGCATCGGCATTGGGACAATTGATTTTTTTTATTGAAAATTGAATATAATATTAAATATTGGAGTTATTGTTTTTCTTTCTGATGAAATGAAACGTCAGAGTTACTTCTTAGAATGAGTGTAAATGCAATTTTTTGTTTGATTTTTTTAATATGAAATCAACATTTCATTGAGATCTTTTTTGTTTAAATCTCTCTTGACAACTCATTTTATCAAAAATATGTAAACAAATTCTGAATTTAACATAATATTTCTACAATATTTTTTTTATAAAACACAATTACAATGAAATCCTGAAATCCTTTATTTTTATTCAAAAAATATTTCTTTATCTCTATGCTTATATCATAAACATGAACAATAAAAAAATTATAAAAAGAAACTGAAGTTTTATTTAGGTGAAAAAAATTCAAAATTGAAACGGGTCCTCTGAAACAATATCAATATAATATAAGTTAGTCACGTAGGTAATATTGTTTATTGAATACCCTTCTTAGATGACTGGTAGGAAGTTCTCCGAGCACCATTTACTTTGAAAGGGGTTCACATTAATTGTGATGTCACTTGTGGAACGGTCCGTCAGGTTTATGACGCTTTTCCTCATCAAATTTCCGTTTCGTATTATATTATAGAATGTATTGTGATACAAAGTAACTGAAATGTAATGCAAAATATTACAGTATCTTATAAATAATATTTTCTTTTAAAAAGCGGAAAACATAGTGTCTTGACAGACGGTTCTCTTGATTAATTTTCTTTTATATTTATTATTTACATTTATTTTTTATATTTTGTGAGGTAGATAACATTGTAGTGATTGTATCTTCATTTTTATATACCACCTGCTAGCTAAATTGCTAATTAGTTTGGATTGTATTTCAATAAAGCACACTTTTTTAAAATTATGAGCTATACTTTCAATTTTGATTTGTAATCACAGTTGCCGTTCTTAGAAGTCCACGTGCGTCATAGCAGCGATATTTTTTTTTCAGCTTCACGCTGTATGTAGCAGGGTAGGCAGAGCTAAGTGTCAAGACACTCCACACCCCACTTTCCTCTGAACTCTTCTTCGTGTTTAGCGGCGGATCATAACACCGTGCTTTGCCTCGACGCTAGAAACTATAATTTTGAATATTCCATTTAATCTATCTATTATTATTATGTTTGTAAGTTGTTTTTGTATCTTTTAAATGTGCAATAAAGTATATTTATTATTATTATTATTATTAATCACACGTTTGTGCTACGCTACAAACTGTCTCATAAAACATATATTAAACATAAAATTTTATAAATTCTCTAAATGTACAAGCCATAGGACTTTTAACTACAAAATTCACTACGTCAAAAGTCAATTTATCTTATATAACAGTTTCCTACTACTAGGTTATCTGGAAACGGTTCAATGGGTTCAATGAGGGCTTATTTGTGTCAGTACGGCTTTTGTTCTTAAGCGCTTGGCATACGTTTGTGAATAGTCCTGCCAACTAGATTTTAAGGTCGCTGTAAAACTTACTTGAAGTGAATCATTTAACTTATACTTATTACTAAAGAATAAACTTATATTGAGGCCAGTCATGGCGTAGAGGCACAAGCGTGTGACTGTTAACGCGACAATTTGTGGGTTCGGTATTCCCACTCGAGGAAATGATATATTTCGAGGCCAGTCGTGGCGCAGCGGCACGAAGTGTGACTGTAAAACCGACTGGTTGTGGGTTCGATCCCCACTCGAGGAGATGAAATATTTACTTAAATTTATATTTCCATTTTCTTCGCTCTGGTGTCGAGGCTAAGCGCGGGAACGGAGTGTCTTAACACTAGGTTCCCTCTGCCTACCCTGCTGTGTGCGGGATACAGCGTAAAGCTGATTTTTTTTTAATATTTTCATTTCTTCGCTCTGGTGTCGAGGTACAGCGTGGCGTTAAGTTCACTCAACATGCTATGTCTTCAGAATTCGGAGAAAAGTAGGAAATGGAGGGTCTTTACACTGGGCTCCCTATCTACCCTGCATTGTGCGGAATACAGCGTGAAGCTTATTTAAATTTTGAATTTAATATATTTATAACATTTTAAAACATTAATAGTATTGATATTAATTACCTCATAGTACTTAATATTTAAAGATGGTGAGATATCTCTAAATACATATTATTTTATAAATAAAAAATATACACCATAGAACAAATGACTAGAAAAGCATTCTAGCTACGTGTTTTTTTCAGCGTCAATCATGCTTATTATTGTTTGGCCTCTTCGGACATTTTACTTTGTATCAAATATTTCATTAATTGCTTAATTTAAAAATAATAAAAAAAAAAACAATAAATTCAATTAAAATATAATTATTTTTTTATATATATAATGAAAACAGAATAGTAATTAGCTTTCACCATCAAAAGTAACTTTTGAATTGACTTTAGCTTGCGTCGCCACATGGGGACGTTTTACGATCAACTGTAAAAGTGTATGTATGTCGTCTTAAATGAGACATAAACACAGGGATGTGTAAATGAATGTCTCACGTTTATTTTATTTGAGCCATTAATTCTACGCTTTCGGCGCGTTGGCAAGGGAAAATGTCAAATGGATTTGGTTTTGTCCATTTTCATCGGTTTTTAGTTTTACAGTTAACTATTATATGCTTTTATTTAACGTCATATAACAGCGTTTCTTTTAATTATTTAATTATTTTAAGTGCTTCATAAAATATTATTTTTGTAATAGTTTTAGCTTCACGCTGTGTCCCGCACATAGCAGGGAGGCAGGGAACCTGGGAACCTAGTGTTAAGACACTCCTTTCCGATTAACACATTTTGGTTCGTGATTTTCCACCTAATTCTGGACGCGTTGCGTGTTGAGTGGCGGAATTCAACGCTGCGCTTTGTCTTGAAAACAGCGAAGGAGGAAATATAAATTTAAATAAATATTTCATTTCCTCGAGTGGGAATCGAACCACAATCTGTCGCATTTTCAATCACACGCTTATGCCCTTGCACCAGGAAAGCCCTCAAGCAATTATAAACTATCGTGAAAAGGCTTTATTTTTCACAAAAAAAAATTATTCACAATCGACACTACAAAAAGAACCTACTTCGTAGTGTATATATATTCAAATTACATATATACATTATTATAGTATTAATATCCATAAAATTACCCCTCATGAAATTTCAACTTCTCATACATTATCGTGTGTTATTACAGAGTATATCATCCTTGTTCTGCCTCCCCTTGTTGGTGCTTTTCGGAGCCAAAAGGAAAATAGTCTTATAATAATTTGAGTTTCTCAATTAATATAATGCACATTCTTCATAGAATAAAAACAAAACGATTTACTTCCGGTGTCTATGTGGTTAATAGTAACTCAAGAAATGAAGAAGTTTCATAAAAAAATATTTTTTTCTTTACCCATTTTAATCAGATTAAGTGCGGTGTTGTGTTCCGCAATCAATAATATATGTAATATTTAAAGAAAAAGTAAAGATAGTTCATATGATTTTAAGTCTGCAATAGTAGATTTATGTACCTATACTATATGGAATATTTTAAGTTCGTGTATTGCAAAACAGAAAAAAGAAGTTAATATTTTACAAATACCCACAAATTTCAAAACACAGTATATAATACACAGCAAGCTATTATTGCATAACATTGGTACAGCGTGGAGGCATTATAATTATTTTGATGGAGCTAATAACGTTGAAAAATAAGCTCGGCTTAGCCGAACCGAGACAGGGTGTAATAGAGGGGCGGTGGCGTTACTCACTGATATATTGTACCTCATATTACATTTTATTAAGTGCTTTCAGTAGGATCCTGCTTATATTTCGTTTTGTTTTCATTAAAATTTTATCTTAATTGATTTTTTCTTGTATGGTGTGATATCATGTGAAATGGTTAAAATATATTTAATTCTGTATAAACATTTGCTATCGTAAGATACGTATGTTATCTCTATATCTTAATAGCAATTAAGATCGAAATATTAGTAATCGATATTGAAATAAGCTTTTGTTACAACTTTTAAAACGACAATTAATGCAAACATCTAGTGTCGGTCATAGAGGAAGCTACCACTTACAGAAAAAAGCAGTCGCTCAATAAAGTAAATCTGAAAACAAAACTAAAATAATAATATAACAGTTACAACAAAATTCTATATAATTGAAAATGAGAACTCCCGTTATTATTTACGTAACGTTAATTTTAACCAGTTAAATAAAATACACATTTATTGTATTCTATATTTTCAATTTTTATCACTGAAAACAAACAAAAAGAAGAAAAGAAAAAAACAAACCGCTCTCCTTAAACACTTCAAGGGGGTACTCTATTAAAACAAAACTTCTATTTTTCATTAGAGTCACAAAGCCGCAGGGCTGTTAGTAAAGGGTAGAACAAAATAACATTAATCTATGTCTCATATCTCATCAGTATATACTTAAATAGATACGAATTACGAAGAGGGGTAAGGCTGTATAATATAGCAAGGGTGCGTCAAGTGACAATCTCATTGCCATCCATTATAAATGCATCCTTATTCTAAAGAATTTATGAAACAAACAATTTTTACCTATTTTCTTTATATTTTTAATTTCAAATAATATAATAATATAATTTAATGCAGAATACATTTTGTGGCCGTTGGGCCTCAGAGGCACAAGTGTGCGACTGTAAGCAATACAGTTGTGGATTCGATTCCCACTCGAGGAATGAAATATTTAATATTTTAATTTATTCGCTCTGGGTAAATCTTGGCACTCAACACGCAATGCCTCTAGAATTCGGTGGAGAGTTAGCAACGGGAGTGTCTTTATGGGAACGGAATGCCTCGTTTTATCTATTTATCTCATGTAAATATAGACTTTTAAATTTGACTTACTTCGTAATGACTTTTTAATCAAAATAGAGAGTTAGGTCGTTCATTTAAAAAATCGAGTAATTAATGGACGTGTAGTGTACGTTGCATTTTTTTTTTCATTTTACAAAAACATTCTTTCGATTTAATTAACAAACCACGCGGGCGAAGCCGCGCTTGGAAGCTAGTAACAAATATTAATATAATATATGTACTTGTATCAACTTACTACTAAATATATAAACTTATATAAGGCCAGACATGGTGCAGGGGCAGAAGTGTGTGACTGTAAACATAATAGTTCATTGGTTCGACCCCCACTCGAGGAAATTAAATATTTATTGCGCCACTCAATAACCAATGTTCTAGAATTCGGCGGGAAAGTGTAGAACGGAAGTGTCTGAATGGAAGCGTAACGTCTTAACTTGAGGTTCCCAGGTTTCCACTGCCTACTCTGTTGCTATATTCAGAATACAATGTAATATTAACAAAAAAAATTATAAAAATAAAGCTTATATCTATATGATTTTATTGTATTCACATAATAAGGACGTTTTGTGTACTAAGATCACTTTGTAAATAATTACATTAGTTCAGGCTTTTAAAATTAAAAAAGAGACAATTAAAAGAAGACATTTATTACAGCAATTGTAGTTTCTAAAAATGTAAAGCTAAAAAATTGTTTAATAATAAATTGATTTATCGAAACACTAAGAAACACATTAAATTATTTGAAGAATAATTAATTATAAATTTTTGGAAATTGCATTAAATTAGATTTTAAATTAAAATATAAGTATTTTTATAGTAAATTATGCTAAAAACTAGAACAGAAAATAGGAATTTGCCCGAGTGCTGATTTAAAAGGCTGGTTTAAAGTGTCCAATCACTTTTTTCTCTATGTCAATATATAGATATCTCTCAATTCCCTAAATACAATTAAATAAAATATTAAAGAAATATTCGTATAGCTCAAGCGGACGAAGCCGCACATGCCACCGCCAGTAATTATAATAACGATACCATTCTAAACATACACACATATACATTTACATATATACATATATAAAAACATACAATTCTACAATTACTTGATATACAAGAAGTGCGGAGACAGCGCAAGTCTAATATTTCAGGGTGTGTCAGGACGGGCGCAATCACGGCCCGCGTCTAGCCGGTGTCAGAACGGTTGCATTGTTGTCTGACATTTCTTGTTCACTTTGCCTATTGCGACTCTTAGTTTAGCTGCGACTGTACACTTGTTGTGACATCCGCAAGAATGTATGGTAACTTAGTGTATATTATGTTTATAATTATTTTACTGATATAAAAGAGTATTGAGGCCGCCGTGGCGTAAAGATATGACTGCAATGCGATGGTTGCGGGTTCGATCACCACTCGAAGTAATTAATTATTATTTATTAATATATTTTTTTCTTTTTTAATCTCTGGCTAGGGCAAAAGCAATGCCCCGAAAAAATTGTGACTACGAAAAATGGGAAACGGAGTGTCTTAGCACTAGGTCCCCCTGCCTACTTTGCTTTGTGCGAAATACAGCGTGATTGTTGATACTCATTTTTATAAAAGCGAATTCACTAAACAGGTTTGGAATGATTTGTTTTCATTTCCTCACTCAGTAACAAGACAGATAAATAGCAGCCTTATGTCCAGCCACTCAATACGCAATAACTTGTGGGGTTCCTTCTATACTTGACAACGGATTTATGATGTTATTGACAGAATGAAATAATTGGTAAAAATAACTTTAAAAAAGTTAAAAGTGCATTCATTGTAGGTCTATAAGCGATCTATCCCACACACACTCAACAAAATATATATACTTATTTTCTATCTCTGACAAGGAAAAACACGGTGTTGAGTTCACCCACTTAACAAACAATGTTCCGAATTTGAACATAAAACGCGAACATAAAAAAATCGGCCACTTGGCCTCTTGCACTTGCACTTGCAAGTCAGACTCGCGTACGAATGGTTCCATTCTATTATCTAAAGAAAATCACGTTTGTTGTATGGGAGCGGTAATATAAATACATCATATGTGAATATTTCAACTAGCTAATTATCAAGGTTCATATGATACAGCCTAGTGACAGACGAACACACAGACAGCGAAGTGTTAGTAATAGGTACAGGACCCTAAAAACTCGGGGATACTTAGTGACCTCTATAAATAACAATCCTATAAATCCAATAAATATTATAATAAATGTATTGAAATCAAAATGGAAGGATATCAAATAATATTACAATGAGGCCACGAGAAGCCTTAACTTGAAGCCAATTAACGAAAGCTATGTAATAAAAATAAATTGGGCGCCAAACGATTGAGAAAAATTATTCTGTATAGTTCTAATGGCTTCTTCAACAAATATCTATTCAAGTATAGCATAGTAGATAACGAAGTTAATGATAGAGACGGCGATTATATCACAAATGCTAAGACGACACCCCATAAACAACCACATTGACTTCAACTAGGTATTCGTTAAAAATGAAATAAAATAGTTAAGGCTACACCTACGAGAATTATGTCACAAAACTTATGAAATATGGACCATTTACTATTAAATTACAGCCTATTAGTGTCTAACGAAGCGAGAATGAAAGAAAAATATGTTTTGGTAAAAAATACTGGTCGCGTCTTCCAGTGCGCTGGGTGTGGTAGATAATAAGGAAAGCACTTATTGAAATTATTACGTGTGGTTATAATACTCCATATATAGTAGGTACTACAATAGAGTGCTCTTAAGTATTTTTTTTATATTTTTTCTTTTCTTGTTTTGTTAGTGCTATATGTCCTTATAGTTGATTAGTTTAGTACCCTACTACGGCAGGCAGAGGGAACCTGAGAACCTAGTGTTAGGGTACTCCGTTCCCATTAAGACTTGTGTTCCCCACTTCCATCATATTCTGCAGGCGTTACATATTGATTCATCATATAAAAAAAATAAATAAAAAATTAAAATGGCCTTATACCTACATTCTTACAATCATCACCCCTGCAAATAAAAGCAGCTTGCTTTTAAAAACTGGCTTATCATTTTCACACTAAGAATAATCCGCAAACGCGGATGCGAGCTCCATTTGAGTCCACGCAAGTCAGTTTGGCAGTATTGTCTGTCACTCCACTCTCCTCTGCGGCGCCGTGCCGACGTCCACCAACGTTATTTAGAGCTTTATTGTACTATTGACCATTCAATGTCAAGATTTGAATTGTGATAGCCGAGGATTCAGACTGATAGCGTGTCACATTAGCTCTTTTAAATGGTCAATGTAATTTGAATAATCTTGCGTGAAGTGTCCAATTTAAAAGGTTTTACGTTTCTATTTATTATTTGTTGCAGATATAAAGTTGGAGAGAAAATGGTCTTTCTTATATTTTAAATGGTGTCAACGATTTTCTGATAGATGGATGTGAATGGAAAATAATTGTTTTCATTTTCACGTTGTAGTAGAATAAAGTGCGGAGTTGAGTTCCGCCTGTGATACACAATGTTTGAGACATTCAAGTGGAAAGAACGAAGTGTTTTGAATTTAATTTTCCTCCTGATTACTTTGCTATGTGAAGAAGGTAGCCTGAAACAGAAAAAACCAGACAAGCGCGAGTTGGACTTGCTCACCGAGGTTTTCGTACAAAAACTCGAAGTCTCAAGCTGATTTTTTTCTTCTGAAATTCAAGCTTAGCTTAGTCAGAGCTCTTTCATTTGAAACCTTACTTGAACTAGCGGCTTTAATACTTAATTTTGCCCCCTTTTGTAGCTACAATTTTTTTGGATTTAACCAAAATGTATGTGTAGTTTCAGTATAATTCTAGGTCAACCGGAAGTATATAATACTTTATTTTGATTCCCATTATAGTGATATTTTGTGATATTAACGACCACATCTTTTTTTTAAGTAAATGTAAAAATATATTTTTTCAGGAAATGTTAGAGCCGTAAATCTGAGTATATGTTTTGAATTTTAACTAGATATCGCCAAGCGTTTCTGAGGTAAAGGCATTAGACAGACAGACAATAATGTGATCTATTAAGTTTATAAGTTTAATAAAAGTTAATAAGGGTTCCTTTTTAACCTAAAAGGTATGGTACCCTAAAAAAAGATATATACTTCATATTTTTTGACAAGCTAGTTAAAGAACCTTTTTTTTTTTTACGGAGGGAAATCCTCATGGACTGCCTCCGCCTAGGAAAGACGGAGGGGCGTGCCGGACTCTTACCGGCTAAAACCACCCCGATGTCACCTCGCACGTGAGCGCGGGGCCGCGGGAGTCCACATTCATCCGCAGCCCCTCACTAGTGCTGGCCGGGTCTGTCCTGGCCTCGTCTCCTGCGCGGGTTAGCGAGATGGTGAGCTAACTCGTGCATCGTCTCAGAGGCGCGCGTCGACACCCGCGCGTACCTACGACACGGGTCTATCGAATAGGGGGCGTGGACTTCCCCAAGTCCATCGCCCCTAGATCCATTCATGGTGGCCGGAAAAGGGCGTTGTCAGCCCTTCTCCTGCGCCCTGTGCGCCTTCTGCGGCCGGAAAAGGGAATCAAGATCTCCCTCTCCCTTTCCGCAGTTTCCTTCTTGGACATCACGTCTTCGCAGAAGGACGCCACCGCGTCCCAAGACTCCATGCTACCAACCATCCTCCGCACTACGGCAGGCAGCGACAGATCGCCCCCTACTTCATCTGTGAGGACACGGCGCTGCTCCTCCCAAGCTACACACTCGGCTAGCGTGTGTTGCGCCGTGTCTTCCCCGCAATGGACGCAGTGGTGGCACCGAGCGTCCGGCTCTCTGTCTATGCGGCACAGGTACTTGCCGAAGCAGCCGTGCCCCGACAGCACCTGCGTCATCCTAAATGACAGGGAGCCGTGCCTTCTCCCGAACCAGTCCTCGAGTACTGGTCGGATCGCCTCGACGGTAGCGAGGCCGGCGGTAGGGCGCAGAAGCCTTTGCCGCCATTCCGCCACCAGGATCTGACGGAGCTCCTCTCGGCGCAGCGCGATCTCCCGCTGCACCGGGCTCGAGCCCCGTGCCCGCTCTTCCCCGCGCCATCGATATAATGACGCGAGTACTTTCGCCTCTAGGTCCCATGGCGGTGATCCGGCCAAGACGCAAGCCGCCTCGTAGGAAATCGTGCGATACCCGCGGACGACTCTGACAGCCATCGCCCTCTGCGGCTTGCGCAGAATGGCGAGAGTGCCGGCCGTCATGTCCAATGCCCACACAGGGGCCCCATACAGGGCCATAGAACGCACGATTCCTACGTACAACCGCCTACAGTCGGCGCTCGGGCCACCCAAGTTGGGAAGCAACGTTGAAAGCGCGCCCGCTGCGCTCATCAACTTGGGCGCCAGCCGCCGGAAGTGTGGCCCGAATTCCCATCGACTGTCGAGTACCAATCCTAGATACTTCATGGTAGACTCGATAGCTATCCGGGCCCCACTGACCACGATGTGTGATCCCGGCGCCGGCGCACGTCGGGGACCATGAAATACCATGGCCTCCGACTTATTTAAGGCCACCTCCAGTCCTAGGCAGCGGATGCGGTTCACCACCTGTGACACCGCAGCCGTGGCTATCAACGTCGCTTCCCTATGCGAACTCCCCCGGGCAGTTATGAGCGTGTCGTCCGCATAACACGTCAAGTCGGCGCCTAACGGGAGTTCGCCTCTCAGGACCCAGTCGTAACCAATGTTCCACAGAAGCGGTCCTAAGACCGAACCCTGTGGAACACCGCACGACATGAGGTGCCGGCCAGCACCGTCACGTCCCCGATAGATAACACATCTACCCTCTAGGTAAGTCTCTACTGTACGGCGGAGGTAGAGAGGCACGCGATAACGTAGTTAACGAACCTGGCCTAAGTTATTTTTTTATTTCTATAGTAAGTAATACTAGTTTATAAGCTAACATAAACAGTATTTCAAAAAGGACACTACAGTTAAGAAAATAAACTTTTACAGCAACAACTTATCACTACAGCCCGTAAGTCCGAGAATCAATCTCGTTAGTTCGAAAGCTTTTATTCTTAGAAACTCATTTACTGGTGTTTGAAACCACTATTTTCTCGTACAAGGCTTTCAAAATAATGATAGATTTGACTTTTAATTTTGTAAAACGCGAGACATCATTTTAATGTATGCCTCGACCGTATTTAGCGTCAAATTACTGAGCGAAACACGTTATTACCGCAAGTGATTTCGCTAAACCATTTATCATTTTTTTGACTCATTGATTGATGATTGCGTTGAGTATTGAAGGTTCAATAATAATTAAAAAAAGACGCTTGGACATAATAAAAAATATTGGCCAATACTCGTCGTTTGTCTTATATGACATATAGACGGTTATTACACTACTGGTTTTTGTATAGAATTTTTTTACGGCCATCTTCGTGCAGTGCAGTACAACGTGGAATTGTAAAAGTGATATCTGGGGGTTAGATTCCAAAAATCTTTTTACTTCTGTGCTCTGATATTCCATAGTGTGGCTGTGATCCTGCTGTCCAACGCAATGTCGTGATTTCAGACTAAATGCTGGGTACAGAATATTTTGATGCTAGGTTTTAGGTAGGTAAGCAGTGGTAATGGACGATTCCCGGGGGAATTCATATTTTCATTTATTATCTTATATAGTCTGTCTTTTCTTAATAGGTATATAATGTTAAAATTTACTTAGTTTATATTTTTGAAGTTGATAACTAAAATGTAAATAACAAGTATACTGTTGTGTCTACCTGTAAGAGGAATAACACTTTGCAATGTATTTTTTTTACTTAACTTGTATATTTTTCCATGAAATGTGTATAGTCTGTTGGTGGACGTTATATGAATAAATAAATAAGTAAATATTTGCTCTGTAACAAGGCAAAACCACTTAACAGTCAACACCTCGAGTGACAGAAGGTTGGGAACTGAGTGTCAAAAAATATATAATAAAAAAATTACAAATGTCAACATATACTTATATTAATATATACGTTAAAGATTATTAATAAAATTGCTAAGCTTCAATGAAATGAAATTTAGATGGAGGTACATTTATATATTATGTAAATGTAATTTCAAACAAAAAAGAACAATAAGCACTTAAAAAGATATTCCAACGTAATACGAAATAAAAATTAAATTGCCCAATAAATGAAACAAAAGTAGAATATGATATCGTCTAATGCTAGCAATCTATCTGTTATTGACAATAAAAGAGTCTAGACAATTTTCAAACAGCTTTTCTAAGAATATATTATTCGATAATTCTCTTATTTTTCTAAGTATCATAATAATTGGAAATTAAAATTAATAAAAAGCTATTAAATTCAGTTATAGCAATAAATAAAAATAACGGAATAACGGCGAAAACGGGATAGTGTGAAACTGTAAACACGATGATCGTGGGTACGACATCCTTCCGAGACAATGACTCATATTCGTTTTCAAGCTTTAATAAGAAAAACCACAGCGTTCTGTAAACTCTTCACACAAATCTCGAATTTGAGCGGAAAGCAGAGAAGGAGTGTATGACTAGATGCTTCTCGAGATAAATTGTGAAATAGAAAAAGTTACGAACTTTTAATGTTAAATAATAAGATATGTACTATGAATAAAGGTGATTCAAATTTAACAAAACAAAATTAAAGATTTTGTGCCCAAAATTTTAAAAAGAATGTGAAAAGCTTTTAATTGTTAGTATAAGTTAATTGTCATGATATAAGATAAATAAAAATTCTTGATCGTTATGATTTTATTTTAATATAATATAAAATTATTTTAATAGACTATATACTTAAAATTTCTATTTAGGTTTACAACTAGATTATTTAGGTTTAGAACAAGATTTCTAAGACAGAAAAAACACATTTTTCTACATGTTTAGACTATGTTATCTATAATATAATATGAAGCTCAAAATATAGTGTGATATGCAAAATAACCGTATTACTACAAAAAATCTCGGCACGATCTCGACAATGTACCGTTATTATAAGGATAGAACCTTTTATCATAGGTCGTGTTACATTAGGGAAATGGGTAGGGAGGTTGACATGTAGGTCGTTGGCCCCGCTTGAAGATTTCTACAATTTGTGTTGACAGAAAAGATATACTACAAAGAAAAAAATGTCATATTAATTTTCACGTGTCCCACTTTCGAGAATTTCCAGGTGAAAATATATTTTCCTTTACAATTTCGACTTAGGTCTGTGTTTCATAAGCAGGGTATTCAGTTCAGATGATATCTGCTTATCTTCTTATATAGGCACGGGAAAAAGCGTAATGCTGTGTTACTTATAGAAAAACAAAACCTTATAATCAGCTTCACGCTGTATCCCGCATACAGCGGAGTAGGCAGAGAGAACCTAGTGTTAAGACACGTCGTTCACCATTTGCCTCCAAATTATAGAGGCATTGCGTATTGAGTGGCAGAACTAAATGCCGCGCTTTGCCTCGACACCAGAGCGAAGAAATTAAAATATAAATTTAAATAAATATTAAATTTCTTCTATTAGAGTTCGAACCCCACAACCTGATACATGGGCCACGACTGATAAAAAATATATTTTTAGATGTTCTTATATATGTGTATACAACATTTTGATAAGCTTCTTGTTTTCTTTTCTTTATTTTTCCTTTATTTCCTTATTTTTATCTAGGCAAGGGCCAGAATCATACCTGCAATCAAATATTTGTAATGATAAATGACTTAAAGTAATTAATAAAATTTTAATAATTAATAAATATTAATAATATTTTTTCCATATGCATATATTATGTATACATACATTTATGCCATATTCTTATACGTTCTTAATCCAATATCAACAAAAACAAAAATCAGGCAACAAGAAATTTCCATACAATAAATATTAATATGTTTTGCTCAAACATTTTCTTCAAAGGGATCGAACTCGTTACCAACTTCACAGTGATGGAAGGCTTCCGTCCTAAAACGTAGTCGATACGCGAGAACGATCATAATATTTTATTCTATTTTTTATAGCTAGCAAGTTTTTCTATAGGGTGGTTTTATGATCTAATAGTTTATATGTATGTATATACTAAGTAATAGGCGTGTTATATACAGTATGTTAAGTTATAGATATTATAAGATATACCTAAAGAATGATTTAAGGTGTTATTATACACCTACTTGTATTAATAAAATATACATTTGAAAGTTTGTCAGGTAATTGAGGGCTAGGTACTGCGGCGATCATGGAAAACTAAGAACTATATAGTATAAATCTATATATAATAAAAAAATATTAAACATTGAATATAAATAATAATAATAAATTTTGAATATTAGTAGTAGAATAAATAGTTATCAGCTTCAATTTTAGAACACACTCTACATCTAGAACAAAATCAGAAGCGAATCTGTTTTTAAAGTCCATTATATAAAAGTAGCAAAGAATCAATGGATTAGCATTCTTACGAGGTGCGAAGGAAAGCATTAGGGTGTCGAGTTTAATTGGTACTGTATTTCAAGACGAGTCAGGACTTTCTGTACGTGTGAACTTACTATTGGGTGCCGCGCCACTACAAGCGGAAAAACAAATCACTTAGAAAATCTACTACTAATTTTAATATTGCTCTTGCTTTATAGTTTACTTGGAGAAAATAAAAAAAACGTAGTGACTTAATGAATGTCTGACTGTTTTCTACTTCCACCTTGTTGTAATGATTTAACTTATTATAATAACTTGATAATCCGGGCGTAGCGTAGAGTAGAGACAGTAGAATGGAGTGTCTAGTCTAGGTTGTCTCCGTCTCATTGGATTTCTTTTTATATATTTTATGAAACGTTAAGCCGAAAAAAAAAATATATAGTTATTGTGAGTTATTCTCTGTCAAAATATAGAATAGCTCACAATTCTTATTTTTAATTTAATGTTCAATAACGTAATTTAGCTCTTCACGTCAAAAATAAATCACGCTCATTCGCACTATACCTTATTGAATCAATTTTAACGAATACCTAGTATATTTATATACACTATTTGTTTTGAGTTTCACTCGGAGCCGCGTCTAATTGGATGGTTGAGGGCTAAGGGCTAGCCAGCAAAAAGATTTTCCATTGTTCCTACTACTAGAATGTGAGTGCTGTTTATTTTTACTGCGGTACAACGTTGCAATTATATTAAAGTGTAACTGCGTCGCCGTTTCAAATGGCTTAGAAAGTTGCTCAGATGTTTGAACTTTTGTAATCTGTGTGGGATAATATTTTTAATGAGCACTCGCTCTGATAACGGCTGATATAAAATGGAATGGATATCTTTTTTTATTTGTTTTAAAATGGTTAGTTGTGGCCGTCGTGGTGTGGGAGTACAAGTGTGTGACGGTTGTGAGTTTCATTCCCAGTTGGGGGAGTGTAAAATTAATAAAAAAAATTCTGAGTCTGCCAGCTAGACATAGCGCGTTGTTGACTTCCATCACTCAGCAGGCAATACCTTAAGAATTCGATGGAAATTGGGGAACCGAGTGTCTTACACTACACTGACACTAGTTTCCCCAATTTCCATCTCTTCACTTCAACTCTCTGCCTCTCTGCCTGCCTGTTCTCTCTTTCGTTTCTTACCAGAACGAAAAAATGAAAATATTAGTAAATAATAACTCATTTCCATGAGTGGGAATCAAACTCACAACCGTCGCGTTTACAGTCACACGCGTGTGCTACTGCGCCACGACGACGGCCTCAAATATATAACTTTGTGTACGTCAGTGTGTTACTAAAAACAAATTAACAAGTACTTATCACATCACATTAATATCAAAACTATCTGTACGGGATGCCGTACGAATGTGTATAAATAAAACAGTTTTATATTATAACTGCAAAATATAATCATAAAACATCTAAAACTATAATGAATTTGATGTAATATGAGTGGTGAGCCACGCGCGGTACTCTTGATGACCGATAGCGACGAACTAACTTATTAAATATAATTAAAATATTAGAATTGAGTAATTTAGGTCACATAAATGCAAGCTAAGCACTCACATGTACGCGCTTGCTCGTACACTATCTAAAAATATAGGTATATAGAATTTAAAAAAAAGCCTACAAAAAACACATTATAATATTAAAAAAAAAACAACAACTATTATTTAAAATAATTCTTAAAACAGATAGCAATACCTAGCCGCAGGATAGACGCCCAGTACAGTATAGTACGCTCTAAACAATTCAGCCAGATATACAGCTAGGGAAAAATTTATGAATGCTCACGCGCACGGCAAGTGGAACGGATTTATTGTCTCTATCGCGGAGCTTCACGCAATAAAGTGATTTAAATAGGTTACGCCGTAAATCTCCCTCGCCGACGTCAAATAAATTAAAAGCTTAAAAATTTTGTATGCGAAAATCTATACTGTTGTTTATAGTGTGTGGTAAGTTGTTTTACGGTTTTGGTGTGAATTGAGTGTTTTTTTTTTTCGGTTTCGGTGTAAATTAATAGTTGTAAAGTTGTTAAGTATTTTTAAAGTATATATCTTTAATGATATTCTATGTATGTAAAGTATATTTTTAACATAATTAATAAAATATTTTTAGTTTTGCAAGTCTATTAATTCTTAAAATATTAATATTCAGATGATGTCATTTATTTATCAAATATTTTTGATTTTCTCGCTCCAGCACTTAGACGTGACGGCGGCGTTGAGTTTTGCCACTCAACACGCAACATCTTGGGAAACACAGTGTCTTAACACTACATCTCTGCCTAACCCGCTATATCTATATGGAAAACTAAATCTGAGATAAAATATAAGCAGATAAACAGTGTCACTTCCACTTTCCACAAACATTGCCATTTTATTATATAACCCAATGTTATATAAGCAATAAGAATTTTATAATTAAAGAAATGATTGAACAATGCCATTTCGCGTAATGACCGGTTGTTCGTCACTGACGAACAATACAGATTGTGTAATAAATTAAAGAATATTCGAATATTCATTATATTTCAAAATGATATTTCAAGGTATTGTTCCGGTCTGTAATTTTAATGAAAGTGTTTATTTGATAAAAAATGTTGATGATTTTCGTTTGGTGAAATGTAATAATTTCGTTTGACATCATAATATGTGTGTATAAGTACTTATATAATATGGTTACATATATATATATATATATATATATATATATATAACCATATTATGTAAGTACTATATTTATATCCCGCAGATAAGATAGGCAGAAGATACTTCCGTTCCCCACTTTCCGTCGTATCTTGAGATATCCCGTGTTGAATGGCGGAACTCAACGACGCGCTTTACTTTGCTACTAAAACTTGAATTAATAAATAAGTAAAAAAATAATCTGGTTGCAAATACTCATGTTCGTAGACCTGTACCACTACGCAGTATCTCACATTCACGCGAAAAGACGAAATCTAAGTTTTTTAACGCTGAACTCTTTCTACCTACTCTACCAAAAGGAAAGTATATAGAAAATTAAATCAAGCTTCACGCTGTATTCCGCATGTAGCAGTAGGTAGGCAGGGGGAATCTAGTGTTAAGAAACTCTGCTAGGTTCCGCCTAATTCTGGCAATATTGAGCTTTGCGTGGCGGAATTCAACGCTGCCTAGTTTCTATTATATTTATTCCTTTTACTTCACTATACAACTCAATACAAAAAGTTTATTTCACACGTTTGATATGATTGTAGAATGTTATGTAATGTTGTACTACTCTATAATAATGTCAGTAGAAATACTCTATTGTTTCTATTAAATTACAACGTCGCTCCACTTTTGTTTATTGCTTTATGTTATGTAAGCGTTATTTGTTTCAATTTGTTCACGTAAACATAATTCTAGACTAATAATGAGTGTAGGAAATAACTGTTAAGTATTATTACATATTATAGCAGAAAAAAATATAGTCATTTACTGTCATTTATTGCATTAAAAAAATGTTTAAGTCAAAATAATTTGTCAAAAATGATTATTTTTAACATTTTTGTTTTCACTCACTTACTGTTCTACTTTAAACATTCTCAAAAATTAAATAATATTAATATTTTGTAACATATGCAGATCGGTGGGCGTCTGTGACTGTAAACGCGACGGTCGTGAGATTCGATTCCCACTCAGGGGAAAGAAAATATATATTTTAATTTCCTTGATTTGGTAACGAAGCAAAGTGCGACGTTTATTTCATCTACTGAATACGCAATTCTTTAAGAATTCCAAGGAAAAGTGTCTTAACACTGGGTTCGTAGGAGTCCTCTGCTTACCCTATTGCTGCTCTCTCTTCCACTTTACTATATATTATGCTACTATAATTTCTTTCCTATTCAAAAACATTCTGAATTAACTAACATATTTACGTAGTCTTCTAATATCTATTAACCTAAAACACAAAACTAATTACCAAATTTAAAGCCTTAAGGCAGATTAAGACTATTCTTTAGAATGACAGATGCCACATAATATTAATGAATATCATTTATAAACGAGGGATGAATGACATGCTTCGAGATGACTGCGACATGTTGTTTCAATAATATATGCAAGAATAACTGTCAGCTTCACGCAGTATCCCGCACACGACGGGGTAGGCAGAAGGAACCTATTGTTAGGATAATTCGTTCTCCACTATCAGCCGAAATTTTACTACTTTTAGAATAACTATTATTTGCATATATGAAGTATATATAACTATATTATATTAAAAACTTAGTACTCTCAAACTTCATTCTTTGATATAAGCAATATTAATTTTAATTAATATACATAATCGAGTATAATATAAAAAAATATCTATAGTTTTTTCTTATCTTAACCCAAAAAAATATTTGGTGACAAATTACTCAATTTACTGCTTGCTATAACTTCAGAAGCGTGGAGTATAACCACGTTTTGCTCTTTGGGTACAGAAACTAAAAAAGAGATTTCTTAACACTAGATTCTCTCTGCCTATACTGCCTCAGTAATACATACATACAAACAGAGTAAACCATAAAGCTTAAAAAATATGTATGTATATGTTATATCTCGATAGCAATGATTTACGACAAATAATATAAGACAAATGAAATATATGTAATGTATTTTATCAAGTGTGCAATAAATTGAAAATTTTTCAAAGACAGATTTTTTTTATCTTATCAAGTACATTTCATTTCTAAATAGCGATTTAAAAATGAAATATATATAGCTATAATGCCATAATTTTTAACATCAGTGTATGGGGGAGTGTATCAGTCGTAATTTAAATTTCATTGAGACAAATATTCAAACTGGGGGAATATGAGCAAGCGTTCGTATTTCATAAACGCAATATTCCATTAAAAAAATATAAATATGTAAAAAATAATTAATAATAATTAGTATTAGAATTTGCTAAAAGAATATATTTTAGTAAAAAGACTGTCACTTTATCGTATAATAATGAAGAAAAATAAAACCAAACTAAATACGTGCAATTGAAATTTGCACAACGAACATAGAGACATAAGTTTAAGTAGGCAATGATATTTATATATATCCATCTCAGATTGTCAAAATTATTAGGACTTTAGAGCGAAAAACGAGCCTAAGCTTATAAAATATTTTTTCTTATTAAAAACCTTAAACATTAAGTCTTTTAAATATAATATCAAACTTAATTCCCTTTTAAATACAATTTTAAAAAGTTAGACGTCCATAAAATCATATCATTTGGAGCCCAACCGTCGGTAATGCTCGTGTGTAAGTGAAAATCTTCATATCATAATGCGTCGGGTGTGTAGTTTCAGAGTAATGGAAGCCGCGATTAACATATAAATGTGTTGAAATGGAATGAGCAAAATGAATGAAATATTTTTCGCTTTATTGAAGTTATGCAATATTTCCGTGCAGAATTCAAATAAGAAACATATGTACGTGTTTCATGCGTATTGTGAGCTTGTGGGTATGATTTAAAATGTATAAAAGCTGTATTGCAATATTCGTAAAAAGCTTTCATATTTATAATTTTTCAGAACTACCTCTATAGTATGTATTACGTAGAAATTTTATAATATTGAAATAACTAATAGTAATGAACTTGTTTTATTTTTTACGAATCGACCTTAGAACCGACCTTAGACCGAAAATTAAATCGACGTTTTTATAGTAAACAAAAATACAGATCAACAAAATTAGATTAATAATTCAGATTATATGTGAAGTTGTCAGTAAAAGGCCATAAAATGAGTTATATTAATTATGCATAAGATGTGAAACGAGATGTGTTCTCCAGTTAGGTGAGATGATGACATACACAAAGACTAGCTGAAGCTCAGTGATGAACACGTGAAAAGATATATCCATATATATGTATGGGTGAAGATTGGCTGATGATGACAACGTTGTTTATTTCATAAATATTAATCTTATTCAAAGATCATCACGAAACTTTTATCGAAAATAGATTCTCAATCATTTAGCCTTTGAACTACCTTAAACTCGGCAAAACAGTGTTTACCGTTCCTACTTTACATTAACCGTGCTCCTACAGTTGCACTGACGGTGACTTCCGTGTTATGAAAATATCAGGCTAAGGCTAAGTTTAATGTTGAATAAATTTCGATCTGATTCGCAGGATCGATGTCACGCCTCCCTTGAAACGTGACGTGTATGAATTAAGGAGCTACCGCCGGTATATTTAGATGTAAAGAGAAATGAGGTAATATTAGGATTTTTTATTAAGTTTATTGTGTAAAAAATTGTTTTTACTTGTGTATATATAATAAAATTGTAACTCATCGCTGTCTGTCCATGAAAGCAATAAAAATCGAAGTATTTTTCTTTAAACTTCTCTGTTATAACTATACAAAACTGTACTGAATATTGTCAAATTATATAGTATATAATTCACTTTTTTATTTAAAAAGGCTATATCGTAAAAACAAGGAATAACGAATCAATCAAAACTAATAAGAAAAAAATCTTTCAAAAACTTAATTAATTAAATACAAAACATATCACATCCAGCATATTAATATCCTTGTTACTTACAGTATATTTCAGCGAAGCATATCCTCATTTTGGAGTCATTACACGAAATAGTATCACCACAAAGTCCCAAGGGGAGAAGGGGGTTGTTTATACCCATATATTTTGCTTTATTAAGTTTTTGTAAGGCCGCAGATTAGTAGGGGTGAGAAATTGGCACTTATCATAATATGGTTTACCTAACGTCGTTATACAGTACACTTTGATATCTAATAGCTTCTATAATTTTGTTAAGGCTTTTATTACTGGAGGGTGTTAATTTGGTTATAGAAATGTATTTAGTGTAATATTGTTTTGAAACATATTTTTGTATTAAAATAGTGGATTTTTTTTAATGACATAATATTACAAATACTTGAAATATGCTACAATTAGATAAATAGTGTATGTAATAGATGCATAGATAAAAATAGATACAATTATTATAATATAGTAACAATGACTATAAAATTTAGATTCACCTCCGTTACATACAAAACTATGCAGAAATCGTGTAATAACATTATTATACTTTTGTGAGAAAAAAAAATATTAGATAATATACCAATGTCTTTGCGTGAAATGTATAATTTTTCCCCTTAACAGTATAAAGCTCAACTGCCTACATCTAAAAATAACAAACATTTAGCTATATACAAGCACCGCTACTCCGGTTACAGATTGAACATCAAAGAAGCATAATTAAGTCTTAGAAGGGTCATAAATGGCTCACAAAGTAAAATTAACATTTACACAGTCCACCAAAGCTTTAATTGGTCGCCTTATAGTTGTTTACAGTTTGAAAATTTGTTATGCAATCATAAGGACTTGATTTTTTAAGAGGTAAATATAAATTAATAATTATTATTTTATTGCAAAAATATTTATAGAGTTATATGAAAATTTTGAGGTCGTCGTGGTGCAGGGAGTCAAATGTGCGACTGTAAACGCGACGATTGTGGCTTCAAATCTCACTTAGGGAAATAAATTATTTTATATTTTCATTTCTTCGCTCAGACAATCAGGCAAAGTGCGGCGTTTAGTTCCACCATTTAACACGCAACGCCTCCACAATTTGGCACAAATTGAGGAACAGAACAGTAAACGAGGAACGCTAGATTCCCAGATTTCCTCTGCCTACCGTGTCATGTGTGGGATACAGCGTGAAGCTATAAAAACAAATATGAACAACTTAACTAAAAAGCCAAGTTGAATATATTTGCTTAGTACTTGCACTTGCAACTTTAGTTTTTATGTAGATTGTAGATGCTTATTACTTCTGTTCCTTAATTATATTATCAAACTGATAAACGGATAAACTAAGACACGGTATGCAAGTAAAATTATTAACATACTACCAAAAATTATATACAATAGCACGTAAAAATTTTACAAGTTAATATTACAATAAAATACAAGAAAGTATAAATATATTATAACACATATTTTACTTTTCTCAGCTGTCTTAGAGAATAAGAGAGTTATGTTCAAAAATATAAATTTTCAGCATAAAATATTTTCTATCAAATAACCAGCTACATACTTTAAGATATTGAAGTCAAAGATGTTCATTGAAGCTGTATTTCACAAAGTTTCCATTTCGAAGTTCGAGTCATATAAGATACAAATCTGTCTGCTGCCTCAGGCGCTCGACATTTTATCGAGAACCTTTCAATGATAAAAACCTCAATTAATACTATTTGTGACCTAATATTTTTTTTTCTATTTTTACCTGTTTACATATCATAAAATCTTTATGGCGTAGTAAGAGGGCATCTTTATGTAAATGCGATGGCTGTGGGTTTGATTTTCAAACGGGCCTCTCATTCTATCTAGACAAAGCGCAGCGTTAAGTTCCGCACATTAGCTAGGAATGTGTCGGAAATAGAGCGGAAAGTGTAAAACGAAATGTATCGACATTCCAGGTCTCTGTCAGATACTCCTTGACAAAAAAATATGAAACTGATAAAAAAGATAATAAGCAGTAAACCTTTCGTGGCTAGACTACAGTGAAAGATATAAAAAAAAATTAAAAACATAGAAACTCCTCGATCGAGAAATGTGTAATCCCAACCACCAAGATCAATTTTCCAATAATAATTTCTGCTTTATTATATATAACATCAACAAAAATTTTCCATTTTCGTTACAATTTTATTAATGCATACTTTAATTTGTTCGAGTAATTTCGATTTTAATAAATTAATGCTTTGGGCTATTTTATGAATTGCTTTTGAAACGGTTCATAATATTTATATTATATGCTCTTATTCGATTTTTAATCAATAATAAGGTAAGCCATGTAGTATTTGATATTAAATATTTTAGTATTTTTTAAATTTGAGAACTAAAAAAAATATGCATTTTTTTTTTCGAAAAATATAGCACAGAGTGTCTATCAGGAGTCTATGTTTCGTATTGTCTTTCCTGCTATATGGGGAAAACCGTACATTTATCTAAAAATAATACATCATTTAAAGGTAAATGGTTTATATTTTGAACTATTTTTGCTGCTTATTTATCAACACGATCGATTTCGCGTCAGCTGTTCACTAAAATTGTCCAGACATAGGATATTTTGAAACTGGATCACCTGAGACAGTTGGTGAACTGCCTGACTGCCTGAGAAACTTAGTCTTGTTGAAATAAGCCTTTGTTCCTCTTTTAATTAAATTGCACGATAGTAAACTTTTGTAACTAAAGTAAAAGGAAGTTTCATGTTTTCATTATAAAATTGAACTAAAAATATAGTTATATAATAAAATTTAAAATACAATGATAAATATTATAATTAATATAGATAATGTCGTGGCTTAGGAGCACAAGCGTGTGACTATAAATACGACAGTTGCGGGTTCGGTTTTCACTCAAGGAATGAAATATTCAACATTTTCATTTTCTCTCTCTGGTAAAGTGCGGCGATGAGCTCCGCCATTCATTACGCAGAGCTACGGAAAATGCTCGCTATGTGCGGAATACAGCGTGGATCTAAAAAAAAGAAATATTACAATTAGGTATTAATTAAGCTTAATCGATACTATATCTGCCTACGCTGTGAAATTTATACCAATTATATAAAACGGAAGAATTTGTTTGGCTAAATGCTCTTAGCTCAGGAATTGCTGGTTCAAATTATAAATATATTTGTTGTTTTGAATATTCATAACACGATTTGTTACATTACGCTAATCTTTTTAATGTAAACCACTAGCACACAGTATACACCAGCTAATATTATATGTAGACATTTCCTAAATAATATTAACATTATGTATAGTTAGGTAATTTCCAAAGGTATAACGAAAATTTCTATATAACGTAGCACTTTTATATAATCAAACCATACATTAACTACACCAGTTTCACACGACACAAATGAAACTCTCATACTATCTATTTGGATTTTTTAATTTCACCCAAGATCATGTTTGTAATGCCCTCCGCATCTTATTATATACCGGCAAGTCACCGTCGTTTCATTATCACCAGCCAGCACAAACTTCGTTACCGACGAACACGACGCTGGAATTGAATCGCATTCACCTTTAATAGCCAATAAACATCTTTCTAGTTCTAGGACAAATGTATTATTTCTTTATGAATATATTAATTTAGATTTTTTGTAGCCTATCCTATTACGTACCTACCTTTTTTTTTTTTTTTTTTTTTTTTTTTTTCCGCGGGGAAACCCTGTTACGGGTATCCGCATGCCGGGATTATGTGAGACTCATGCTCCTGCATCCTACTCACTAAAACCCCACGACGTTCCATCGCTCTGCAGTATTTCGAAGCCACGGGTACACTTTCATACTCTACCGTGACTACGAAGCAGTTGCTTAGTTTGCTAAGTACTTCTTCTTTTTATAGCTTCCAATATTATTGATCACGCGCCAGGACTGACACGTGTCTTCTCTTAGGGATATTTACTTATACGACGGCAGCTTCCCCACATCTGCCGTCTATGTATCCCATCTACGGGGGCTGCAAATTCGCATTATCGCGTCGTCTGCGCCCTACTCTCCTGCAGCGGATGGAACCAGATAAAGCCTCTTTCTCTCTGATTTTTTCTGCTGCTTCCTTTTGCGACATAACGTGTTCACAAAAGGCAACCGTCTCATGCCATGTCTGCTCATTTTGAACCATAGCCTTGACTACGGCCGGTAGTGACAAGTCAGCGCCAAGTGTCTTAATTAGGCATTGTCTCGGTTGTTCCCACATTGGACACGCTTGTAGCGTGTGCAAGGCACTATCTTCTGGATCTCCACATTCATGACACCGCGTCGAAGTTTCACGTCGAGCAACATCGCAGAGATACTTCCCAAAACAACCGTGCCCCGAAAGGATCTGTACGAGGCGGAACGTCAGATATTCTTTCCTGTTCTCTACCCACTCTCTCAAAATTGGTCGGATCGCTAGAATCGTTTGTGCTCCAGCACTTGGAGTGGCTAACCGATCTTGCCATTCTCGCATTAGGTGTTCCCAGGCAACTTGTTTCAAGTGATTTATACTTGCTAAATGACTATTTGTCCCAGAGTTCTCAGATCTAAGAAAGTAGACCGCAGCAAGGACTCTAGCATCCAAGTCCCAAGGCGGGGTACCCGCTAGGACACATGCTGCTTCGTATGAAATTGTTCGATAGCCTCGGATAATCCTTATGGCCATAACACGCTGCGGACGTCGTAATTGAGCTCTATTTTTTATATTTAGAGCATCGTACCACACTGGAGCTCCATAGAGAGCCATTGAGCGAACAACTTGTACGTAGAGGCGACGGCATTCTATGTTAGGCCCACCTATATTTGGTAGCAAGCGCCCTAATGCACTAGCTGTAGCAACAATCTTAGGTGCTAGCTGTCGGAAATGTTCGACAAACGTCCATTTGCTGTCCAGAATGAGACCTAGATATCGCATAGTCGGTTCCACTGCAACATAAACACCATCCACAAGTAAATGTGTTCCTTGTGGAGGCCTACGCCTAGATCTATAAAAACAGAGAGCTTTTGACTTGCCAACGGATACCTCTAAGCCCAATTGTCGAATTTTGAGTATCACATCAGAAACGGCTACTGTAGCTGTTCTTACTGCTACGTCAACGTTTTGAGCTTGCAGCAATACTAATGTGTCGTCAGCATAGCACAGAGTATTTACACCTGGCGGCATCTCTCCACGAAGCACCCAGTCATATGCGATGTTCCACAGGAGCGGTCCAAGTACCGAACCCTGTGGAACACCGCAAGACATTGCCAGATTTTGCCAACCACCTTGTCCCATAAACGATACTTTCCGGTCAGTTAAATAAGAACTAATAATTCGACAGAGGTAAGATGGTATCCTGTGAAACTTTAAGGCCTCTTTTATGCATTCCCAGGGAAGAGTGTTAAAAGCATTGGCTATATCTAGTGATACTGCCAAGGCAACACCTCCTTGACTAACCGCTTGTTCTGTAAGATTTTTTACTTTTAGAATTGCGTCAATTGTAGATCGACCTGCACGAAAACCAAACTGTCTATCTGATAAATCAATCCCACATGATGTCAAATTATGGACAATGCGAGCAGCAATAACTCGTTTTCCCACTTCGTTAAGCAGAACTATAGGCCGATAAGATGAAGGATTCTCTGCCGGTCGGTTGTCCTTTTGTATAAGTATTAAGTGTCCATCTTTCCATAATGAAGGGAAAACTCCCTGTTCAAGACAGGACGTAAACAGTCTGCGTAGTCTTTCCTCTAACTTGTTTAAGGTTAAAATTTTTGCCCAGATTATACCCGGTACACCATCGGGACCAGGGGCGGCTTTTTTGTTGCGTAATCTAAGTACTGCTGATTTTAGTTCATCGTGCGATATAGATGGTATTTCCAACTCGCCTCTACACGGAAAAAGAGTCTCTAAAATAATCTTTAAAATTTGTGGCTTTAGCGTTTCTGTCAGAGGAGGTGTCCAAGGGCGTAGTTTATTTCGAACCATCAAATATGGCCGACCCCATGGGTCTCTATTAAGGCAATCTAGCATTTGAGTTTTCCCCGACTCTTTACTTTTTAGGATAGTAGTTTTAAGAATTTCTTTTGATTTTTTATAAATTCCATATAGGCGAGTTTCTTCAGCCTGAAACTGAGTACTTCTCTTCTGTCGTTTTCTACGATGTCTTGCATATTCACGCCGTGCAGCTACGCAACGTATCCGCAGCTGTGCGATTTCAGCATTCCACCAATAAACTCTATAGCGAGGACTTTGAATTCCAGCACGTAACATAGATGCATCACATATGTTCGTTACAGAGCTACTGAAACATTCCACCTCCTGTTCTATGTCGATAGTTGATTCCTGAGATGAGCATACCCATGCTTGTACCAGGGCAGCTTCTTTTAGTAATTCTTTATCTAAAGATCTTAAGCTCCAACGTGGTTTTCGTCCAGTTTTACCTTTTCGAGTACCTGTAATTGTATTTTATTTGTTTTAATTTGTAATTGTATTTTATTTGTTATGTCATGATGAAGGAAAGAATCATTCGTATGTATAGAAGAAAGAACAGAGAAAACAATAGAATGACCACCGAGAAACTGGGATTTAATGGTCCATCGAAACCAATATACATATCTGAAAGTTTATCGCCCAAGATGAAGAGACTATTTTATCTTTCCCGGGATTTCGCCAAGTCAAATGAATACTCCCACTGTTGGATATCAAATGGGAAAATACTCTTAAGGAAGAAGGAAGGAGAAAGTTTCAAAATTATAAAAGATGAGAACGATCTGTCTGTCTTAAGAGCCATGAAATGACTAGCCGTTTTAATGTCTATTCGTGTTATCTTTTTTGTATTCAATCTAGATTTAATTATTTTTTTTGCTTATAAAGTTTACGCTCATTGTCTTTATGTACTATTTGTTATGTATAATTATTTTATGAGCATAATTTTTAACAATTTCGCAAAATTACACAGCATAAAAAAAATTTACAACACAAACAAATCAACTTACAACTTAAATATTAACTGTAATTACAAAGTCTCAAAAAGAACTAAACACATAATTCACGCTGGTTTTTCTAATCTAAGTCTTTTAAAAGTCACACAAAAAATTTTTGATTATAGCAATTTGCACTCGCGTTATAAATATTAACAAATATGCTAATTGACAAATCAACTGTAGAAAATATTGAAAATATATCAGTGTCAGACTCACAAATATGTACTCCTGAGCAATATAATGAATATCTCAAATTGGATGCAGGGCTAAAAGTCCTTCATGTTAACATTCGAAGCATTTCTTGTAATTTCGATTCCCTTTTAGTATTATTAGAAAGATTAAGTTATAATATCGATGTGGTAGTGTTGTCAGAATGTTGGTTGAGCAAAGTCACAGTCATTCCCAACATTCCTAATTTCTGTTTCTTTAAGTCAAGTCATAGCAACCAAAATGATGGTGTTATAGTTTATATAAGAGATCATATAATTTGTGAAGTAGTGGAGCCTGTCTTTGATGAAGCAAATTGTTTACTAATTAAATTCTCTAGTAGTATTGCTCTTATTGCTCTATATCGATCACCATCATATACGAATATCGCATCTTTCATAAATAGTCTGGACAATGCATTAAGTTCAATAGTAAATTTTAGAACAAAAATAATTATAGGGGACATAAATATTAATATTGGCAAAATGTCAAAGGATATACGAGCAGATGATTACCTAAACCTTTGTGCTTTACACGGTCTGTTACCGGGCCACTTATTTCCTACCAGAAATAATAGTTGTCTAGATCATATTCTACTTAAAACTGATAAGGCTGCTACTTCATTCGTTTTAGATTCTCTTTTTACCGATCATAATCCTATAATAGTTTGTTGTGATATACATATAAAGAAAATAACAAAAATACGAACATCATTCCACATTGATAAATCAGCTATTATTGCCGACATTAGGAAGACAGATTTTTCTGATGTTTTGACCTCCGCTGATCCTGAATACTCTGCAAACAAATTAGTATCAATCATATCATCTACCATAAAAAAACATACTCGTCAAGTATCCGTTTCCAGTAAAAGACGAATATTAAAGCCTTGGATAACCCCAGGACTATTGCGCTGCATACGAAACCGTGATAAACTGTACAGGAAAGTAAAAAAAGATCCTAATAACATAGATTTACAATCATCGTATAATCGTTATAAGAATTTTTGTAATAATTTATTAAAGAAAATTAAAATAAATTATGAAAGTGATGAATTTTTTAAAGCTAGGAAAGATTCAAAAAAGACATGGGACTTAATTAAACAGTTTGGCAATTTACCTAACAAAAAAGCGAATATGTCAAGCCACCTCTTAAAATCAGCGAATGATGCACACGAAGCAGTTAATGGTGTTAACAATTTTTTTGCCAATATAGGGAGAGAGATTGCATCTAAGGTCATTCTACCATCCGTTAAGTATAAGGAATACATTAAAATTCCAAATAGTCAATTTATGTCCACTTCGATGGTTATTAATGACACTGATGAGTCTGAAATCAGATATATCATCGGCCAACTTAAGGACAACTGCGCGGTGGGCTGGGACGGTATTTCGACCTCGATACTAAAAGCAACTGTAGACGTCTTGACTCCTCCATTAACTGGGCTGTTCAATCTGTGTTTATCGAAGGGCATATTTCCTAGGGTTTTTAAGAAAGCTATTATCTATCCAATTTATAAAAACGGCGACAGTGAATCCGTCAACAATTATAGACCTATCTCCATTTTGAGTTCTTTGTCCAAAATTCTTGAAAAAATAATTTATAAGAGACTTATTTCGTTCCTGGATAAATATAAAGTGCTTGAAGATAATCAGTATGGCTTTAGGGCCAATAGGTCTACTGAGGATGCACTCATGAAATTAGTAAATACCGCCGTTCAACACATTGATAAAAAAATGAAAACTGTTGGTATTTTTTTAGACTTATCAAAAGCCTTCGACACTGTTTCTATCCCACTTCTCCTTTCCAAATTAGAAAAAAATGGTATACGAGGAACGGTGTATGACCTTTTTAAAAGCTATCTCAGTGAAAGAACCCAGTGTGTGTCCATAAATAATATAATAAGTAGCGATCAAAATATATCCTTCGGAGTGCCACAAGGTAGTGTGCTGGGACCTGTCCTGTTTCTTATATATATTAACGACCTGTGCAAGCTACAAATTCCAAATTGTAAAATTATTACTTACGCAGATGACACTGCTCTGATCGTTAATGGTAACACATGGTCGGATGCACGTAAGCATAGTGAAAAAGCTCTAACTACTATAATCAATTGGCTATCATGTAACACATTGACACTAAATATTGAAAAAACCAAATTTATTACCTTTGGCCATAAATCCCAAATTCCACATGAATCGTATTCGATCATTGCACACAAATGTCCAGATCAAGGTTATTTTTGCGATTGCTGCCCGCTTAGTCGATCACGTACTATAAAATACCTTGGGGTAACCCTAGATGAAAATCTCACGTGGACTGAACATATAAATGCTACAGTATCCCGATTAAGGAAACTCATATATGTTTTTAGAAAACTTAGGTCTAGTGCAACTCAAAAAATCTTGAAAATTGTTTATATTTCTCTTGTGCAGTCTATTTTGAATTATTGCATTCCAGCATGGGGTGGAACATCGAAATGCACGATGCTTCGATTGGAAAGAGCCCAAAGATGTATTTTAAAAGTAATGACACACAAACCTAGGCGCTTTTCAACCACAGATTTGTATACAATTTGTAATGTACTGAGTGTTCGACAATTGTTTATCTTGCAAGCTATTTTACGGAAACACAAAAAAATATTTTACAACCCGGATAGTGTAACTTTGAAACGCAGAGACGATAAAGTCTGTCAAATTGAACATCGCCGTTTAGCCTCTTCAAATAAACAATACTATTATTTATGCCCATCGCTATATAATAAAGTTAATGAAAAAATTAGAATCCATCGCCTAACCCTACGAAGGTGTAAAATTGAATTAAAAAATTGGCTTTTAACATTAAATTATGATGACACAGAAAATCTTATCCGTATCCTAACTATATGAGACTTAAATTACAAAACAAAAACCATATGAGACTTAAATTATCCACACACACACACACACACTCACGCACACACAAACACACACACCCACAAACACTTACGCATATTTTTATTTTACGTTACTTTATAATTATTATTATTATTATTTTTTTTTCTATTTTATTGTAATTTTGCTTTGTTTTCATATATATATTTCAAACAGTTAGTAATTTATTTTTTGATATTAAGCAACGCTTGTGAGGTGGGCGTTAATAGCCGCGACACAGTGTTTCACTAATGCGGTTATTATCGTACAAATTGTTTCTTGTATAACTTTGCTAATATGTTTTAAAATAAATAAATAAATAAATAAATTTTTACCAATATTAAATCGTATATATAGATGATCTGATAACGTTTCGACTTCCTCTATTACTTTCCATCCATGAATTTTATTCGCTAGAGCTGGACTTGCAAATGTGACATCAACTATCGACCCACCATGATAGCGCACGCAGGTATTAACCGATCCTTTGTTCAAGACAAGTAAACTACATTCCGCAACCCAATCTTCTAAAATTTCTCCCCGTGCATCAGTTGCTGGGGATCCCCACGCTGTAGATTTAGCATTAAGATCCCCAGAGAGTAACACGTAATTGTGAGGATTATTTCTTATAGTGGCTGTAATATCCAACAGAAAATCCTCAAAATTAGCGAGATTTCTGTTCGGCGAAAAATATGTACCTATAATAAAATAATCCCTCCAGTTTAGAGCGACATAACCTTTTCCTCTTTTCACGACCGACACTGAAGTAACGTCTCCCGAAAATACAGCGGCCACTAAATTATCTACATCTCCAAACCACCTAGATTTTTGTGGCAAAAAATAAGGTTCAGCCACGATAGCTACAGCTATGGACCACTCAGCCATACTCTGAAGGAGCAAATCTTGAGCTAGGGCACAATGGTTGATATTGGCCTGGAGAATGTGGATTTCCTTATCCATATTATTCTATAGTTATGTCAGACCTCTCTGCGGTACTAACATTTTTTGCCAAATGATGTACCTGAATATCCGTTCTCTTATTCATCTTTTTTGTCGTTGGAGGACAGCAAAGTTTACCACCTAATCTATGATTGCAAGGCTTATTTGCCTCGTCGCATATCGAACATTTTGGTGTTGCCGAGCAATCAGATGCTTTGTGACCTATTGCTCCACAGCGATAGCAATTTTTACTACGATCTACCTCTGATGTGCACTGAGCTCTCACATGCCCACTATGATGGCATCGATAGCAACGCATTTCTCTAGGCGGAAGAAGCTTCACTTTGGCAGAAATCCATCCGACTTTTATTCGACCTTCTGCTCCTAGCTTTTTAGCCACAGCCGTACGTACCTACCTAAGCCAAATCAGCTTCACGTTGAATCCCGCACACAGTAGGGTAGGCTTAGGGAACCTAGTGTTAAGAAATTCCGTTCCTCACATTCTGGAGGCATTGCGTATTGAGTGGCAGAACTCAATGCTATGCTTTTTCTCAACACTAGAGCGAAGAAATTTCTATTTCTTATAATAATATAATATTTATTTTAATAAATATTTAATTTCCTCGAGTGTGGATCGATCCCACAATCAGTGGCGTTTATAGTCACATTTTTTTCCCCTACGCCACGATACTATATCCATGATATTCAATATTATATATCTTCTTCTGCTACAAAATTTAAATATTAAAATTTAAAAAATGTTAATATCGGAATGAAATTGAACCTAAACTCATTCCGAATACAATTAAATACAACCTAATTGCGCCTCGATAGTGTCGATAAAAAGAGTATTCGAAATACAAAACTGTATTGCAACTTTTAAAAACCTGAAAAAAATAGGCTATTCCTATAGATTCATGCTTGTTTTTTTATTTATTTCAAATATCACTTTAACATTGACGAAGTTAAATTTTAACTAAAATGGCACAAAAAATTGCCTTTTCAAAACGTTTCGTGCTGAACCAACAAAGCAATAAGTGAATTATAAAAAAAATCTATACAAATATTTTTGATTCAACCAAGTTCTAAAACGTGAGCGAAAGTTAGTTTATTTATATGTAAATAGTGATCGCGTTTTCGCGATTGGTGACAACTCAATATAAAATATACAAAAAAAATAAATTTGAGGCCACTATGGCACAGCGGTACAGTCTTACCGTAATCGTGACGGTTGTTGGTTCGATTCACACTAGGGAAAATGATTATAATGTCGGATTTTTTTTTATTTCCCCATTTTGGTAATATATAGCACGGCATTAAGTTTTTCCAATCAACTAGCAACGTATCGAATTTTGCCGAATATTAGAGAGCGCAGTGTCTCGTTAATAAGTTATCTATGCTTTGCGAAAATACGTGAAGGTGAGTGACTATATTTGAGGTCAAATTGGCACAATTGGAACGAGTTAGTTTGCTTGTAGTGTTTTGTATCTTGAATTGCCTCTGCAAAAAATAGACATGCATAAAAGCGATAATTAGAATAAGGTATTTCAAGTATCCCACTAGACAAAATAAAAGAGTTCATAGTTTTATATCAATTTTGAACAATTGGTTAAAATTCTATTTTTCTCCAATAGTCAACTTAAAAATAAATCAATAAACTTACTAACAACACTTTACTATAATTATGATATCCTTAAAAGGGCTTAGATTTGTATATTATTTTTCATTTGTATATTGTAATAATGTATTTGGTAGATCCACACACTTTCGCTTTCCTATAAGGAAAATGAATATACAACTATTCTTAAATTGGTTATTCCAAAAGTCCTCGAAAATATTATCATTAAGCAACATTCTGCGGTGACCGTTTAATTTAATGATATCGATACACAGAACTATAAAGAGGGTCATAAAAATTGTCACTGGATCTTAGTCATCGACTACTAAGCTTATGATCAATCGATTCTTACAACTGATTAGAATTAAATTTCTCTTTCATTAATTTCAAAATATTTTCATTGATGAACGTAAGTTATTTTTACTAGTTAAGAATGAATAATATTTAATGAATCGTTAATGATTTTGATATTCAAATTAAAAAAATAAATAATAGAAAATTAAAAAAAAGAATATGATAGTTAATCTTTTTGCTCTGTCTCGCATATTATATGCGAGACGGCGAGAACTATTTTTTTTTAAAGCCACTTTTCTACTCAAGACAGGGGAAATGATAATACATAAATTATTCTCCTGAGTTGGAATCGAACTAACAGCGTTTGTGGGCGCTGCCACTGTGTAACAACGGCTTCAGAAAGATCTTATTCGATTTTGGTTTCATATTACCTTACGAGTTATTTTTTCAGCAATATAGATACGTTTATTTTACCTTATTTTCTGTTTATTATGTAAATGTAGGAAAATACTCTATAATAAGAATTTATATTTATTATTTTAGTATTCAATATAAACTTTATTCCCTATTCATTGTAGTTCAAAATACAAAGCGTGGGAACCGTTACGTTTTAGTGCGCCTTAATACCAGCTTTCTTACCTCCATTTTTCACTTAAATATTTATCCATAAGTAAGGTAAGCCTTTCAATCAAGCGGAAGCAAATAAAGAGCTTTAAAGTTTTAATTAAAAGGAAGGTAATGAGATACGCTCCTTGAATATGTTAATTAATCCATGAGTTAATTCTTCAAAACACGGCCATTGTTCGAAATGCAGTAAAAATCTTGCTCCTTCGCGAAACTTTTACTCTGGACCGAGTAGAATGGATGGGATCTTTCTTATAAGGAAACTTTAGTCGTGTTTGATAATGTTGTATGAAATTTTGTTAAGTCAAATAGAAAATGGGTTGCGAGATAAGAAAATATAATTAAATTGCTTTTTGTATCCCGAGGCGTCCTATATAACATGATTATGTGTACTTCGTATGTTATAAAGGATAAAAAGTTATAGCCCAACAACTTTGTGAATATCGAATAAGTGCTTACTGTTTGGGTTGATTTTTGTTTAGGCGAAATTTTATATAAAAAGTAGGATATATTTTTGTTCCAATTTCATATTATATTTTATAAAATTGATTCGTAGTCAATTTTATTGCAAATTTTATTATAATAATAATTAATTAACAATACAATAGACCAATAAGCTTTTTTAGATATCTAGCTTTCTACTACTAATAAATAAATATCGATAACGTTGTAATGTACGTGGGACGTATCTATCTTCACAGAGGAGAAATATTTTTTTATTTAGGTTTATTCGTTTTCTATTAAGCTAATACTTGTAGATCTAGTTCGTGTCGATTTTCATCCATTTAAAAATATTTGAAAAAAAAAATTTAACAAAGTTCTCAAACCATAGCAAAGTTAAAATTTATCACAATCTTTTATATATATTACAATAACCAAAAAAAATCTTATCTCCACAATTCTTTCGTTAGCCCGATATGCCGTATGAGCTTTAAGCTTATTTCATTTCGTTGTTTATTATTTTTGCCTGCTTAAGCGAAATATTAGCGGCTTTATTAAAGCCATTACCTTACAGGAGCCTGGTAATTAAGGTTGACATTCTTGGAGTCGATTTTAATCATTCAAAGCCTTGCCTTATAAAGGTTATTACAAAGCGAGCCATAATAATAATTTGGATAGAATCAGATTGAATTAGAATATTTATTATTTTAGCTGACACGTTCTTGGATTGTTTATTTGTTGACGGTTTAGTTTTATTTATCTGTTGTAATACAATAAAAAAATTGAATATTTTTTTGGAGTGCTTTAGTTTAGAAGTTTTGTTTTATATTACCGTAGTGACAGAAAAGGAACGTTTATGGGTACAAGCGTGCGACTGTAAGCTCGAAGATTGTGGATTTTATTTCCACTCGGGAGAATGAAATATTCAATATTTTATATTCGGTTGTCTTTCGATGTTGAGTTCCGCCACTCAACCCGACTTCTTGACACATAGCATATGAACTTTAACATTTCATCTATATAGAAATTATAGTTTACTGCACATCAGTCTAATAAATACTTAAGGAAATATCACTGATTCAAAATAACCTAGCATACGAGCCGCAACGTACAGTCGACCCGAACATGTAGATGACGTTGACGATTTTGTAAATTTTCACACATTTTCGATCTACTCTTAATTTTTATGTGGTTATTTTAAATTTATTATTAAAAAATCCTATCCAGTGGATGCCTATGTATAGTTCCAAAACCCTCCCGGTCACTGAAAGTCCCATAAAAAAATGAGCTCAGGTGTTCTGGACGTTAGCTCGGGGAAATTGAAAGACAGACAGACGGAGCAAAAAATATATATTTTTAGTATCGAGGCAAAGCGCAGCGTTGAGTTCTGCCACTTAACATGCCATGGCTCCAGAATTCGGCAGAAAGTGGGGAACGAGTGTCTTACTTTTTTTTTATGAATTTCCTTTAGCTACTTTCACTTATTTTGTTTGTTCATTTCAATTATTGAGGAATATATTACATATTTCTCTAATAATAAGAATTTTTGTCTTATCTTAAATATTTAGGCTTACTAATCCTATTGGAAACATAAAATATATTTAATAAATATTCGTATAGTTGAAGCGGGCGAAGCCGCTTGGGTTTGCTAGTATTTATATGAACCTTTTTTAGTTTTTGCTCGAATGTACCTTACTTTTTATACTTTATTCACAATACAAAATTATACAAAACCGTCAATATTATACAAAAAAATATCTTAACAACAAAACGTGCTTTGTAAAAAATAAATGCTTTGTAAATAATTTAACTGCATATTATAATAATTACCAAATCTAACCACCCTATATCACAGCGTTTGACAGCTAAATGTTTAGTTAAAATTAACATAATTTCACCTGACTATATACGAGTGTGTAAATGACATTCGAGTTTAGTCGCGCACTGGCTGCCTTGGGCCTCTTCATTAGCCGGCCAATTGCTTGCCAAGAAATGTATGATGATTATATAGTCCTCGCGCCGGAGGCTGATCGGCAGATGCCTCTCAGTTTTTGTCGAAAGTTTCGAAATCCAGTGTACATTTTAAATAGTGACCAATCATTATGTAACCGATATTGCAAATTGTTGTTTTACGTTCCGTACGGACAGGTGTTTTGGGATGAATTGTGTGAATTTCGTATTTATATTGATATTTTAGTATTTTTTTACCCTCACGCTGTATTCTGCATGCAGCGAATGATGGTTATAAAATCCTAGTGTCTGGACACTTCCTACTCTTGAATTTGTTTGTTTGTTTTTGTTGTGAAAGTTAATATAATTAATCAATCCGCGATTAGATCAATCGCAGTTATTGTGTTTACAATAAAACACTGTACAACTATGGCTTACAAAATGCAGCAACACCTGAATGCTATAAAAACTAAATACTCGTATCTTTTGGTTTTGGTTGACTTAAAAACTTGATTTTTCTCTGCTCAAAAAATACGAAAATTCATATTAATATCTCCATACGATCCTGAGATAAATGGCCTTGACGAACGGACACACGGGCAACAAAGAAATCCTATAAGGATTCTGTTTTTCCTTTTGGGGTATGAAACCCAAAAAATACAATACTAATATTATCATCAATTGCCTTCAAGTGTAATAACCATAATACAATATAAGGAACTACAGTTGTTGTAAATACATCTGTTTCATATCGATAGTAAGTCGATATAAATGATCGATTAATCCGAACATCATTAACCCATAAATAAATTCCCATGCATTTTGATTTATAATTATTATTTATTTTAGGATTAATGTATTAAATAGTACCTTGTAAACATTGAAATTATTACGTAAGATGTAAAAAAATATGTAAAACTTATTAAGTTTACTTGACTAAGCTCAGATGAAACTACAGGGCATACAGGACAAGTAATATAGAAATTGGAGAGGTGGTAAGGCAGAATTTTTCAAAATTCCAACGGGTACAGGAAAAGATCAGAATGTCCCATTTTAGCAATTCACAAAACGCACCGTTTTCTGTCATCTGCTTAAATTCGATGCGTGTTGAATGTGTAAAGAAAGTAATTAAAATGGTAAAAGATATTATAAACCCACCACCATATTTTTTATAATTAAGAATACTGCTTACGATGCGTTCCTGGTATATAATATTCAAAGTAATAAGCTAAACAGCATAATTTAATGAAGCAACACTACTAAAAGTACCTACATGTTGTATGTAGAAATGACTTACTGTATATTCATAAAAGAAATTACATCATCGCTAGCCTATTTTCCATTTGACAGTAACTGCCTTTATAGAAATCAAATCTTTTGTACTCAGTGTATAATTACGTCTAGCAAACTCATATATGGCAGCCATTCATTTTGCCTTTATCGATGTGTGGTTGAGAAATAGAATTGGTGCAATATTATTGTTAAAAATATACTTATGAGACCATCTTGCCTCAGTGACACAATGCTTATTTGTAAACGAGACGGTTATAAGTTCGATTCCTACTCGGGGAATGAATTATTACCATTTCACCAATCAGGTAAAAATGTAAAACGTCGCGATGAGTTTCACTCCTTAATTCATATCTGGGAAATTGGGTGGAAAGTAGGAAATGAAAGATTCTTTATGCTAGGTTCCCTCAGCTTACCCTACTTTATACGGAAAACAGCGTGGTGCTAAGAAAATCCTATAAGATTTTCGCAACTTATTCAACAAATAAGTTAAATCCTAGATTTTAGACCTTTTGATTGTTACAAGCTTACATATATTATATTTAGATATTTCAAAAATCTCTATTTCAATAATTAAACAATTTTATAAAAGTAATTTAATATTTTTTATATTTCAAAACAGTTCTTAAAAATTAAACCAGGAAAACCTACTGCTACACTTATGATACCATGACTCATAATTAGTCAGAAGTAGAACGGATTAAAATTATTTTGTAAGAGTCCTCTTAGTCACTGAAATATAAAAATGTTTTTAAATTTAAATAATCTCACTGACTAATTTTGCTTACTAAAACCTAACTGGTTTTAGTGGTCCGATTAAGATAAGTATATAGAACGAGAAAAGAGAGAGTACGCTAAGAATATAGAATGGTTTTTAATTTAATAGATTTCGTATAATAAACAAGTGAGATCGCCGTGGCACAATGGCACAAGCGTGTGACTGTAAACGTGACGGTTGTAGGTTCGATTCGGGGGAATGAATTATTATTTGATAATATTTTCATTTGATCGCTCTGGTAACAAGGTAAAGCGCGGCGATAAGTTCCGCCACTCAACACTCAATGCCTTATGAATTCAGCAGAAAATAGAGAACTGCCCTGCTATATGCGGGATGGAGCGTGAAATTGAAAAAAAAAAGTAAACAAAAGATAATTAATAATATAAATATTTATATGAGGAATTTAATGACTTTATTAAAATGGATATAGATCCCCAAAATCTTCACACAAACAATAAAAGATTGTTAGTAAGCCACGCTAATATCTTATAGTTTTATTATTTTAACATATATATTTCTAAATAAAAAAGCACAACATTTACTATTGGAATTCCATGAATATGACATTAGGCTTCCTTGTCTTGCTATGCGGAAAAAAAGAATAGAACAGATTTTTTATTTATAGTATTCATGTCATTTTACTTCATCATTTTAAATATTTAGTTCATACATATTTTTAGAATTTCTTTTTTTTATTTAGAATCGCTGTGCCCATAAAAAAATTCTGTGAAATGATATTTTAAAGCTGATCCCACGAATGTGAAGTTGTTATGACGCATAATGATGCCCAGCTTAAGACATTTGTGAGGACATAAAGCCACTACTACCAAATGGAATAATAGGTATAGGCCAACTCTTAAGATTTGAGAGAGATAATCGTTTTTATCACTTTATAAATTATTGTAGCTTAAAAATGAATTTAACTAATATTTACAATAGATATTAGTATAGTACCTACTGTTCGATGAATTTAGTTATCATGAATATTGTTAATAAACCTGTATTTGAAGACCTAGAATTTTTCGGCATGTATGTATATTGTATACATTCTAATGATATACTTAATCTGTAATTATACGTTATTAGAATTGACAGCGAGTATGTAGTTTCTTTTTATTCTCTTATCAAATAATTCTATTGTATAATTATGTACATAAAACGAATGAAAAATATATTCTGATAGAGATACTATAATAAAAAAAATCAAATCGCTTATACCACGTGACTTGGACCAAAACAAATGTGGCAATAAAATAGTTGGTTGCCTGCAGCTATTGTTGATCTCCGCCACGGAACAGGTTCGTGTAGCGTGGAAAAAACGTAGATAAGAGTATAAGTAAATGTCCCATAATTATTCCTACACTGTTCTTTGAACAATCTTGTAATATTCACTTAACAATTACTTGGAGTTGAATTACATGGAATTTAGTTGAATATATGAATGAAATTTTATTAAATAAACTACGCATAATTTATGTAAATTTATAATACATAATACGTTGGGCAAAAGTATTTTCGTATTTTGAATGTATTATTAGTCAATCAAACCTCTGTCCACCATCGATCAAAGCACATACATGTATATTATAAATAAATAAAAATTTACTTTTTTTTTTCCTTTGTATGAACAATACGAAAATACTTTTGTCCTGACCTAATATTTAACATATAATACAGATGTAATTTATAATAGTGTGATGAGTAGCACTATTATATCGACTTTTATTTGCTTATGTTTCGCCATTTAGTCAAAACGTGGCGATTTTTCATAACTTGAGATATTTCACTTGAATAAATACAATTTTATTAAATAAACATATTAAATTTAGTTGCTCATTTTCCACTTTTCTTGTAGTTTTAAGTTAATTTTAATCGTTGTTTCCGATCTAAAGTGAAACTTCTCGATTTTAACTGTTTTATAATGACGTAAAAGAAAAGAAAATAAGCTGCCTATTCGAAAGCTATTCCAAGCTTTGGAATTGGAATTGCAAACGTACGCGATGATTCATGATTGATGAATTTTACTATCTGCAAATTGCAAAGATCAAAAAAGGCTACATTTATTTTCTTTAATTTAGCTTAGATTAAGAGGCCAGCCGTGGCGCAGGGGCACAAAGCGTGATTGTAAACCTTACTGGTTGTGGGATCGATCCCCACTCGAGGAAATGATATATTTCTTAAAATGTATATTTTTATTTGTTTGTTCTGGTGTCGAGACAAAACGCAGCATTAAGTTCCACCGATCAACACGCAATGCCTCCGAAATTTAGCGCAAAGTGGGGAACGGAGTATTTTAACACTAGGTTTCCTATGCCTATATATATTCTGTGTGCGGAATATAACGTGAAGCTGATTTTTTAATTAGTATTAGGCAATATCTGATATGTTCAATACCTTAACACTCTGCCACTGACGTGGTAGTATCATAGACACCGCGAAATATAAAATTCGGTGTATTACCATTGAATTTCAAATTTAAGTTTCGCCGCTTTTAGTGCCTTGCTGCAATGAGATTACACGTTTTCTATATGTGATAGTATGTGACGGGTGGTCGTAGGTAGCCCACGGGTTTATAGAGGGAGAAAAGTGTCCCTGAGACTACTACCTCAGTGTTAAGGTATGTGTCTACTAGACTACCACCTCAGTAAATTGGTTATATTTTCATACTGTCTTTATTTTAGGTAATGAATGATTTTATATTATTTCGCGTTATTTTAGAATTTGATTTTATTAACGTAAATTATTTTTACTTACACTTATATTAAAATAAAATAAAACTATAAAAAAATAAAAAAGGAATCTAAATATTGTTTGTCTGATTGTTTGAAGGCAAATTTCCTTTGAAAATTCTCAAAAAGAGATGTAATTTTTAGATTGTCTAATTTTAAATGCAATCATTGAATTTATTTCATATTCCTTAGACTGATTAAGTAATAGTCAACTCTCTAAATGTCGAATCTTAAATATAAATGAAGTTGATTTTGTAATTTTTTTAATGTTATTAATGTTAAAGAAGAGATTCATAAAGTGATTTATGTAAAATCAATAAATACAGTTTACTTTAAAAAAAAACATTGTTTTCTTTATTTAAATTAAATTTTACATAAAAAATATTATTATTATTACTAGTGATTTAATTAATATAAATAAAACAGCTTATTATATAAAAATATTTGCTGTTATATAAATAGGTGTCTCGTAGACCACGTCAATATAATTGTAAAAATTAGGCCACGTCAGTCACACAGGGTTAAGTAAGCAATATGAAAATCTATTTCTAATCAAAATGAAATAAAAATTTTAAATCTAAATAAAACGAAATGATTCCATTAAAAGCTTATAATAGAGCTTACGCCAACAATCATTGAACTTTTACCTAATGGATATAAAAGTTAAAAGCATTTGCATAACATTTACTTTAACGGTCTTTAACAGGATTATTGTTTTGTATTACATTAAATAGGCAGTTCAGCCAAATTGGATGGCGTTGAAGTAAACCAAAAAGATTTTTGGTTTACATTTTAAATGCTTATTATTTCTTTATTATTAGATTTTTAGCTTTTTGTTGACAACTTTTTTCCTCATATAGTTTTATTATTTGAGGCCATTGTATTACTTGAGCACCTAATAGGCCGTTGCCCATGACCACGTGTCAGAGGGCCTTTAAGGAGACGCGTCTACTACCCCCAACTCCTGCGGAGAGTGGAAAAAAGGAAGTCTTATCACTAATTTCTTTCTGTCTACCCGACTCACAAGATTTCTAGATCTTAGTGTTTTATGTTTTTACTGAAAGACGACTAACGACATTTTGGGTAATTTACGTTATCTTTTTATTTATTTGTCTTTCCGAGTTTTTTTTAGCATTTTTTTAAGTTTTAGCTATTTAAATATTTCTCAAAAATTTTATAATTATACATATTTAATAGCTACATTTATTGTCTTAACTAAATTTTATGTGTGATTTTTTTGTGTAGGAGTTCTCCGTCCCAGAGAAATTGCAAAAATTATGTTGATGAGATGTCATCCAAAAATACAATATCTATCATCGTCGAAGTAGCTGCTATATTAGAGGAATAAACTATTATTATCATTAAGATTATACATAAATGTATTTTATGCGCAACAGTGAAATTTAAAAAAAAAGATTCAGTATATTTACGAGATATTTTTGCCTCAGGCTGGAGTCCCTATACAAAAGGGCTGGCAGGGAGATCTACGTATTAAGACTCCGTTCTCTACTTTCTGTCTACTTGTCGAAACATTGCGTATTGAGTAACATGGCTTCTTACCAGATTGGGGAACGAACCAACAACCGTCGCGTTTTATATACACTACGGCGTCATCAGTCATGTTTACTGATAATGATATAGTATTTCACAGTAACATTTTCTGTATCGGCAGACGACATATTACAGAAACATATTATTATATTCGAATCTTCATATCGATTTCAACAAATATAATTTATAGCGTTGTTATAAATAATATAAAAGCATGTAACAGTTATCGTATGACGTGAACTTGAATATTGTTAACTTTTACTTGGATTTATGTGCCAGCTCTTAAACGTTTGTGTTACAACTTTACAGACATGTTAAATGATTTATTATATCTGAAAACTTGAGTCGTTAAGCCTTTTATATTGGCGTATTGATATGATTTACGAGTTTTGTGAATATTTTTGCTAAGTTTGATCAATGTTGTTGTATGAGTTGCGATTATATTGCTGGATGTATGGTTTGAGATTTAGTTTGAAATAAATAAAATCAGCTTCATGCTGTATCCTGCACACAGCAGGGAACTTCGTTCCCCACTTTCTGCCGAATTCTGGAGGCATTGCGTGTTGAGTGGCAGAACTCAACTCCGCGTTCCGCCTCTATACCAGAACGAAAAAATGGAAATATAGATTTAAATAAATATTTCATCTCCTCGACTGGGGATCGAACCCACAACCAGTCGGTTTTACAGTCGCACTTTGTGTCACTGCGCCACGATTGGCCTCCATAGTTTGAAAGTGACATTTTTTAAATTTTAGAATAGTAGTTACGACAAATGATTAAATAAATTGGTACTATGATAGTTATGCAGGAATGTAATTAATACAGCAAAATTTTATACGATATTTTCTAAAAAAAATCACTCTATGTCAAATATTTTCGATATGATTTACGACAAATAAATAAAGTATTATTATATTTACATTCATTTTTTGTAAGATTTTAGCTTTTAGTTTTAGCTATTTCTTGTTTAAAAAATCCAGTTTTAGTATATTACATACACTACATTGAACACGTAAATACCACGTACAAAATACATATATACTATATGTATTTGTGTCTCAGTATAAATATTAAACCTGTTAACAAACTATCGTTTTCATATCCAAAGAACTTCCTCGTTACTCCAAGATTAACCGATATCGAGATCTCTCTACAGATAACATTTTAGAACTGGCACCTACTATTTTATTATAGTACTATTAATTACCCATTACATATTTAAGTTCCGTTTTATAGTATTCGTTTAATTGTTTTTATTATCTTCACACAGTTGGTGGGCAACTTAAATGGGTTTAATTATACGCTTCTTTAGTAAAACATGTAATTATTTTATCAAAGTTCTTTTCTGTATAGGTGAGAAACATTTATATTTTCGATTTGTACGATAGTACAGAGTAGTGAAAATCAATATGATATGTGAATTTGTGAAAAAAAAAACTTTTTTCCCGCATGGTAGGCTAGGCAGTGTAGTGTTAAGACACTTCGTCCCACATTTTCTGCTCATTTTTCGAGACATTTCGTGTTGAGTACATATAGGTTTTTTTTTTTGGATTAATTGAGTAAGTATTGTTTTTCTTGTGTAAACCCCGATCCCATGAGGATTTCCATTTGCCATTAGAGAAACAAATAGCATCTTTTAGTAAAAGTCACATAAAAGTAATACAGACGAACAGACTTTTTTTTAATTGTTTGTTTATATTTCAGAATCGTGAAACTATAATTATTTAAAAAAAACACGGCTACTTTGAAATTACATACGGATTCTTTAATTTTATTTATATGTATAGATGTATAGATATTGGTGTTTTATTGATGATTTTACAAATTTTATCCAATAACTGAAGCTTTAAAAGCTCTACTAAAATCTGTATTTATACTTAAACAGTTTTTGTCTCGACTTTTAACCATGTGAGTTATACACTGATTCGTTTTACAGTCAATCGAAGTCGTTAACAGTTACTTAATTTATTCAATTCGATTTATTCTCTATATTATTTTGTTACTAAAATTAAATAATACAAATGTTTATATGCAAGACTTGCAGTACACAATTACACTTCCTAGAAGAGGATATCCTGTTGCAGTTAGATTAGTCGTTTAAATACTTTTACTTTTACTGAGTCCCATTTCTTATGATTAATTATAATAAAATATTATTTATTCTAATTTCACCGCTTTTTTTTGTTGATTGCGCTCAGTGTTTGAAATGTATTCGTATATATATATATATATATATCAAATATTCAAAATCTTTAAAATTTTTTTTTGATAATAAATAAATAATAATAAATAACATAGTACAAGAGGAAATGAGGAACTGAGGTTGTAGTTTATATAAAAATGTTGTATTTTACTTTACGCTCATAAAAACTACCACGTACAAAATTAAAATATATATTTGTTAGTTTGATTAAGTAATTTCACTCCAGTTAGATTTATCAGCACATTGTAACGAGGTTGCACAGTACATACTTGCTCAATAGCAAATAATGACTTGTGTTTTAACTGGTTTTAATTATGCAACCTTATCTGATATAGAGACTCAAATAGAACAGATGAAAGATACGATACCTTAGATTTTTATCAGTCATCGTTTATTGCTGTAATTGAGAGGTTGATTCGATCAAGTGGAGTTGGAGCAAGCCAAATCTTTAATTTATGTCAGTTAAATAACCTTGGGTTACTAGCAATTGTTACAAAAGCTATTTCTATTTAATTTAAGTTTTTATTTATTTACATTTTTAATTGGGTTGGCTGGTTAGGTGTTACGAGAGGCTGAAGTGAACGCCTTATTTGTTGATCATAGCGAGAAAATTAAAATAGTTCATTGCAACTATAAATATTCAATAGTGAGAATCGATCCTACCATTGCTTTTACAGTCAAATGGTTTTGCACTACGCCACTATGGCCTGAATAAAAAAATTAAACATATTGATATTTAATATTCCATCATTGACACAGCTTATTAGAAGATCAAAATTAATTTACTAAATAATGATTTTCGTTCCATTCCATCATATTCTAGATCATGTATATATATTTAGATTTACTAGAGCAACCAATACCCAAGATGCGTATAATAGCCACGTGTATGCCACTTTTTAAACATAAAAGTTTAAATATTGTCAAATGCATGGTAGTGAGTGTAAAGTTTTATTTCCTGATTTAATGTAGTTTATAAGATTTGTTATTGAAAAATATTAGCGTTCTGCACTTCTCCTACATATAAGTGCCAAATTTGTTGTGCCTCTGTCCGTGCAATCTTTGGAAAAAAAAGGTTCAAAGTTTTTGCTTCACGTATTAATGTGTAGACATGTATGTATATTATTAAACTAAATATAAGAAATCTACATACTATCATGTTATTATGTTGTACCTTATGAGAAACAGTAAGTAGACTTGAGAACTAGAACGGCAACCAGTACACTAACGCTTGCATTTTCTGTTAGAAATTACGAGACGAAATAACGGCAGTGTACTACACACTGCCGTTATTTCGTCTAATTGGATGTATTTTATATATTATGATCTACTGAAATGTATTATTTTTCTTTAGTTATATAGTAAATTGAATAATCACGTAACAAAAACGTGGCGCTGAGTTCCGCCATCCGACACGCAATGTCTAGAAAATTGAGCAGAATGTGGATATTAGAGTATATTGACACTAGATTTTCTTTACCTAAATAATTGTAACTAAAAAATCTAAGGAAGAACACGCTATGAACATAAATTAGCTATATATTTTCATCTCACTTTAGCTATTTTGCTCATTTTTTTTTCGAGAACGACACAAAAAGGCTCACAATATTTATGTATCTCAATGACTTCGGTCGGTCGGTCGGTCAGTTACCTTAGGTTTTTTTTGGCCACGAGAGCGAAACCGCAGGTATAATCTAGTATGTATTAAAGTAATGAAATATTATACAAACATATGTGATTGTAAAGCGTCACAAATTTTTTTGAAGAGAAATAAGAACTAAAAATTTCCTTTGGAGCTTTGCATCTTTTAGCGAGCAAGCTGCATACAAATATAAATTTAGCTTACCTTTTGCGCTGCTTAAATAACTTTTACTTCATAATTTACGTATGAAGTCGACTAACATAGTGTTCACAAGCGATGCAATGTACAGCAATTAAAACTTGAACTTTGTTTACGAGTGCACCTTTCGGCCAAAATTCGTTAACTTGACATAACTTGGCGGAACTTGGTGAACTTTCTTAAAGGCTTCACAATGAAACACGAACTTGGCGCCAGGAGACAGCGGCTTAATGCTTCAATATTACTGGAAACTTGGGCAAATATCGACGGAATCTCTCCCGATGGGTTCAACTTGTGCTAAATTATCTGTATATTATATTTAATGTAATAAATTATATTCGATATTAATAATATTGAAATGAGGAACGGAGTGTCTTAACACTAGGTTCTCTCTGCCTATCCTGCTGTGTGCGGGATACAGCGTGAAGCTGACTTAATAATGAAGTGAGGATATTTTTCTTTAATTTATTTTGCGATGGAACATAAATTGGGAACATGAACAAATTTTGAAGTAGAGTTTTGGCATAAAGCTAACACCAGCTCAGATTAATATAATAAATATAAGCGAAGCAAAATTGATATTAAATTTTATAGTGTCTATAAATAATATTATTTAAAAGGAAAACAATTATTCATTTTAATCTCTCTTATTTCTTACAATTTTATTAGAGAAAGCTCAAAGAGATAAGTTAATTCTAAAATTGCAAAACTTTTATCTTGGATGAAAGCTTGCATGTGAATTTGAACAATGAAATGTATATTCTAAGATAAGAAGTACAAACTTAAAATGAAGTCAAACTATTGTTTAATAGAGATAAACTTTTAAGCAATTTCTCAAATAATTTACTTAGTTAAACGTATAATTGCAAATTATATAAATATAGCTTTACTTTAATGAATAATTTGGAAAAATATACATTTTATTATTTTATAATTTCGCGCTGTATCCCGCATATAACAGAATAGGCAAAGGGAACCTATTATTTACCCACTACGTTCCCTACTTTTTACCGAATTTTCGAAATATTGTGAGTTCAGTGGCAGAACTAAATCACTGAATATGATATTAATATTATTTTCTATTTATTTCTATTGTTTCTAATGCAAAAAGCCTATGAATTTAAGTTTTTTTTGTATATTGAATAAGATTTATAATAAGTATATATATCAAAATGTAAAAATTTATTGCCAGAAGCCAATTATAGTAATTAACAAAATGCAATTCAAAGAACCTGTTAATTGATATATGATTTAATAGATCAACAATTTCATAGTAGATTTAATCCGATATAAAATATTTAAATTATAAAATTAATTACATCTTGTTTTCTCTGAAAATTCAATTATTTAGGTAAAATATTCATTAGTGATTAATAATTTCTGAAAATTAATATTATTTTAATTTTATTTTTCGTCTGATTTTTTTTCACATTATATTCACTCATTTATTTCAGATTTTATTTGGTATATATAGTACTATACGCCGATTAAAGCGTGGTAAATATAGAAAACCCAGTGTTAAGTAGTCCGTTTTTTATTTTTCTTATAAATTCGAGACATTGCGTGTTTTGGTGGTGGAATTCAACGCTGCATTTTATTAAACAGTTATCAGAGAGAGATCAACGCGATTACATTCAGACGCTGTCCTATAAAAATTTAAATAATCTAAGTTTACAAAGTGAAATTTGAAGTTAACTAAACTTTCTTATTTAGATAACACATCTGGATAAATGTATAAAAAACTCATAATACATACTTTTGTTATATAAAAAAATATTTAATGTTATTAGAAATATATCTAATTCCACTAGTAATATTATAATATCTAGTGCCATATTTTTTATATAAAATGTATACTTAGTTTAAATAGCAAAAAGTAAAGCTGCATTAAACAACCTATATAATATAATGATCATAAAATTACGACAATTATGACATAAAATGATGAAAAAAATCTTTTAGAAGCCTCATTATATACACAAGAAATTGTGAGAAAGGGGACACAAAAGATTGCAACAATGAATGTTGAAGAAATATTCCCTTTAAATTGGCACAGTTGGGTGACTCGAGAAATTTCTAAGTAATTATATAGTAGCTAGCCCTAAGTTACATATGTATGTGGTGATGGGCTTATTAATCGTTGTTTTTGTTTTGTTTTTTGTTGACAAATATTTAAAATCACTTTTTAGGGCTAGGTTTAATAAATATTGTAAAGCAATATAAGCATACTTAATATACTTGGCCCTTTTGGATATTATCAAACAAGGCACTCCGTTCTCCGCTTACCAACGGATTTGAGAAATTGCATCGTGGAACTTAAGTCTGTGTTTTTGTCTTGCCAGTGCAGATAAATAATGATAATTATTTTAAGAAAAAATATATTTATAGTTAATTTTATTTGAACGTAATGTGACCTATTTGTCCACAAAACGACATAATCATTGCTCATATAGAAAAATCAATCATTTTGTAAGAAACGCGAGCCAACTGCAATTCAAAATGTCAAACCTAAATAAGCATATTCAAAAAATCTAAGCACTTATATAATATTCAATAATATTTTCTTATAACAAACAAAAAGATACTTCTATTTTATATAGCGTATAAATGTCGACTATTTAGATTGTATTTCAATAGAAATTATTACATTGCCTTTGGCCTTGTCATGATCTAAACGGTAGCGGCACAATAGCCTAATCATGGTGTTGCAAGAGATTGGACTGAACTCTCCGTAACTAACAATGATATGGACGTGTTTGGTACATATGGCCGTGACGGAGACAAGCCTTTTGTGTTTTAAAATGTGAATAAAGTTGTTATTAAATTGTATTATTATTGTAATATAATACATATCTTTCTCTTTTGCGTTTTTTATCTTATAGAAACCAATAAAATATATTTATTTTGTTTTGAACACATTGTGTTAGGTATTGGTTCATTTTAGGTTCGTCGGAAAATGTCGGAACGGAAGTGTCTTAATAGAAACGGTATGTCTTAACACTAGGTTCCTTGCTATATCTTCTAAATGTAAACACTGCCTCGAGTAGGAAATTTCCAGATTTGTCACTATAATAATGATGCAATGTAACCATAATAATTTGAATGACAGCTTAATAAAAGTTCATCAAATTTGAAAATGTTGTTTACAGAAAAACTGATAGGCAGACATCAGGACAAGCGAATATAAATAATAACTTATAAAATCGATAAAATATTTTAAAATACAACTTGTCAAATATACTTTAGGACGTTGCAAAAGTAATGGCATATAATACTTTATAATTATGGCTGAAAGAAGAAACTCCCCTCCGTATTCGGTTGGGTGGTCAGACTGATATGTTTTTACTCGATGTTTACAAATAATGACGCTTTAGTAAAACGACCGTTAACGAGACTCTGTATTAGAGTGTGATTGCAGAAATTATACTATTTATATTGTGGTAAAAAGTTAGATGTATGAGAATAAGAACAATTTGTAATAAGAATAAAGAATAATTTAAATAGAAATTTTTTGATGGCTTATATTTTTTGCAAGAAATAGTTAATACTTTTAATTCTACACTGAATAAAATTATATATTAAATTTTTTTTTTTATATTGCATATATTGATCTATCTCAGGCATTTTACGAGAGTATATTAGTCATAGAACTGAGAACTGTAACTGTAAAACCGACTGTTGTGGGATCGATCCCCACTCGAGGAGATGAAACATTTACTTAAATTTATATTTCCATTTCTTCGCTCTGGTGTCGAGGTTAAGCGCGGTGTTGAGTTCTGCCACTCAACACGCAATACCTCCAGAATTCGGCAGAAAGTGGGGAACGGAGTGTCTTAACACTAGGTTCCCTCTGCCTACCCTACTGTGTGCGGAATACAGCGTGAAGCTGATTTAATTTTTTTTATTTTTTTATTTAAATATTTTATGTCAATGCTTTTGAATGCGGCTCTGCCAATCTACATGCCAGGTCCCGAATTCAGGCGAAAAGTGGAGAGCAGGGGTCCCATGGACAACGAGTGCATCTAAAAACAAATATACTAAAATTTGAACCCACAACCACTATGTGCGCAATCTGAGTAAAAAGATTTTTTTATAAAATAAAAATTACTATTAACACATTGTCTTTCCCTTTTTCCTAACTTCAATTTAATGTGATATAATCGATTTTATAACAGCAATTTATATAAAACTCACATTGCATAACACGTATCCCTCGTAATAATGGGGAATGTAAAGAACTGAGTGGTGCTTCGTCCCCTCTGTCTACATCGTAAAGGATAGCGTGTAGTTAAAAAAGAAATCTAGATTTACGCTTTAGGAATTTACTTTTAATGGAATAATACTTTAAAACACCCGTGAGGCAGTTTTAAAGTGGCTAAATCTAGACGAGAGTTGTGAGTTCGATATAGGTTTCTAGAATTATTGGTGTAAAATATTTTCTTAAAAATTGCTATGGAAAGTACACAATAGAAATAATATACAAGGTTTTTTTTTCTTTAATAAATGAAAAGCTAAAGCTGAACTAACATTTGGATCAGATCATAAAGAATGATTGTAGATTCAAATTTAACGTATATGATAGAACAGGCTTTTAGTAGTTCAATTACGACAACAGTAATAAAAATAAATGTATATTGTCGTCGTCAGTGCAGGTCCTTGTAATTGAATTTTTTTTTTTTTGCATAAGAATGATTACTAACTAAACTCAGCCGAGAATGGGTTAAAGTATCCCTTAGTCTAGTAGTATAATGTTAAGTTAGCTTGTGAGCACGATGGATCTATAAAACAGTACAACCTATAGTATTTATTGAAATGTTTAAAATTAAGTATTAAATATAATTGTTAATATATTGAGGCCAGACGTGGCGCAGAGGCACAAAGTGACTGTAAAATTGATTGGTTGTGGGATCGATCCCCAATCGAGGAAATGAAATATTTATTTACATTTATATTTTAATTTCTTTTGCTCTGGTGTCGGGGCAAAAGCGCGGCGTTAAGTTCCGCCACTAAACACGCAATGCCTCCAAAATTCGGCAGAAAGTGGCAAACGGAGTGTCTTAACACTAGGTTCCCTCTGTATACACTGCTGTGTGCGGAATACAACGTGAACCTGATTTTTTGTTTTTTTTTTTATATTAAATATTTTATTCCTTGACGGAAAATCGAATCTATAATCGTCGCAATCGCACGCTTGTGACCCTGCGCCACGATGGCCTCGGTTAGGTTAAGTAATAGATTTAAAACGAAATGAGTGGAAAATTTAAGAAGATTGTGTGAAAGAATTACGGAAGACATAACAGTATACTCTAGAACATAGTCCAATTTTCTACGTTTCACGAAAATGTGAAAATATTTTAATTCAGTATGTGCATTTTGTTACAGTACTTTCAAGCGGCCAATTTTTCGTTAAACTGTCAGAATTGCTGGTTTACTTATTTTTATTTAGTTAGTCATGAATAATAAAAACAAACATAAGGATAATAATAGATAAATATATAATAGATAAATATAATAATGGATAATAATAGATAAATATTTACTAAAAAGGATTTTTTTTTTAAGAAAATAGGAGGTTATAATAATAAATAAAAAACACATTAATATTTTTTAATTTGACAAAAGCAAGGCTAAAATTTCAAACATACGAAACAATACCACCTAAAATAAAATAAAACTTAAATAAAATAACAAAATGAGACCATTCGAGGCGCAGGGGCACAAATAGTGCCTGTAAATCGACTGATTGTGGGTTCAATCCCCACTCGAGGAGATGAAATATTTATTTACATTTATATTTTCATTTCTTCGCTCTAGTGTCGAGGGGAATGCGCGGCGTTAAGTTCCGCCGCTCAACACGACTGAAATTGGCGGAAAGCGGGAAACGGAGTGTCTTAACACTAGGTTCCCTCTGCCTACCCTGCTGTGCGCAGGATACAGCGTAAAGCTAAAAAAAAATCATACATCCTTTACTTTACATAGCATATACAATATTTATACGATTTTTTACACTACGTAGTACACTATAACGACTTTTAGCTTACCCCGTTCGCCTCTAAAATATTAGCAGTAATATGCTCGAGGGGACAATTTATACTGTAGCTTATGGTGTGATTGTTAACTACGCTGCAAAGATTATACGTTATTTAGTGTTATAGTCGCACGATACCGAAGTGCAAAGTAGTTACCAGTTAGTCTGGATTTTCTAAGCCAGCAATAGTTTTGTTTTCTATAGAGAAATATGTTTATTTTACATTTAGATAACGATATTTCGTATTGTAGATATCTAAGTTTGTTTAAAATGCATTTCTGGACACGTAAAGATATTTACGTATTTTGTTTAGTTGATCGTTCTAGGTTCAAGTCCCTGAGTGAAGGTATAGTTTCACGCTGCATCCCGTATTTAAGAGGGAAGGCAAATGGAACCTAGTGATGAGACACTCCGTTCCCCATTTTCCGCTCTATTTTCAAAAAAAAATGTATTAACACAAATTTTCATGTAACATTTATTTAATATAAATTTATTCATGAATACACTTTTGTCACTATCGTCATTATTAGCTTCTTTATTACATTTACATTTACAAACTAATTAAAATATTATTTCTTTACTTTATCAATAAAAATACTAAACATATATATTAATAAAAAGTAAATAAACACCGTAGAACCTGATTCAGTTTTTTGCGGTTCCGCTCGTCGGCAGCACGAAACATAATACTCAACAAAACAGAGTAAAAACTCAATGGATCCACTAATACGACCTAATTATGAAAGCTATATGTCATGGGAATAACGACAGACGTACGGCGGGCGCATTTATTATTAATAAAGGCTATATCTATATATACAGATTTATTGTGAGAGACCAGCTAGCGACCGCTTGACCGTGCTAATATATTAAATGATTTGGGAGGAATTGAAGTTTTTCTTGTTTAAAATTGTTTTTGTTTTGTTTGTATTGTCTATTGTTTTGTGTGTAGATGTGATTTGATTTTATTATTTACATCTGATTAGTAAAATGAAAGAGGATTGACGTGAATTCAAAGAAATAAATTCGTATTCAAAAGTGTTCATTTTCATACATACAAATATATTATTATATTATTTAACTAGTGTAAATAATCTTATTTGATTTATTTTAAGTGACATTTCTTTCTATTTTGTATGATAGTTTAGTTATAAAATTTATATGAATTGCATATCTTCATCATTAGGAGATTTAAATTATTAATATTCTTTTACATATTTTTTTTCAATAAAGGACCCTGTTTTACTGCTCCACGATGGTTGCAAATATAATTCTATAGCAGGGTAGGCACAGGAAACCTAGTGCTGATGACTAGTGCCCCGCTTCCTGTTGAATTTTCGAGGCATTGCCTACTGAGTTGAACTCAACGCCGCGCTTTACCTAGTTACCAGCGCGAAATCATAATATTAAAGAATATTTTCCCCTAGTGGGAATCGAACCCACAACCGCAGCGTTTACAGTCACACGCTTGTGCCTCAACGGCCTCACGCAATCCTATATCAATACATCGAATGGTTAAACTTTGTTCCGGACACGCTTGCCATGTCAGGCCACTGGTCAGTTAAAATCCATTCGGTGTCTAACTGCTATACCAATTGACACATGCCAACTGTCGAGCCAATAGACAAAGCCAGCTATGGCTGACTAATCTGTACTATTTATTCTATGCAAGAATATTCGTTATTATTTTTTATTCTTTTTTTAAGTTTCATTTTATATTTTAAAATTTGTGATGTATTTGTTTGTAAGGGTATATTGCAGTAGAAATAATTTTTAATATTCATGTTATTAATGTCATTGAGGACGACGTGGTGCAGGGCTACGATTGTTGTTATAGGTTGTAGGTTCCATTTCCGCTCGTTAAATTAAATATTTTCTATTTTCATTTTCTTGCTCTGGCAACGAGGCAGAGCGCGGCGTTAAGTTCTGCTTCTCAACACGCATTGCCTAAAGGAAAGTGGCAACAGTAGTGTCTATGGGAAACGGAGCGTAACATTAGGTTCCCAGGTTCTCTTTACCAATTCTTTTATGAGCAGGATACAGCGTAAAGCTAAGAAAAGCAAAACAAAGTATCATTATTTTGTTTGTAGCTTTATTTAGACGAGATATTTCGCAAAAAATGTCTATTTTTCAGAAATTTCATAAGCCTGCAATGGTTGTTTCGTTTAAACTCGAATAAAGTAGGAATGCAAACTGCAGTTTATGTAACTACCTGTGGTTATGACTTATGGTTAGTTCTACATAAAACGGTAAAGTTACTTTTGTGGATTTGTATAGTGGATTTGAGTTATTTTGTGCTGAACAACTGGAAACAATAGTTTAAAATGTAATTTTTGTCATTTAATGTTAACTATTCTAGGTAAATTATATTATTTAAACTATGAAAGGTGCTCTATCAACACTACAATGAGTGTAAGTTCACAATCAATATTTATCGTTTCTATTATTATTCAAGATTAGACACTCCATGTTCGAAAATTAATATAATAATATCGATAATTAAATAATAATATCGATATTTGAATTGTGCACATCAGTGAAACTTAATTGTATTGTTATTTAATAAACTAGTATTTGTATATGATTTAGTTAGTACCTGTAGATCATTAAAAGTTTTAAAATATAAATATAAATAAAATATTTATTTTTATACTTGTTGTACTTGAATAGATACAGCTAATCTCGTATTAAATTACTTTATTTCCTATAAAAGCTATTGTATTATTTTTAACTCACCCTATGTATGTATACTGACTATCCTGCACATAACAGAATAGTCAGAAATAACCTTATATGAAGATAATTCTCCATTCTCCGCTCTAATTCAAGACAAAACATAAAAAAGAATCAATAAAAATAATACATACATATTCCACAAGTGAAAATCGAACCCACAGCCGTATGCTTAAAATCGTTCTAATTAAACGTATCAACATCACCGTGACGGTGCTAAAAGTTGATTTAAACCTTTGCAATATAAAGAATAGAATACAAGAGTCCATGAGAGTACATTATAGCGCCTATTACAGGTTAGTATAAAAGTAAGGTCACAGGTCTATGGATGATGTTGACGCTTCGCCTTTGACTTCGAGTCACTCACACGTCCATTTCGCTCTATGCTCCTATTATTAATTTATAGTATGGCTTTAAAAGCTATTAGTGATTGTGATTTTCCAATGTTTAAGGATTTAGAGCATTTTTATATCTTGATAAGCTATTTTATGTTTTTGGGTTTTTTTTTCTTTTTTTTTTTTCTCCGTTCGCCTTCCAAAATAGGCGCAATGTATGTTTTTAAGATACACTATATAAAACCATATTCTTTAATAGAAGTTAATTAAAAAAGTTGCTATTATTTTTAATCCATAAGTACCTACCTTGCTGAGGATACTTTTCTTTAAATGTTTACTTAATATATAATAATTATTTTAAATAAATATTATAAAATTATTAAATTTATAGACATAGGGTTTTCATAATTTTGCAGACTATGTTTCATTAGTTATGGCAAATAAACTACCTAGTCTTAAGACACTCCGTTTCCTACTTACCGCCGAATTCTGGAGGCATTGCGTGTTGAGTGTCTTAACTTATCTTATAAGTTTTAAAAAATTTTTGGGCTATTAAATTTAATATAATTTGTTATAAAATATTACCAAATAAAAAATAAGTGCTTCATAATTTTATGACTTATTGGAGCAATAAAAAAGAATAGAAAAACAATTTCTAAAATTAGTAATATTCGGAAGGGCAATCTGACGTGATTGCAGTTTCGAGCAAAAAAAAGTAAAATTAAATCTTATAACATAAAACTATACAAAAGCTTATAACTTAAACACATATCGTACATTGACCATGACTGCCCGTGACTTCGTACTATTACACGATGAAAAGCTAGAATATTTTAACATTATCTTCATGGACAGCACGCGACATTTCTGTATGCCTGCCAAAACTATATATACACAGTAAATATTGTTATAATATGCTTTAGTAAAGTTATAATAAGTAAAAAAAAACAGTTTCTCGCTGTATCCCGTACACAGCAGGGTAGGCAGAGGGAACCTAGTGTTAAGACACTCCGTTCTCCACTTTCCGCCAAGTTCTGGCCGAGTCTTAATCTTATTTATATACCAAAAATCAAATTCTATTTCACCAGAATGAAGAAATTACAATATTAAATATTCAATTTACTCAACTGGGATCGAACTCACATCCTGTCATGTTTACAGTCACACGCCTGGGGCACCAGCGCCACGACTGGCCCCAAGTTCCTAGCAACTGTTAATTCCATGTACAACATATCGAGTTGATATTTTTTTATAAAACCTATTCTAATATTAATAGGCTATTATCAGAACCGTTTGAAATCTAATACCGCGGCGTCAACTAATTGATGCTGTCAGTCAAACGAAATGTACGCGTGAGAGTATAATTTGATCATCCCTCGGGAAATACTTTACTATGGACTTTTTACTGTTTCTTTACAATCTGTTGTAACATGTGCATTTTATAAATGTATTAAAAATCTGTATGTATGAATTGTAAGAGGTTATACAGGCGCAATGGTATAGTTTGATTTCACACACACAAACACGAAGGCTGTAGGTTGAAATCTGGAGAATTTATTTATTTTTGTTTCTTTTCATACATTTGGGTGGAAAACTAAAATATCTCTCTCTGTATCTTTCTGCCTACCGCACTACATGTGAAATTTGATAAGTTATATTTAAAATATATTTAAATAAATATTTGAGTGCAACAAGTACAGTACTAAAAAAAATCTTTATTTTATGAAATGAGCAGAAACTTCAAGATGTACAATAAACTAATTTAAATTTATCTTTGTGCACAATTAACATTTCGATTATTGTGTTAGAAAAAAGTAAGCGTTTCACCAACATGCACCAGAATGCGCCGCCGGAATTCGGGGAAAAGTGAGGAGTATTTTACACTAAGTTCCTTTCTTCTATCTACCCTGCTATGAGAAGGATACAGCGTGAATCTAAAAAAAGTATGTTTTTTTACTATACGCTTTGTGTTAACAAAGTATTAAGACATAAAGCTCTTTGTAAATAGCTGTAATATTCCTTTAAACTTTTAAGTACAAAATTTTAACTACTCGTTATATCAGACAGTTGAAATTTACTTTTACTTTATGTCTTAAAATGTAAATAAGTAGAGAAGTTTGCTATTTGCCAAGAAAATCACGTTCGTCGTGTTGACAGAGTCTTGTCGGCTTTTCCAGTGGATTATTCGCGGGATCTACCTAATGTCATGCATGCGTTTGGTTGTGTTTAAGATTAACGCAGTGTTTACTTTTGTGATTTCAGCCCTCAATGGGAAACGACTTACGGTTTTGTTAAGTTGACTTGCAAGTCAATTTTTAATCATAATTTATAAGAAAATGTCTGTTATTTTATTTGTAAACGTTTAAATGGTAGTGCAAATAATAGTTAAATATCTCAAAGTAGTGATTTTTTAAATAAAGTGGAATTAAAAATGGATACTGAAGATAAGATTATTTAATTTTTCGTGTTATCGTTTTTCGTGTCAATGTAAATCTATCGTATTTGAAACAAATATATAATAGTTTGTTTTATCATTTCTACTTGTTTATTATTAGACTTTAGTGACTAAATAAATACCTACTTGTAAAATAGACGTTCCCAAGATCCCATCATCTCAGTGTCACTAACGGTAAAATATCCAAACGTATTGAATTTAACAAACGTCATATTTCTTTTCTATAAATCTATTTCCAAATACGGTCAAGCTAGATATCGATAAAAGTTTCAATATTTTGTTCCGACATCATTTGATTGTTTACATTATGCCACACGTCAAATGTAATTTACGGTTCCGATTTTTTTATAGTAAAAAAAAATTAATATTCAATATCATATTGGTGTCAGTCGTGGCGCAGTGACACAAAGTGTGACTGTAAAACCGATTGGTAATGGGTTCGATCCCCAATAGAGGAGATGAAATATTTACTTAAATTTATATTTCCATTTACAGGCATGCACGGCGTTGAGTTGTGCCACTCAACACGCAATGGCTCCAGAATTCGGCAGAAAGTGTGGAACGAAGTCTATTAACACTAGGTTGCCTCTGCCCTTCTGTGTGCAGGATACAGCGTGAAGCTAATTTATATTAGTGCTTATGAATGTTTGGTTTCGTATTTGTAATTTTTTAATTTCAATAATAGTTAAGGAAAAAAAATGTATTTTTTGTCATAATGGTACAAAAATGTTGTAACTTACATGGCAAAATGATAAATTAAAAAGAAAATGTCATTAACTATATTTTACCTAACCAGTACCTACATATATATTATATGAATTGTTTGTTAAATTTGTATTATTTTAGTTGATCGAAGGCAACGATTGTGACTTTAAAACAATATTTAGCATTAGTGGGGACCGGAGAGTCTTAGCATTGAGTTCCCTCTATCTACCTTGATGTGTTCAGAATATAGCGTGAAGCTGATTTTATTATTATATAGGTTGTACTTTATATTTTTTATACTCTAATTAGACAGCGTCAAATCGCAGGACCCAACACGAAATGTATAAAAAAAAACAAAGTCACTCTTTATTGCCTTTGTAAATTATTACAATATGTCCAAATAAATAGATTTATAATTGCAATAAATATAAATATATATAAATAAAAGTCGTATATAAATATTACTTAAGACAATGGAAACCAACTCGAACGGAAACAGTGCCGGCACTCGCCAAACACGGAAGCTATTCGAGTATAGTACATGCTGGTGATCGTCCGCCAGGATTTTATTTTTCCATTTTAAACTTTTTATACCAACGTGAGTTACTTCTAAAAGAATGTGGCCTTTTCTATTTTCTGTTTGTTTTAATAATAGTATGATTTCTACAGTTAGTCGTTGGAAAAATTGTGATAGTAAAAGACCCCTTTTGCTGACAAACAAGCGATGCGTGTATTTCATATATATCGCTTATGTATATTGTTTCAATATTTTATAATGTGTGAGAATTAATAAAAATAACAAGAAATTCAAATAAACACATTTCAATAGTTCGAAAATTGAAAATTTATAGATTTTACGTAAACATAGTTTCTGAGTAGAATTCTATAAAAGAATCAAGTATTTTATAAAAAAAAGGTTATTTATTCTAACAGAGACTATACTTTTTTAATTAAAAACTATTACTTATTAAAAATATTTAATTTTTAAAAAAAGATTAACTTTACGTTGTACCCGCACACAGGAGTGTATGCAAAAGGAGCTTAGTGTTAAGACACTGTGTTCCCTACTTTCCGTCGATGAAGATATTGGGCAGATATTGCGTCGAATTATGAAGGTATTGCGTGTAGAGAGGCGAAACTCAACTTTGCTCTTTGCCTCCATGGAAATGGCGGCAAAAATGGAAACGCGGCGTTGAGTTCCGCTTTTCGACATACAATACCTCTGAATTCGGCGGAAAATGCGAAGTGGAGTGTCTAAGCACTATTCTCTCTGCCTACCCTACTATATGAGGGATATAACGTGATAAAAAAGGCTGTAACAATATATCGAAAGCAATAGTGCATTCCGCGCACGATGGTGGAACAAAGCGATGCATTTAATTGTTCTATGATACGACGCTAATGCACCTGTCAAGAAAACAAAGAGAACCAGATAAGTCTGAAATTGAGGTACGTTTTTACCGAGCACACGTCTAATGTAAATGTTTATACTGTTAGATACAGGATACATAATGATCATTTGGTACTCAAAGGCTATTAGGCTTAGACCGTCGTGGTATAATGGGAGAGCGTCTAATTAACCACGCGATGTTTGTGAGTTCAATTCCCACTCGCGGGAATGGTACTCGCTTTGGCACATGAAGTTGAGGTCAGTCAACTTCAAAATGTCTTGAAAAATCGGTGGAAAGTGGGAAACGAAGTATCTTAACACTAGGTTCCCTCTACCTTCCCTGCTATCTGTGGAAATAGCGTGAAGCTAAAAAAAATTAAGTGCGTTGAGTTGCTATTTAACATGCAATATCCTAAGAATAGGATGAAAAGAGTAGAACGGAATGTTTTAACACTTGACTCCATCTGTTTACCCTTGTGTTATGCAGACAAAAATTAATGTTTTACTCAACGATAATCATGATTATATCGTATCAAAATATATAAGACGCTAATTGATTGCTTCTCGCTTGGAAAACAGGACAGTTTTTAGATTGACTAGGCTATAAGTAAATTGAACGTCACTCGCTTAATCTACGAGAGAGGTGCTTGAGAATAAAAAATCTTTCTCACTTTCATATTAATCTTGCTAAAAGCCTATATAGCACTATAAATATACATATATGATAAAAATAGCTTTTTGCTTTTTAATGTATGAAGAATATTCTTAAAGATAGAACATAATTCACATGATATCTTCCATCGGTGTCCAAATGAACGACCAGACGCACTGGACGTAATTTAATAAACAAAGGAGTAAGGACCCGACGTTTTAATGCCACCCCTCGCATGGCCATCTGATAATGCATCATAACTGGTTCCTTAGATAGATAGTATTGTAAGGAGGTAGCTCCACTTCGTTATGTGCTACTACAGTACGGTTATCGTATGGGTTGTGGAGCTATTAATAATAAACAGTAATATCTGATGTTATTCGGAATGTTTCTAATCAAGCCAAAGTGAAAGGTCATGCATGGGTTTCAATTCAGCTTGATTTTTTTGTGTATATTGTCATTATGTAGTAAACAATTGCCAACCTTAAAATCAAAATCTATATTTTATTTTAGGTATTATACCTACATATTTAATGTCTTAACAAAATATTTTAATGTTTTTTGCATTCACGATGTTATCTATGTAAAGAAATGTATGACAGCTCCATTCACCTTTAGCCTAATTTTCGAGACATTACGAGTGCGCATCGAAGCCACAACCGTCGTGCTTAGTAAAGTCAGACAATTTGATATATGTTTTGTATTTTTCAAATTCTATAAAATGAAATCGCTCAATATAAAATTTATATAATCTAACCTACTTTCTATATCACAAATAGTAAAGAAAATTTATATTAAACCTTAATAAAAACTCATCTTTCATAGTTTTATTAAATTCCAGGCACCGCGATTATTCACGCCCAGTTTGCAGCAGATTTTCCTTTGAAACAATTATAAAACTGATAAGAAGGAAATTCTTTACTTCTGGCATTTAACAAGATTTCTCCGAGAATAGTTTAGAGAAATTGATAACAATCTTGTAATCTGCCTACGTAACATCCCACGTAGCTTTTATTTGCTTGGACCACCGTTTTATATCATGCAATGTTAAAATTAAAGTATTTACTTATATAGGAGAATGGACACGGAAAGGATAACGTACCGTCGCTTTATAAAAGTCATATATTTAAAAAAAATGAAAGTGTTATACACTTTCGTAAGAAAAAAATATTTATTGAAGAAAAAAAATAGTTTTGCCAAATAATTATTCTTAGCAATAGATAGTCTTTGGATAGTGGAAATTTATAAAAATCTCCTTTCGAAAATGCTTAACAACACAAATAAGTTGTGACAACGTACATAGGTCGATAAGAACATATGGCTTAGTTGGTCAGAGTGCTTGGACGGTTTCCAAGTCACGCTGGTTCAAATTACACTACGTTTAAATGTTCATACGTTTTCTAAATATTTATTTTCTTTCTTAATTTTTCTTAAGTGTCAAATAACAAAATGTTAAAAATATTTAATAAAAAATGAGCACTCTCTTGCCAAACGATAATTCTAAGTAATTGTTCCAGGGTAGCGTAAAACTCTAGAAATATCCCTACAAAGATATAATACTTACAACATAAATAAGTTGTAGCAAACGTATAAGAATTTTGACGTAACTTGATGAGATCGTATGGTTTAGTGGTCGTTTGGATGGATGTTCCAACAAAAGAAAGTTCAAATTCAAATTAGCTCACTCTCTCTTTTATACGTTTTCTAAATAAGCAATAGGTAGATTTTATTTTCAGTTATTTTCTATATGCCTTCAAATAAATATCAAGAACTTTCCTTGAATTTTTTTTATTCAATACAAACAATGAATTAAATAATAACTTTTTTATTTTAGAAAAATCTCTTTTGTTTAAATTGTATTAGGTTTTATAGAGTAGTTAAAACTGCGGTTCTATTTAAATTGGTGATAATAAAAACACTATATATAATTAAAAATAATTAAAAAATATTGTGTTAGAACTTTTATGAAAGACCGACATTACGCGGTTTTATTACTTTAATGAATACTATTGTGATGGTAATAAACATTTTTATTATTTATTAAAGGAATACTTTTTCAAATTGCAAGGCACATAACTTATAATTGTAAAATATGCATAAATTAATGAAATATTCATCGAAAAGCTATGACTGTATTAATGCTCCATATGAAAATGTCCTCGCCTGAAGTAAGCAATAACCTCTGATTATGTAATAAACGGTGGGAGCCCAGTGCTAAATTACATTACGCCTTGAGTAGCGGAACTCAACGCCGCGCTTTATTTTCTGGTAATGGGAAATGTAAACAACTAAATATAATAATTTTGCCGAGTGGAAGTCGAATCCATAATTGCTTTTACAGTCAAACGTTGTCCGTTGGCCCTCGAATTGCGGCAAGGTGGCCAGTCATATATTTATAGTAAAATCATTTATTATTTTTCTTTACATATTACATTGTAAAGAAATCCATTCCATTTTGCAGGAGTTATGCCTTATAGCCTACGTACACTATATAGTGGTATTTTATTTATAATTCACTAAGAACAAATCGTACTACAAAGAAGAAATTAATTGAAACGCCTTTAAAGAATAATTAAAACGGGCGTGGGACGTGATTTATTTAGTACAAGATTAAAAGATTACGATTTTAGATTCCCAGACTCTGATTCGATTGATGGACTTCAATATCTTTTATCTTTAAATATTTATAATATCTAAGATTTTTTTCTTAACGAAATATTTAATATTTTTATTTCGTCGCTTCAATGTCAAGGCAAAACCCAGCTTTGAGTTCTGCCACACTACACGCAATGAACTCCAGACTTCGGCAGAAAATGGAGAACGGAGTACTCTAACTTTTAACTCTAGGTAGGTACCCTTCTGCTGAGTGCAAGGTACAGCGTGAAGCTAAAAAATAATAATAATATAAATAAAACATTTAAAAGTGCTGAATTACAAGCGGTCCAAAATACAGAATGAATATGTAAATTTCTGTAGGTCTGCGCCGTTCAGCTGACACGAATTTGGCCGAAAAACGAAGAACGGTGTGTCTTGATACTAGATCGTGACACCAGGCACCACCAGTATAAAAATGAGACGTATATTTTTTTTTCAATAAAGTAAAATTTTGAGAAATACCGACAAAAGAACTACATCATTTCAAATAAACTGAGGAATCAAAAATCATATCTGCCTTTGATATTGCTATCGCCAAAGTCTATTTATTATTCTGTTATGTGCAAATACGTTTCTACAAGCTTAAATTATAGGGGTCCCGATAACCCAGGCGGGCGGGGTGCGCCTTAATTAAATAATTATGACATATTGTGCGACCATTTCAATGGGGGAGTGGTCCCGATAAGAATTATGTGGATCGCGTACCAAATGAAAGGCTTCGATTGAATTTTAATGTTATTGTTTTAGTTTCATATGTTTGTATACATTTCTGATATTTTTTGACATATTTTATAGACACTTAATTTTTTTTTCAGATATATATCGCGGACTAGACAGAGAGGACGTAGTAACACAGCACTCCGTTCTCTATGTTTACCAAAACAAAGAAATGAAAATAATTAATTGCCACAAATAGTATCGAAATAACAAACATAGTGATGTCGGTCAAACGCATTTCCACTGCGCTACGATGGCCTCCGTGATAGTAAAATAGTTACTTAAGGTTATTCAATGAAAAAATACAGCAAAGGTCGCATTTCATATATTTTTTATCGCTAAAATTAAATTAGCTTTGTGCAGATTAGAAGGTTGTTTTTGAGGTAGGAAGGAGGAGAAATTTACTAAATTTAACGTCAGTCTTGTTGTGCTCGATTTAAACTTTACAATTTTATTATTTTACAATAATATAATTGAAATTCATATAATCTTTTTCTACATATTCTTTAATTATTCTTGGATAGAGTAATATTTTTTATCAATCAACATTATTTTTACAGTTACATCAATAATGGAATTGACATATTTAAAATAACAATAAATAATATAATACAAAAATATTTTAAATTCTTACTTATGCCAAATGTATTTTGAACCCGCAACTACGATAATTATGCAATACGGCGTATCTCAAAATATTTCAACTGCACCTCGATGGTGTCCTTTAGCATAAAACATTATTTTTCATTAATCTTTTTAAGAAATGCATCTCTCTCTTATAATTAAGTCACATTTTATTATAATGAGATCCAAACAATGGGTTCCATTTTTATTTGTTGTATCGCCCGATGGAACATACAATATACCCATTTACATTTTAATCACTGTACTGGATAAAATCAATATACAGTTGTAATTTCGACAATTCTTTGGTGCGCTTGGTTATGATACATTTTTTAATGCAAATATGTCTGTCGTTGAGGCCATTCTGGTACAGTGAAATGCGGTTGGTTCTTCACAAAAGGGTATAAGTTATTTTTGTTTCTCCAGTCAAGCAAGATTAAGCACAGCGTTGGGTTGGTCGCTCAGTCTTGTAGTGAAAAGCTAAGGATGGGATGTATAATACTAGTTCTTTGGTGACCCTATTTTACAGGATAAAACGTCGAGCTTAACAAAAATAAATAAAAACTGTATCATATCGCACACAGCAGGGTAGGCAGAGGGAACCTAGTATTAAGACACTCTGTTCCCCACTTTCTGTCGAATTCTGGAGGCATTGCAGGTTGAGTGGTGGAACTCAATGCGGCGACACCAGAGCGAAGAAATGAAAATATAAATTTAAGTAAATATTTCATCTCGAGTGAGACCGAACTCACGACCAGTCGGTTTTACAGTCACACTTTGTGCCCCTGCGCCATGACTGGCCACAATATACTGCATGAAGTACATCTTAAATACTAGAGCTACTCCTGAGAAACATTGCATATAAGAAAAGCACAGAAAACATGTGAGCATATACTTTAAAAACTTTTTAAAAGCAACATTTTTAAAATATTATTTTTAATGAAAACAAGGAAATACTAAGATGTTTAAAGTATATTTTACCTTTATTAGTGTTTATTAAAATGTATCACGCGTTCGCCGTGGCTGACGTTCGGTGACGGATTACTTCCTTACACAAATATCTTTAGTATGTTATTCAAATTTATAGCAATGGCTTGTAAGTTTAAAAATTTAACAAAATTTAAATAAATGTGGTAAAAATATTTACGTGTTTCTTGTTTTCATTTTGTCAATGTTTTTGATATATGTTTAAATATTCTAAGCTTTCCACTTTAAGCGACCTCTTGACGATACTAATTGGTATAATAATTATATTATTTTTATTTAATTTACTTTAATTTACTAGATAACGTAACATGAAAAATCACGAATGTCTGAAGCATCCCCGCAAAAATTTAAAGAAATTTTCTATTTTCTCTTACATTTACTGACTTATCTACATACCAAATTTTTTCTTTTTGAGTGCAATAATGTCAGTATGATATCATCATTCAGTCACTTTAACTATAGAGCTTAAGTAAAAAAAAATACATTTCTGTATGCCTATTTATATACAGTTCAGGAGATCTAAGTTAAGCGTTGAATTTGTGTGTTGTATAGTATAAGGGAGAGGTAACGTCGGCCGTCAAACGCAGTATAGCTTTGGCCTGGCATAAACTGGTTAATAAAGTTTTTTGTAAAGCAGCCTACATATTTAATTCTATATATTTTAGTTTTGTATTCTATTCATTAAGGTAAATTATTATTTTTATTTATATTTTTATTTATTAAAGTGAAAAATAAAATTGACACTCAAAAAAGGAAATAAATCGTAGAGACAACACATTATTAACTCAAACGACACATCAGACTACGAGTGGAAATTATGAGAATGCAAAGTTCGAGTGGAGAAAAAAATAAATATTTTCTTTTATTTATTTTTTTTATTAATCTGTAACAATAAATTTTATTTTAAAAGATACTCATACAAATTAAAACGTTGCGAACTATAACTATGTAAAACCTATTTATGGTCTGTCCAATTATGTTTTTTTAGTTTATTTATATGGTACTTCGACAACCTTCGAGAAACTTTTAACTTTTAATTAAACTTAGCTTATAACTTTACTAAAAAATAAAAGTTCTTTGTCCAATATATTTTTATTAAATTAAAACATTAGCACAAACATAAAATGATGCCGTATCAAGACATTAAAAGCTAAGCTTTTTTAAGTTTCCAAGAACTTTCCAAGGCATAACATTTGAAATGGGTAAACAAAGATTTAAAATTCAATTAAGGGACGATTCGAACGTGACAGGGCTTACCAAAACGATTAATAAAAAGTGCGGTATACGACAAAGGCGGTCGGGCTTATCCTGTTGCTTAGTGATTTTTAATGATACTACTGGCGTGTGCTCAGTTATATTTTTATGCCGTTGTATTATTTGGAATAGTAAAAAATTACGAGTAAAAAAAATATATAAAAAAACCATACCTCTTATAACAAGCAGTCGATTAACAGGCACACTTTATGCCCCTGCGCCACGACTAGTTTCAAAGAAAAAAATATTTACTATTAATAGAGCAAAACGAATTAAGTATATTTTTCATTACCAAAAATAAATTTTATGTAAATATCTCAATACTTAATGCCGACTTACTACTATGTGAATTATTAAATTATTTTTATAACTGTATATTAATAACTTGAAATTGGAAAATTCATATAATGCTTATGGAATGCACATGAAAAATGTTAAACCTTTATTGTTTCTCAGTTAATTGTTCGTTATTTTTTTTATAAATTTTAAGTTTACTATTTATATTGTCGAATTCTGGAGGCATTGTCTACTAAGTGACGGCATGCTTTTACCTTGTTACCAGAAGCGAAGGAATAAGAAATATTTTAATTCCTGTATTTAAGATCGAATCCAAAATCCATTGCGTTTACCTAAACTACGACGGGCCACAGAATTTTAAATAAAAAAAGTAATATTAAATATTTCAAGCTTCAATATTAAACATCTTCACGTGTAAATTTAAAAAAGTCAAAAAGCTAACAAAAGATAAAGCATGATTTAACGTTCCCAAATAAGAATTATGCGGCGTCAATACAGTATCAACAAAAAGAATTCATAAAAACCCTTTGTTCTTTGTCGCCCCTTATATGCAAATGCCAGTCTGATTTAGTGCCCATATTATCGATTCACGAACGTTGAAAACTGCATAATAGAGTCCGCACGTGAAATACCAAATTTTGGTCTTCGTGGAATATTTTGTGGAAGAAATTTGGAATAGACAATGGTTTGCCAATTTTTATAGTGGTAGAGAAAGGAAATGTATTTATTGATGAAATAATCATATAATGTAATTGTATTTAATCAATTTCTAGAAAAAATACTTTTTTTTAAGTTTTTTATTTAATGTTTTTGATTAAAATTGATTTTAACTAATTAAGAATGTTGGCTGTAATATACATGTAAGTCAATGAGAATTGTATTAATATAAGTTAGTTAGATAATGTAATAAGAAAATGGTACTTTATCTACACATTCCATATATGTATATTAGTATAGTATAATAATAGTATTGTATTATATAAGTTAGTTAAGTAATATAATAAGGAAATGGTACTTTATTTACATATTCCATATATGTATATATAAACAAGGGTTCACGTCACTTTCAATATTTTATGAGTAAAATATAAGCGTCTTTTTTTACTCTGTATCTCCCATATAATAGGGTAGAGAATTTAGTTATTTTTAATATTTTTAAAGTGTTGTTTCACACTTAGGAAAGAAAAATACCTACTTATTAAGAAAACGTATAAAAATTTTGAACGTAGCGTAGGATTTGAACCCGCGCCTCTTTGGAAAGCGTCCAAGTTTAGTGTTGATATATTTTGTGTAAAATTTTCGAGATACTACTTATTAAGCGCCAACATTCAACAATACGCTTTTCTACACAATTATACACTTATCAATACAATAAATATAAATAATATTTTAAAAAGTAGGCGTACAAGTATTTCACGATAAAATTGTTCATACAATATTTCGTAACTTGGTGTCATATTTCAAAAGCGGCCATATTTAGTTGAATGCGATTTATTGCTTTTGATATCGGGTGAAAATTGCTATAAATTAATCTATCCCGCGTTAGTCTGTGCATCATTGATTTCTCTCATTAGTTTTAAAAATGACTACCTATTTTAATATATTTTGATATTTAACTATTTTTTTGTGATATAATATTGTTTTAAATCGTCGTGGCGTAGTGAGCGCGACAGTGTTGGGTTCGATTTACTCAAACAAGACAGAGTTATTTAAACAATAAAATGATCTATGTTAAAAATAAAGTTTATAAATATTTTACGTTTTGTAATATTAGTACGTATACTAATATTACAAAAATGAGGAATTTATTTGGTTAAACGTAAAGTAAGTTTTGTAAAATTTCTATAACATTATTATTATAATGTATATCTTCAATTAAATTAAAATTAAATCAGCAAGTTATGTCCCGTACACAGCAGGGTAGACAGAGGCAACCTAATGTTAAGACACTCCATTCTCCACTTTCCGCCGAATTCTGGACGCATTGCGTGTTGAATGGCGGATCTCAACGCCGCGCTTTGCCTCGACACCAGTGCAAAGAAATGAAAATATAAATTGAAATAAATATTTCATTTCATCGAGTGTGGATCAAACTCACAACCAGTCGCATTCACAGACACACTACTGCGCCACGACTGGCCTCATATCTTCAAATTACATCGCGAAAAAGCTTCCAAATCTGATATCAATAACAAATTAGGTAAATTCGAGTGCGGACCCCACCGGCCATTGTTCTGTCACCCCCGTGTTGCTAATTGTGTATTTTGTTTGCCCTTTTGTATACGAGTGTGTCCTTTGAATTATTTGAGGCATTCAATTGATATCTGTATTCGGTAAGCCGCGTTAGCTGGGGTACAATATTAAACAGGTTTTATTAATAATAATAATTAAATTCTATTTTTTGGTTTTAGATAAGGTAAGTACAGCCAGGTGTTCACTATCTAATATGGGGCATATTTAGGATATCGTTCATCATAAAGATTCTAAATTAGTCGTGGTGCAGGAGCACAAGAGCGAATGTGACAGTGTTTTAAAGGGTATGGAGTGTTTTTACATTTGGTTACCAGGTTCCCTATGCCTAGCCTACGACATACATTGAAATGCTAAAGAAAAAAAACAAAATAAAGAATCTTGAGGGAAGTCTAAGTCTAGCGATGGGTCGTAAGGTTCATGATGATAATATCATTATTATCAATTGTTATAGTCAATTTGATATGTAACACTTACAATACTTTTTTTGGTAACCTCAATTTACCCGTTTTTCTATTTATGTCAAGGGTTTTAATTTTGTTGACCACTACTAAAAATATTTCAAATTACTAACAAAGTATGTAAAGCTATCAATTATAGTATACGATATTATCTGAATTTAGGAAATAACGTTAAACGTTGCACAATTTATTACATATATACATACATATTTTACTATTTTCTTATTAAATCTATTTAAAAAACAATAAAAAATAAACTACAATAATATAAATGAAGCCCTTGAAAAATCAATAACCACAAAATCGAATAAATGACCGTAACATATAAAAGTATATTTCTAATACATCGTCCAAACAATCCTCCTCTTAAATATCGACAATCCATACTGAGCCCTCGTCAAGCGTTCCATATGCCAAAGCGGCGACAATGGAATTAGTCGTCATTGAAAGTAGCGTACTAAATTCGTAGCTGGGTACGTGTAGCGAGTGCACTTGTCGGCCGGGGGTGACACTTTGAGCCCTTCCGATCCTGACATTATGACAATATGGCAACGGTATTGGGGCACAATGGCCGGTTATCACAGCTTTTAACCTATATTCATATAGTATTATAGTAGCGGCCCAAACGCGGTGTTGTACGCTTAATATTATTGGTGTAGTCAAATTTTATAAAATTTTTACATATTGTAAAATTTGACTTTTTTGTGTTATTTTCTTGTAGAAGGTATAACTATAAAGTTTTATCTAAATTTGTTCAGTTGTTTTTGCGTAAAAGTGAAAAAAATATTTATGATAAACTTTCATATTTATAATATTCTTAAGTAAAATTTGTCACTCGTGATGAATTTATATTTCTGCTCTCTTTGTAATACGGTTGGCATTACAAAAACTATGAGATATTTTTTTGTTTCAGTTGTCAGAATTCAATGTTGGTCTTCTTAGTTGACTAATAGAATATGATTATCTTAACACTGGGTTCCCGGGTTCCATCTGTCTATACAGCTTAATGTGAGATTCAGCGTGAAGCTAAAAAAAATACATTAAGTCGGTCCTTTATTTTATGTTTTTATTTGTTTTGCTAAAAATATAATTCGACATTTACATTATAAGTAATATCAATCAGGAAGTCACATCCTTCACTTATGTAACATAATTAAAATTACAAACTCCTTTATAATTAATAATTGATAGCCTACACTGCTAAATGCGGGATACAGCGTGAAGCTCAAAAAAAATTTATATAAAACAAACTAACTTTACATATCTGTTATTAAAGCTAGATATATAATACATACATATAATACATTTATTTAAGCGTTTCAGAAAGAGAAAAAATAAATTTGGCCGCAAGCGCGGTTCGAAATATTCAATGAAGAGATTTTTATAAAAGAAAAAAAAATCTCATTTGCATCTCAAAAGAGATGCGAGTTAATGGGCGCGTTTCGTATGCGGGGCGCGTCATTTGCCACTCGTCGATATCAACCCTTACGACTTCGACTGCGGCTGTACCTCGGCTTATAACCGGCCATCTGTGAATATGAAGTAAAATAATTATTATTGGGTTTGTTGAGACGTTCTGAGTATCTGTATACTATTTGGGTACCCTGTAATAGTGATATTAGACACCGTTGTAATGCTTATATTTTTTTATTTAAAATTTTAGTATTGCCAATTAAAATTTATAAGTTTAAAATCTATATACCAAATTTTATGTATATGATAAAATACGATATTATACATCTTGGTATACTGGACTATATTCTTTTTACATATTTTTATTCATTTTTTATATATATTGTATAAAAAAATCAGCTTCACCTGATCTTGAACACAGCAGGGTAGGCAGAGAGAGGGAACCTAGTGTTAAGTTACTCCGTTCCCAACTTTCCGAATTCTGGAGGCATTGCCTCTACACCAGAGCGAAAAAATGAAACTATAAATGTAAATAAATATTTCATTTCTTCGAGTGAGGATCGAAGCCACAACCAGTCGCGTTTGCAGTCGCACTTTGTGCCACTGCGCCACGGCTCATATATTAAATTTTTATTATAATAATGAATACTTATATAATTATAATAGAATTGAATGAATGTACTCACTAAACGTTTCTTCTAAATTATTACTTCAAATTATTATTAAAAATCTCTCGATAAAATCACGTTAATGAAGAACGGTGCTCGAGATGTCGATCGATACTAACATCGGAATTGATTTTGTTCCTTTGACACGGCGCGATCGGACACACTGATATCATTTTGCGGAAGTGATTCGCTCTTCACTCGAACATCCATTGTTGGGCCCTGAATCTTCTGAATGTATACAATTTAATCGATAGAATCTGAAAATTTATCAATTATAACGATTATATCTCGCCTTTAGGAATGATTGACGTCTTCTTTTTCGATTTTTTTTATGACTGCACGTTAATTTGTGATGAAGTGATTTAATAACTTAAATAGTTTATTTTAAGAATAAGGCTTATAAAAAGTGTAGTATATTTTTTTATTTTCGGCATGACTCAGTTTTCGTGGAGAAGAGTTTACTTTATAGTAAATATTCAAAAATACATAATTATAAAGTTGTTAAGAAAGTGTACACATAATGCTTTGCTTCAGCGAAAAAAGAGATATATTTCTTACAAGTATTTTATTATTTTACTTTATATTTAAATTTATATGTTTTTTTTGTTTCTTGTACAGTGTTTTTGTATTTTTATAAGTTGTCATTTGAGAGTGTGATCTTTATTGTTTTTGCCCTTTTTGTTATTAATTATTATTATGAGGCATGTCAAATTATCCTTTAAGTAGGGTATACAATTTTTACAATCTCTCGTCTCGTCTTTTAAAGTAAAATATTATGGTACACAACGTTGGCGTCCTATTAAAAAAAAATGAAAAAAAGCAAAAAAAAAACACGCGTGTAACGTAAATGGGTTGAAAAGTTCAGATTTCACTAACTTCCTTATAATTTCACCTCATATTTCCACTAAATTAGCAAGCAGGCTATGAAACATGACCGCCGCCGTCGTACATATGGCGCTTCCCTTCCGCCAACAAGGGTTGACATTGACATTAAATTAATGTCACACATCGCGAATGCCCTCACGTTACGTATTCAATTGTAGCTTATGTAAAACAAACAGATTGGTGTGGGTTTTCGTATTTATTGTATTAATTGGGATATTTAATTTGTTAGTTGTGAGATTTTTTTTTATTATTTTTTTTTTTTTGAATATTGAAATAAGATAATTAAAGGTGGCTGTAGAAGCACAATGGAAAAGCATCTAACTGTGCAGTGATTGTAGGTTCGATTGCAATTTAGGGAAAATAATTATTTTAATTGCCTCGGTCTGGTAGCAAGACAAAGCGCGGCGTTGATTTCCGCCACTCAACTAGAAAGTGTATGTGGGATACAGCGTGAAATATTAAAAAAATTAAAAGTAAAATAAATTGCGACCTTTCTTACAATTAATTATAAAAGGACAATGTTAAAATTTTTAATAAGCATTTAGCCCACAATACAAAATATTTGCGAAATCCAATACTGTACGGAATCGTAATATGAATCTATTTACTTTATAAATCAATAAAGAATATGTCTTAAACGTGTTTTTCACATTCATGCGCTATCTCCCATATAGCATGCCTCCCGATTGTAAGACGTGGCCTACTTTACAAAGTAACGGAATTCAACACCGCGTATCATCTTACCGTAACAAGTCGCGGTGTTTTGAAAATTATTAATTTCCGCAAGTGGGAATCGAACCCAACAATCATAGTCAGACGATGTCCTAATGAGCCACGATGACATAGTGTCGAAAGTTCTTATCGGTTTTTTTTAAATGTATTTAAAAATGTTTTTACTTGAAATAAATTCTTAATAAATAAAATAAACATGTTTCTTATACACCATATTATTTATAAAAAAATGTATATTAAGGTTATAAGTCGCTAGACTTATCGAGATTTATGTTGTTTAAAATACGCTTATGTTTTAAATTAGAATATTTTTCCTATAATCACTATATACTTCACTTTGGACTTGTATACTTTCGAGTTAAGATATTGGAACAGCCACAGGTCCGGCGGCTCGCTTTTGAAACACTTTGATAGTTTATTGGGACAGTAATTACGATGTAATGGCTCATTTTATGTCCCAAATTGGCATTTAGCTGTAAAATACACGTTTTTAATGTATAATTTACAATATCTACTTACGTTACAGCCGTTATGGTGCAGTAGAGTTGTAAAGGCGATAGTTTTGAATTTGATTTCACTATGCAACGAAGAAAGAAAAAAAAAAGTAAGCGTTGTATCCCGTCACTCAACTTCTTAATACTAGGTTCTCGCATTTTACGGTGCTTCGCGAAAAAAGCGTGAAGATGCATTTTTATCAACTAACCTTAGTACTTTAGGCTTGATGTCGACAAGATATTTTTTTTAGGTTCATATTTAAAAAAAATGTTATGATAGGATTCTAAAGTTATGCATTCTGCAAACAACATATGATTATAAAAAACTTATATAAAAAGAACAAAAAGTAGCTTCACTCATTTTCCAGCAGAACAGCGGCAGAACGAACCCAAGATCAAATTCTTCACTTTCCGTTCAAACTCGAGCCATTGCGTGTTAAATGGCGCAACATATCGCAGCGACTTCATATACCAAAGATAAAAAAGTAAATAAATTCCCCTAATTAGAAATCGAACCCAAAACCATCACGTAAACAGTTAGTAATTTCTCCCACTGTTTTACAATAGACTTGTCATATACATCACAACAGTAACAAATGATAATAATTAGCATTGTTAATAAATACTTCAGTTTAGAATACATGTAATTAATCTCCATTCACCATATTATGTGAAATATCGCCATTGTATCATGATTTTCATAAACGTATCCATATGTATGTAGGTACATGGGTACATAATATAAATTATAGACGTATTTTACCAAAACCCATTATTCGCTTTTAGCCATTCTAACGTGCACCGGACATTTGCTTTGTAACTGTAATTATTACAACCTGTTTACCGGAAATTCATAAAGCTTATTAGTGTTGGACCATATTTAATAAATTACATACAATTATTAAATTGATTTAATATCAAATAGCTTAAAAATAATCAACATAGAGGCATAGCTTTAAAAATGTATTTTGTCTTGTATGCTATTTATAAGTTTATCATCTATTAAGGTAATACATACCTATAAGTTAGTATTAGTTCTATTTCCTTTAAGGGAAGATGACTAAACTTAATGTATCCTTGATTCTTCAGTTTGAAAATTCTGCAGTTTGAAATTGAAAAACGAGGCATTGCGTCCAAAGTGTTAAGACACTTCATTCCTATCATTCTTTTCATTTGCCAATATCTTCCGAATTCTAGAGCCTGTTAAGTGGCGGAACTCAATTCCACACTTTGTCTCGTTACCAAAAGAGTAGAATCGAATCCACCAACGTTGAGTTTACATTTGTGCCACTGTGTCTAAAATGCCACGACTGCTTCTAAAATTGACGAAAATTTATAATACTTAAGTATCGCAAGATTTTGATACAATCGAAATGTAGATCAGTCTAAACTCTAGACGTAACTGTAAAGACAATGACTATCCTGTCCATGTTTTATCTATGAAAAAAGTGAAAATATTAAATCAAAAATTTACTCTTCCATATATTTTAAAAACAATTTTGTTTTAAAAGTACCTTAAACCTTTTATTAAAATAATATTTTATCACAAAAAAATAACCCTTAGACCTGACATAATGGGAGACATAGCCAACCTTTGTTACTGGCTTAACGTCAATTTTGATAAATGAGCTGTCGATAGATTTATCTTAATCATACTGTGCGTTTCATGTACATACGATTATTGTAACAGTAAAGTTATCATATATTTTTATTGTATATAAATCAAATAAATCAGCTTCACGCTGTATCCCGCACACAGCAAGGTAGACAGAGGGAACCTTGTGTTAAGACACTTCGTTCCTCACTTTCTGCCGAATTCTAGAAGCATTGCGTGTTGAGTGGCAGAACTCAAGGCCGCGCTTTGCCTCGATACCAGAGCGAAGAAATGGAAATATAAATTTAAGTAAATATTTCATCTCCTCGAGTAGGGATCGAACCCACAACCAGTCGGTTTTAAGTCACACTTTGTGCCTCTGCGCCACGACTGGCCTCTACTGGCGATATATAGATAGGTAATCATTTTATTAAATGTCTAAAATGTTGTTATCTTCATTTTCTATCATTATTAGAATGTAGGTCCCAGTGTAGGACAATAAAATACCATAATATAAGGAGACGAAAACAAGACGAAAATGTTAGTTTAGTATTATAACTAACTTGAGGCCAGTCGTGGTGCAGAGGCACAAAATGTGACTGTAATTCAATTTTATATTTCCATTTCTTCGTTCTGGTTTTGAGGCAAAGCGCGGCGTTGAGTCTCACCACTCAATTCACAATGTCTCCAGACTTCGGCGTAAAATGGAGAAGGGAGTGTCTTAACACTAAGTTCCCTTTGCCTACGCTGCTGTTTGCGGAATACAGCTACTAATTTATTTATGTGCATAACAAAAAATATAAGAAAATTACTTTTGTAGATTTAATGTTGTGGCATTTTACAGCAATTAGCAATGAATAATGTTATGCATTATGAAATCACGTACGTTGAACGCGGAACACGGTTTTATTTTTTTTATATAATTTATAGAAAAATGTAGTTCTAAATGTTAAAATCCATAACAAAATATGAGTAAAATATATTTATTTTATTTATTAAATAAAAAATCTAAAAATAAAACATCTTCACACTGTATCTCACACACAAACATTCTGAATATAAAAAAATAGACCTCTTTTACACTTGCTATTTTTTAAGTTTAAGAGAATAACTTACTAAATCGGTGTATCGAATAAACATATTATTATTATTATATTTATACCTAGCGACCCTCTAGCGGCTTTGCCTGTTTTTTAAACTAAATTTCAATTGGCTAAGCCGTCAGCAGAAACAAACAAAAGAAATAAAAATCGCTTCTTTGGGTTCTATCACATTGACAAATACCCCCAACGACAATTTTTCTTACATATCTTAACTATAAAGACATGGATGAGTTACAATTACTATACATTTATATATAGAAAAAAAAATACCTACTTCCTAATTTCAAGCCGCAAAATCTAATTGATCGAATCAAATTACACATAATCTTATTACACACATCTAATATCCAATTACACTAACTCCACAATAATTCCTAGGCAGTGTATAATATCTGGCTATCGCGCCTAACAGGATTATTCATCAAGCATTTAATAGGTGCTGCACAGCCTCGTCGGGAGTGGACGGTCATTAATCTATTCGCGTCGATGTGCTAATCTGTGATAGCCAGATGAGTAATGTGTTGCGGTTGTCTGCTATGGTGGATATGACCCTTGCTGCTGGCTCGCTTACGTAGGTAGTTGGTAGTGGGTACGTTGAAAAATAGGTAGGTGTTTTAAATACATTTTTTATTATAAAGCAATAAAAGTAGATTGAAAGATTATACTTAGTTACCGGTAGCCAGTTACTTATAAGGACTGTATACTGATACATTTTTACTCCCGTAAAATTGGAACCCATAAGCACTCTTCTTAGATTCCAATACAGGTGTTAAAATATATCTTTCTATATATTTTCAATAACATTATTTGCATATCGCCATAGCGGCACAAAGTGTGACTGTAAAACCGACTGGTTGCGGGTTCGATCCCCACTCGAGGAGATGAAATATTTACTTAAATTTATATTTCCATTTCTTCGCTCTGGTATCGGAGTCAAAGCGCGGCGTTGAGTTCTGCCACTCAACACGCAATGCCTCCAGAATTCGGCAGAAAATCGGGAACAGAGTCTCTTAACACTAGGTTCCCTCTGTCTACCTGCTGTGTGCGGGATACAGCGTGAAGCTGATTCATTATTTGCATATATTCTAAACTAACAACATATAAAAGAGACTATAACATTTCCCCCTCGAATAAGGCTTCTAATACATTAATTTTCATTGAACATCTCGCACGCATGATTTCCCACGGCGCGGGTATTGTAAACTACAATGAAATATGCATGTGACATAGGCGCGAAATAACGTTAGGCCAGCCGTGCTCGATGGTGCTGCATCCCCCCTTACTTGTTATTGTGCTGGAGACGGCGGTTTTCCATTGTTATATGTACACTATATACATTTTTTATCAGCTTCACGCTGTTGTGAGTGTTAAGACACTCCCCCACATTCTGCTAAATTATGGAGGCATTTGCATTAGGCCACAACCAGTCCGTTATACAGTCACACTTTGTGCCCCTGCGCCACGACTGACATTATATATTTTGAAAATTAAATATTATAAAATTTGAGTAACGAGAAATTGGGGAATAATGTGTTTTACCTTTAGGTTCTCTCTGCTGTGTGCAGGGTACAGCGAGAAACTGATGAAAAATTAAATACTAATTATAAATAAACGTAATTACTTTATCTTATTACATTTTTAAAATATTTTTTATGTTTTAGTGGAAATGATTACGATATTATTATAATTCATTTTTTTTCATGAATAGAAGTTAACTAAAAATACTTTCATAACACATTAAAATATTTAACTATTGTTTTTAACTGCATATCAGGTACTCATAACAATTAATAAAATAAAATATTTAAATAATAACAGAAATATGAAACACATACATAAAATCTCATTTCACTCATTTTTTACATTATATTGCCCCGCACTCAACCTCGGTGCAATGAAAACACGCACTCAGCCTTACTTTCTCGATAAAGTTCTGATATAATTTTGATATCGCCAGACGAGCTCTTTGACACCGCTGGAACGATTTCGATAAATTCGAATCTAAATCCAATATCGCCGTTACAAGCCGGCAAAGAATTTCTATGGACGGATCAAGTCGATTGGAATACTCGTGCTATGATTCTGCTCTATGACCCGTTTTATCATTGACTTGTCAGCGAAAATCGAGTGGTGTATGATTTTTATATGTTATATAAATGGAAATATTATTTTTTTTTATTTATTGATATTTATATATATTTTTATTGATTTTAACTTTTTTATTTCCTATATTGATACAATCATATTAAATTGTCGATTGAATTTATTTTGTAATGTAAGTGAAACTTAAACTTAGTACTAAAACTTATAAACTATGTCATCAAAATAGTATAAGATCATGGTTAAAAAAATTTGGAAGTGGAATGAAAGCGAAATTGATATCGAGGTTAGATATGCAGCTTACACACGGACGTATCGACTTAATCATATTATGAATCATTATTTTATATAACTTAATATTTAAATGATTCACTTGTTTTTATTTCTTTCTTATTTAATTAGGTTAATTATGTAATTTAATTAAAGGAGAGAGAAAGAAAAACAAGTACGTCATATTATTTTCGGGTTAGTGATAGTTATTTGTTTTACTTATAAAGATAATGTTCCTCGTATGGAGTAACACTTAAAAAAAATAAAAATATATTAAAAGTATGTTTAGTTTTTAATTTTTTGATTCTTAATTTTATTTACTGCTTTAATATTGCAACGAATGCTCCTTAACAATATACAAAATTTCAGTATCTTAGATTTTTTCTGAGTTATTTCAATCATATTTACTTATAGATGTTACTTGAAAGTCTATTCCGTTGAAATATTTGAAAATAATAATAATAAGCCAATCATGACGCACGGGCACAAATGTGCGACTGTAAATACGACAAGTTCTGGGTTCGATTCCCACTCGAGGCAATGAAATATTTAATATTTCCATTTTCGCTCTGGTAACGAGGCACATCTCGGAGTTGATTTCCGCCATTCAACACGTAACGCCTCCTGAAACGGAGCGCTTTAAAACTAGATTACCCAGGTTCCCTTTGGCTACCATGCTATGCGCGGGACATAGCGTGAACTTAAAAAAATATAATAAAAATGACAAAACAACATATAATTGCATTTTTGTTTATTTTTTTAAACAGGGAATAATTTTTGTACCGCAAATATATGGTTGATATTCATTTAAGTTTTAATAGTGTGTGGTCCGCTACTAGTATTGCAGGAGTCATACGAAGATAGATACTTTCCGTCAGAATAAATTGCCTTTAATTATGTTATGCAAATGTTTTATGGGACACACAACAGGATGTCGCGTGGATGCGAGGATTTTTAAAGAACCTGTTCTTGTGTTTATGTCTTTATTAGTCAAAAATTTTTTATACTATATTCTATATAAAAATATTGTTAATATATATTTTGAAAACGAGGTAAAGCACGGCGTTGAGTTTTGCCTCTCAACTCGCAATACCTTCAGAATTTGGCTTAAGTAAAGAATGTAAGTATTTTAATGAAAACAGAGTATCTTAACACTAGGTTACCAGTTTCCTTTTGCCTACCCTGCTATATGCAGAATACAGCGTGAAGCTACAAAATATATATATTTATGTGCGCTTTGCAAATTAGATAACATTTTTTATATTACGAGTATATAAATTGATTTCCCTTGATACAACATAATTTTATTGTTTTTCGTCCTTACTATTTTCCTCATATTACTTAATAGAATTGATGTATGCAAAATCGCTTTACTAAAAATAGTCAATTTTAATAGATTGATGTTATATTAATTTCATAATGATATTTCATAGAGTGACTACGTAAGTTTGCTAAAAAAAGTGGAGACCAAAGTCACTTAACACTCAGATCAGAAAATTTTAAAAATACACGTAGTATAATATATTGAAAACAAAAAAAAAACAGCTCATGCTTTTTCTTGCATAGAATTTAAACCTGATGTCAAATCATTCCGTTCTCCACATTCCTCCGAATCTTAGAGACACAGCGTGTTGTGTGGCAGAACTCAATGCCGCGTTTTATATTATTACATTATTACTACAGCAAAGAAAGAAAAATGCCATATACGCCCGAACGGAAATCGAACCCACTATCACCGTGTTTATAATCAGACACTGTCCCGCTGCACCACGACATCCAACAACAAAAAATACAAAAATACACCAGAACCAGTTCTCTACAATATTTTCCTTACAACCACAAACAATAGTGGAAAGAAAAGGATTTTCTTAAGCACGTCGCCATACAAACACAGCGTGTACTGTAAATCTAAACGCAACGTAACCTAAGACAATACATAATACATGCTGCAAAAAGTCAAAGCATATTTCCTTCTTGTTCTGTTTTTACTTGAGCGCCCGCTGATACCATCTAGGCCATGTTTCAACGTGGTACGCGTACACAGATGTATGCGATAGTGTAAGGTATTATGACGTGTGAATAAAAATTTTAAATTGTGAAGATTCTGATGATGTTTTCTTTGTTTTTAGTGTATTGTAATTGTCTATTCGTATATTGTTAGGATACGTGTGGTAGAAAATAAGTGGATGTTACTGTAGATATGAGAAAATTGTGGATACATCACTATAAATAACAATTATTTTTTATGAAATAATTCATTTTTTTCCGCTTCACGCTGTATCCCGCATTCAGCAGGGTAGGCAGAGGGAACCTAGTGTTAAGACACTCCGTTCCCCACTTTCTGCTGAATTCTGGAGGCATTGCGTGTTGAGTGGCAGAACTCAACGCCGCGCTTAGCTTCGACACCAGAGCGAAGAAATGGAAATATAAATTTAAGTAAATATTTCATCTTCTCGAGTGGGGTCGAATCCACACCCAGTCGGTTTTAGTCACACTTCGTGCCGCTGCGCCACGACTGGCCTCAAGTAATATTGATAGGAATAGAAATAGGAACTTAACGCCGCTCTTTGTTGTTTGGGCAAATAGTGTTGCTGCAACTTAGTACACATTAAGTTATATTGTTAGACCAAGAATACTACGACATATATAATTGCTTAATTTAAACATTCTCTTGATGGAGAATCGAATCAGCTACCAACGCATATATAATGAAAGACTTCCCAACTATGGACACTATAGCTACGATGTTGCTTACTATAGAAGAAAGTGTCCCATAACATAAGTTATCCTGTTGCTAAACACACAATGTTATATTAACTTGTTGATGATATTATAGGTGGCATGTTAGCGCGTCTCGGCGTCCCCATATTAATCACGTGACCTTACAAGTTTCCCCTACACAAAGACAAAGAGGAACAAATGTAATATGGAATTTTGTTTAATTGATTTTGATAGTAGTTTTTTTTTTTGTTTTAGATCAAAAGTGATTGACCGACCTTTATTCGGTCGGATAACTAGAATAAATATTGATGTATTTTTTGGTTTATTAGTATAATTTATGTTATTATCTTCCCTGTAAGGAGATTTTATAACAATATCCGAATTTTAAAATATAATAAAAGATTTTTTTTTATAATAGAACTTATGGATAGAGAATTTGGACAAATTCGAAAAGATGTGCATTCAAATCCTTGAATGTATTTTTTTTATGTATACATACAATAAATTACACATAAAAGTTTAATTCATATCTATTAAAATGTTTATTCTATGATCTCAACCACCACTGCGCCCTAAGGTGAGACGTGATGGCTTATTAGGGGAACTTAGAAGTTTTGGGCTGTGTTTACTTACGTGGGGTACAAAATACGTTCACCCATTTGACTTCTGTTTTTATTTTTATCTCTATCGCTATCAACACGTTAGAAAAGGAGAAAAAAAAATGTAAATAAATATAGTATATACACCTGTAGGGGATATATTTGCTTGACTTACTCGTAGTTGAGAAACGTCGTTGGGGACATGTCGAAAGCTAATGTATAATATGTTATAATTCGTCCCTTGACGTACTATTTGACCTTTTAAATGAAGTTCATGGAAGTTTATATTTAAATATATGCCTATATACGTTTGTTTGTCAAAATTTATTCTATAATATCTACTAAATAAACTTAATACAATAAATAGTTACTAGGCCCGGCAAATTTATACACAGTACACCAAGATTTAGAGAGATATGTTTTCATATTCTTAAAACAAGAAAGTATACTACTGTATTATAAACAAAGTTCATATATATTTAATTTGCAATAATAGCTATCGTATACAACAATATTTTTTAAACGTCAAAACTGCGAAGAACAAGACCTACATATAAATTGCGCTTAATTTTTCTATGTTATTCTCATTTCAATGTAAAATAAAGTACAATAAAATAGATTTGCATGCAAAATTGTTATTATGAGGTTTGAACCAACAAAATCACCCAAGTATCCAATTATAAATAATTGAACGTCGTTAAGGGGTGTTTTAACCCTATGACTTGAAAAAACTGCATGAATGGCTTGTTAGCGTTTTAAAGTCGATCCCTAGAGCCCTAGCGAGCTCTTTCTACAATTATATATATAAAACAATTAAATTATTTTGAAGTTGTAGTATAGTATAGCAAAATTTAATAAAAACAACAGAATTCTGTTCGAGATATCGTATCGATCGTAAAGTATTTTGGGACATTTGTATTGAAATGATAATATAGTAGTTAGTGATTAATTTTGATAATCCATCAAGCATGGTTTTGCTAATTTTATTGGTCCAAGAGTAAAACTTATTATTATTATTATTATGAGAAACATGTTCACTATGTTTTTTGTTTTTATTCATTTATTTACAATGTTCCTTCTAAACCACTAAGAAATAATTTAAGCTATACTGTCTATGCTATACTTTATTATGTTTTTAGGAGTAAATCCCTAACAAAAGACAGTCCTAGAAAGTTTAAAATTCCCTTAGCAATGAAACTAAAATTAGAAAGAGACAACAGCAATGAAGAAAACGAACCGGCAATGGTTGATATTGACATAAAACAAATGGAAGAGTCTATTAATATTTTACAACAGCATCCTCAAAGGTTAGTTAGAAATTTCTAATTAATTATATAAATTTTTATGATAATGGAAATTTTAAATTATACATTAAATTAAAGTTTATAATTATATTCACTAGGGTGTATAATTAAATGACTATGTAATTTTGGCTTTTTTTTTACTATACTCTTACAAAATATTCTCATTTACCATATTTGTGATTACAATATAACAATATATTAACTTGAAAAAGCTGTATTGTGAATGTTATTTTGAAATATCCTTTACGACCAATCTACACACGCACAAATTTATTCTAAATTCATCTGAAAGTAGAAAATATACAACATCGACCTTTATTTTAATTCATATAACAAAAAGTACAAATATATATTTTTTGAAATTGCAAATATCTATTGATACAATACGTACACTCATATTTTTTAAACAGCTTTTACTTTTTACACTCTTAAGCCGACGATTTGTATTTTTTTAAATATCCCACTTTTATATTCCGCTTTACCTCCAAGTTTTATTAAGACTAAAGATAGTGTCGAGTTTCGCCACTCACACGCATTGTCTTAAACTCAGGCGGAAAGTGGAGCTCTTAGCGTTAATTCTGCTATATACGTGATAAAGCGTGAAGGCAATAATCATAATGAAATACTGAAACTTTGATGTTAACAATTTCTTGTTATTATAGTTTTAATTTTACCAGTCATATGGTTCATATTATTTTTAGATTTAACATGTCCGACAAACAAAATAAATCAAATGATGAAACCCTCTGTCCTGATGAGAGTATATCGCTTTTACAACAAATGAACAAAAATACAATTAAAAATATGATTAATATCAGGTAAAGATTTTAATTTTTTTTTACAGTCGCTCGTTTGTAGTCCTGCGCCGCGACTGGCTAGCTTAGGCCTTTTATTTATATCACTAGTGTCAAAACAAAAGACTGTGCTATAATTCATCAATTGAAGCGTTTGTTTTGTTGTACACATTAATCTCAGCAACTACTGAATTGAATTGAAAAGCTGATTTGTTTTGGATAGTCCATTCCATTTATCCAGCCAGGCTATATAACATCATATAAATCATTTTGATGTAGCCCATAGTGCCTAGGGTTCAGTGGCGTAGCTAGGGTATTTGCTGCCTGGTGCGGCTTAGGACTTGTTGCCCTTTAAAATGGTCAAAATAATTTCAGATTTCAAACCACAGTAGAGTAGATATATAATTTTTTATTGCTTCAAAACTATAATAACTATATATAAGTTATAATGGGGGTACAATGGTGTGTCAAGTGTCGACGAATGCGGCGTTGGAGACCGCCACCCAACGGATTTCGTTTGTGTGACAGAGACCAAGCGAAAGGGCAATGACACGACCGATTTGCCGGGCAGTCGGGTCGCTTTCTGGGCCGGCGTACCAGAGAGCGAGCGGGGCTGTCAAGGTGTAGGTGTTATTGTCCTCTCGATTGGTTAGTGCAGCAGTTGAATACAAGGCGATCAACCCGAAACTGCTTTGGGTTCGCTTCAAGCTGGGGTTAACAAGAGTATTCTTGTTAGTGGCGTATGCGCCAGTATCCAAAGCTCTATTAAGCGAACTCGAGGAGTTTTGGGAGAGTGTCAGGGATGTTCTAGGTAGCGTTAGAGGGAATGAAAAATTAAAAATATGTGGCGATTTGAATCGGAAATGCACGAAGCGGTTACGAGGGAGGGGGTGGGAGTGGTCAGTATGGTGACAAGAAAATAAATGAGACTGGAAAGCTTATATTGGAAATTTGCAAGAAAAGGAATTTGTTTGTGGCAAACACGACGTTTGAACACAAATAAATTCACATGTATACATGGGAGCGAGCGGAAGGGAAAAGTATGATTGATTTATTCCTAGTGGATCAGCGTATTCGAAGCCAAGTTATAGACACGCGAGTGTTTAGTGGTTCTGAGCTGGGAATAGACCATTATCTAGTCGTTGCTAGAATAAGGGGTCTGTTTGCAGGTTGGCGCAACTACACAAGGTGTCCAAACTTGGAGTCGAATTATCGCATAAGAAACTAGAAGCTTCAAGATCCACCTATTAGAGAGGAATATCAAGAAAGAGTTTCCAAGAAGCTAGACAGCAGCGAATCTGGAAATGAAAGTATTGGATTATGCTGGTAGAACCTTAGCGATTGCATGAAAGAAGCAGCAATAGAGGTATGTGGTAAAGGGAAAGAAGGAAGGCTTTACCAAAAACCGCGACGAATGGTGGGATGATGAAGTGGAAACTGCTATAAAAAGAAAAAAGAAAGCATGGCAGGATTATAAAGCCTCAGCTAAGGATAAAAGTATGAGAGAAATTAAAAAGAAACAGTATAAGCTACAAAATCACCAAACGAAAGTACTCATGAAGATGAAGCGTGAAAAGGCAGAGAATAAAAGAGACGAAAGGTTAACGAACAACTTCAGAGAAAACACGTAGCTTTTCTGACGAGAAGTTAGTGTTTCTCGAGGTTGCTTGCGAGGTTGCTTTCGAAGGACGATGAAATTTTCACGAAAGAACCACACATTTTGCAGCGATGGGCGGAATTTTACAAGGAGATGTATGAATGTGATGGAGTCCTCAGTCTCAAGTAACAGCGAAATGTTAAATGTTGATGTAGCTGATGGCGAAATCAGTATAAAAGAAGTTGAGAATGCAATACGAAGTGGTAAGGCAGCGAGGCAGATCGAGTTATTGCCGAGATGATCGAATATGGTGGGCCACGCATTTTGGACTTGTTCTGGTTTTTGTGCAATTTATGCTGGAAATCAGGGGAGATCCCAGATGATTGGCGAGGTGCGTTCATCGTGCCTTTGTATAAAGGCACGATGAAAGACTGCGCAAACCATAGGGCTATCGGTTTGATTAGCTTGGGTAGTAAAGTTTAAAAAAAATAAAATTAAATTAGCTTCACGCTGTATCCCGCACACAGCAGGGTAGGCAGAGGGAACCTAGTGTTAAGACACTCCGTTCCCCACTTTCTGCCGAATTCTGGAGGCATTGCGTGTTGAGTGGCAGAACTCAACGCCGCGCTTAAACTCGACACCAGAGCGAAGAAATGGAAATATAAATTTAAGTAAATATTTCATCTCCTCGAGTGGGGATCGAACCCACAACCAGTCGGTTTTGCAGTCACACCTCGTGCCGCTGCGCCACGACCTCAAGTAGTAAAGTTTATGCTAAAATATTAGCGAGAAGAATGCAAGAGAGATCTGAAAGGCCGTTGTAGGAGGCCCAAGGAGGCTTTAGACCTGGAAGAGGGTGTATCGATCAGATCTTTTCCCTCCGCATGATCACGGAAAAATTTATAGCCGTTAACCAAAAAGTTTTCTGTGCTTTTGTAGACTTGGAAAAGGCGTTTGACAGAGTTGTAAGAGCGAAATTATGGAAAAAAAATTATGGATACTACCCCGGTACAATGTGAGCGGGACCCTTGCTGCAGGCCGTAAAGTCTCTTTACAGAGATCACTCAGCCTGCGTGCGACTAGGAGCTGGCGTGTCGCCCTGGTTTGACATCCGATCGGGTGTTAAACAAGGTTGTGCCATGTCAGCTTGGTTCCGGAGGGCAGCACACGATCGCCGCCTTCCGCCCTAATGAGCCAGAGGGCGGTCAGCTTGGGGAAGCTGGCCGCCTACTAACCTGGCCCCAGTAGTCGCGCGCAGGTTCCTCCCGCGCGCTACTCCGAGCAGGCCGTCGAGGGTGACCACACACCCTTGACTCCGCGACGTGCCTTGCAGGCTCCCGCCGCCTCGCTTCGCGGAAGACTATTGTCCCCGCGTCTCGCGGCCAGTGACGGTCGAGGAGGAGCACCGTGAGATTTTAGTGGGTATTCGGACGGCCTACATCTGCCAGTCCGCAAGTCCCACATAACCCGCTCGAGTCCCCACTCGGGCCGGTATCCGTAACAGGATTTCCTCACGAAAAAAAAAATGTCAGCTTGGTTGTTCAATTTGTATTTGGATAGCCTGAGGTTAAGTTTAACCAAACAGCTGTTAGGCGAGCTCTGTCCTCTTTGGACATCCACAAGTCGAGCGGGCCAGATGCCATCTCTCCCTTAGTGCTCCGTTCCAGTGCTCCTGAGCTGACACCGGTGCTAACGCGTTTGTTTCGGCACTCTTACTCAGTCGGCGTTGTCCGAGACTCATGGAAGAGCGCTCTTATCCACCCGATCTCAAAGAAAGGCGATGGTTCCGATCCATCTAACTACAGGCCTATTGCTGTCACCTCCCTGCTCTCAAAAGTCATGGAGAGCATTATCAATAGCCAGCTTTTGGTTTATCTAGAGGATCACCGATTGATAAGTGACCGACAATATGGCTTTCGCCATGGTCGCTCAACCGGTGATCTTCTAGTACCTATATTATAAATTCGAAAGTAACTCTGTCTGTCTGTCTGTCTGTCTGTCTGTCTGTCTGTCTGTTACGCAATCAGGGTCAAACCACTAATTCAATTATGATAAAATACTCATATAGAGATACTTGAGGGTCTTCGGATGAACATAGGCTACTTTTTTTTCTCATATTTGTAACATTGTCGGTATATTCTAAAATATTAAAATACCTTTTAGTTTGACAGGCAATTTATTCTGCCATCTTAATAACAACCGACCGTTGCTAAGCAACGGTTTGCAAAGTTTGTGGTTATAAGAAAAGTCACCCAAAACTAGCTTGCTTAACGTATACATGGCGTGCGCTGACTCAACCTTATGAGATACATAAAAATAATGTTTAACAAAAATATTGTTCTTTAAATAATGTTTAAAAAACTCCGCGATGGTATATGTTTATCTCTGAAAATTGAGCAAAAGTTACAATTTTAATTAATTTACTTTATATAATATTTATCGGGTTTTTGTTGTATGTATTTTCTATAATTTGATATTGATCGTTGTATATGAAAATGAATATAATAGTCACTTTTAGCATTTCATCTAGATTGAAATTATAGTTTATTGCATAACATTCTAATAAATCATTAAGGAGATGTCACTGATTCGAAATTGACGGTTGACGGTTTTGTAAATTTTCATACATTTTCGAACTACTGTTAATTTTTATGTAATTATTTGCTGTTTATAGTTAATTTATACTTTTCTTTGGTTCTTCGCTTATTCGAGTAGTAGATTAGTTAGATTTTCATAAATTTCTTGGTGTAGTGTAAGTTGCAGCCCTGTGCGGCGTCGGCATAATATTACATAAGTATTTATTATTTAAGGAAAGAATTCATCAGGTTATTTCATCTCGGTTGGATGGTTATCTATACCGTTGTTATACACCTTATAAATTATAGTTTTAGTTTTTTGGGATTGATATTATTATTTGATATTGCTCGCAAAACTTATCATATTTAATGTAGAAGGGACTTTAGTTATTTCATATAGTATAAGGTATACGTGTAAAAGATTTTTCCCGGGTCAGCAAAATCGATCACTGAAAGTCCACTAAAATCAGTTCAGTTATTCTGGACATTAGCTCGGGGAAATAGAAAGACAGGTAGAGACAAAAAATATAATATTTTTTTATTGTATTTGAGTATTATGTAAATAACCACATGCACTTGCAAAAACATATCACAACATATTTAATTTTAATTCTTTTAAATATTTATTTTACTTTGATGATATTAATAATGTAGCTGGTTTTGTTTAATTTTTTTTAATTATTATTTTAATATGATTACGTTTACTTATATTTTTTTTCATTTAAATTAGTTAGATATTTTCAAAAACAAATTTATAAAAATATCTTATAAGCATTCGTATAGTTCAAGCGGGCGAAGCCGCGTCCGGGTCCGCTAGTAGAATATAAAAAGGAAAAGAAGTTAAAGTTGAAGCTGGTAATAGTACAGTGTCTGGTTGTAAAGTGATGGTTCGACTTATATGATTATTATACCTATATAAAAAAAATATCTGTCTTTGTAAGACCAAATTCGACCGGAAAGTAGACAAGAGCTTATAAAATAGAGAGCTTATAATATAGAGTCTATTTTGTTATGCGGTATAAAGTAGAAAGCAAAACCTATCAAGTGCGAGTCGAAATCACACTCGAAAGGGTTCCGTATAATCTAAGTACATAAACCACCAAACAATTACGTTTGTTGTAAATGAAATATTTTATTCTCAGTCTTACTATCACGGCTCATAAGATACAGCCTCGAAGACGGACAGACAGCAGAACAAAAAGTAATAAGGTCCCATTTTATCCTTTGGATGTGGAACAACAAAATAAAATCTTATTTGACAACAATCTAAAAGATACTCAATAATATGCATACAATTTTATTATTTTACTATCACAAGTATGTCACACAATGTAGTTCAAATCGTGTTTGGTAATTCTTATCTAATAAGAAAATAGATAAAAGCATATCAAAGTTCACCATAAACTATCGACTTAGTGATGTTTACGACGTCCTGTAACGATTGCTTGTAGTTTTAAGATCAGCATCTTCACAAATTGTGTTTTATTGTATCATGAAACATTTATAGCTTTTACGATATGACGTTAGTATGGAGGAAAAAGGACGAGGACACAATGTGTTGGTTCCTTGTTTTTTTTTAATTTTATGGGTATTTTCTATTGAATAGTAGGTATACTAGCTGTTGGTTTATATTTAGTTTTTACTTTATTATTTTGAGCACCACCTATATAATTACTTGCCAATTCGATTAATCGATCGATTTCAATTTACTTATTCCACTACGCCTACTTTTATTCGATTTTTTGTTTTTTATTCATACAAGACTTATTAATCATTTTACAATGTGTACTAGAGCAAGGATAAATAAGCTAAAATCATATTAAAATAGAATTCATAGATTATATACAACAAAACAAGAAAAAGCACTTTCATCATCCTCATATTAAATTAAATCACCTTCACAGCAAAAATAATACAAATTGATAGCGCTATAGAAACTTTTTATCAACTCCATTAATATCGCGGATCTTGTCTTTGTGGCTGGTCCGCTAAATTATACAGCCGCGGTCCGTAGTACCCCATTACGTAGGAAATGCTCTAATGCATCTCATTCTCTATTTGTCAAATTATATAGCACTTGGGTAGCGTCTTGTCTTGGAATAAGATAACGGCGTCAAGTGTCGTGTAATTGCTTATTAGTTACGGATCCGGTATGCAGGTCCTGCTGTCGTTGTGCTGTAAACTTTAGCTTGTTATCTAAGTTTTAGTGAAATAAGTTAAATTTAGATACACATTCGAAATTCGAGGCCGTTGTAGTGCAGGAGTATAAGGGTGTGTAAACTCGATGTAGGTGATGTGGGTCTGATTTCCATCATGTGGAATTGAATATTGAATGTTTTGATTTCCTCCCTCAGGTAAGGAGGCAAAGCGCGGTGTTGAGTTCCGCCACTCAACATCCAATCCTTAATAATTCGGTGGAAAGTGGAGAGTATCTTAACATTAGGTTTCTTAGTTTATTCTGCCTACTATACAATATGAGGTATACAGCATAAAGCTTAAAAAAGCTATTCTTTTTCAGTACAATTTTGCCATTGTTTTACCAAATGAACGATATACAAATAACAAAAGAGTTTTAACATAATATAAAGATCAGATCTCTTAATATTTACATTAGGTTAAGGCGGTCTCTTCACTACGACTACCTTTAATTATATGTGAAAAGTAATATTTTTTTAGTACATTTCAGTACTAAAGAAATATAATTATATACAATAAATATTTCTTCGATTGTCTAGTGTTCTCTTGTCTAGTAGCTTCTGCCTCTAATTAGACAATCACTTCGAGTCCTAGTTTTCTAAGAAATTTCAATCGTTATAACAAATTTGATAAAAAATATTATATAGGACAAAGGTGACATCAATAATACATGTCATAAATTATAACGTGAATATTCCAAATGTAAAGGTCGCAGATACTACAGTAGTTTACTGTATTAATAACACAGTACAACTTTATAGTTAAAGTTGATAATAATAGGTGTGTTAGAAAGTGGTGATTATAGGTGAGAAGTGTATGTAAATAACAGTGGAATATTGTATGAGACTAGATTAAGTTTGTGCTAGTAATGTTAAACTAAAGTTATTTCTCGTCTTGTCTAGTGTGGTGGCTCTAAAGGTCAATAGATATAAAAAATAATTAATTTTTTGTAAGTTATTAAAAAATATATAAATTTTACGTGTAAAAAAGCCTTAAAGAGGCCAGTCGTGGCGCAGCGGCACAAGTGGGAGTGTAAAACCGACTGGTTGTGGGTTCGATCCCCACTCAAGGATATGAAATATTAACATAAATTTATATTTCTATTTCTTCGCTCTGGTGTCGAGGCAAAACGTGGCGTTGAGTTCTGCCACTCAACACGCATACCTTCAGAATTCGGCAGAAAATGGGGAACGGAGTGTCTTAACACTAGATTCCCTCTGCCTACCCTGCAGTGTGCGGGATACAGCGTGAAGCTAAAAAAGCCTTAAACAATCTTTTTGTGGTTCAGTGTGGCTCATTTTAGTCAAACGATAAGTGTATAATATTCATATTGAAAAAACTCACTAATAGCAGTGGATCATAATAGGAAAAAATATACATCATATAACAGATTTGAATCTACGTATAACCTTGCTATAAGTATGTATCACTTACGAAAACTGTACTTAGTACACCGTCGACACGCCTCACGTGACGCAATTGGTGATACAAATATATAATGTTTGTGAGTTAGACCCTCACCGGTGTAATGAATGATGATTGTCTTTTTCCTATCTTAACAATATAAAATACGGAGTTAAGTTCCGCTGTTCAACACGCAATTTTTTCAATTCGAGTGGAAAGCAGAGAACGGAGTGTCTTAACTGTAGGTTATCGTTGCCCTTCCCCTCTCTTTTCATTCGAGACAAATTTTAAGGTTGTAACAACAATAATTATTTATAAAAGTATAAACAAGATTTTTCCATACAACAGTACAGCTATTAGCATACAAACAGTACAGCAGACACGATAAATTGTTACGATAAGGCACTGGTAAATGAAATAGGGAATGCTCTAATTACACGTTCTCGTAAATTAGTTCGAATGCATGCATTATGAGAAGGATCCATGTTACTGGAATAATAGAACGTATTACTTGCATCCTGTAGGAAGGAGGAAAGAGTGTAGTGTCATATTCTTTTCTTTACATTTTCAATACATACTTACTGCAATGTACTCGCAATTTCGTTTTCTTGGGCTCTATAGTGTAAAGCGTAAAGTCCTGAATATTAAAAAAATCTCTTATCTATATCTAATATTTATATAAAAAAATATATTTTGGGCAAAGTAAGGGAGCACGCCTTACATATACATTCCTCAAGGAACCTATCTAGGTTCCTTGATACAGAAAAAAATAATTTAGCATCTGCTAAATTATTTTTTTCTGTATTCAGATGTTTCGTCTCGATCTGTAGGTCAATTAGTATAAGAAGTCTCGGTAAAAGAACGACAGTCTCGTAGGATATCTATAAAACTTAATATATTTTATCTACATGACTGCTAACAATGTAATTTTTGTAATAAATCAAAATCTTACTAATAGAAATTTCAAGAAATCGTCTCCTATTGCTTCTCTTTACTCCCTAAGATAACTAAACCAAAGATCCCTAAGAAAACTGAGCCAATTTTCTGTAGACTGCGTTCATAATGTAACATATCGCGAATTTTCGTTTAGTAAATACTGTATTTAATGATTTACTTTTATAACACAGAATGATATTTCACTACCTTGAATATTCCGAATTCATAGAAAGACTTCCCAATACGTCTCCCATAACTTCATCTACTTTACGATAGTCTTAATTTAGCTCAACAAAAACAAATAATAGGCCGTATAGAATGGATATAAATTCAAAGCTTTGTTGCGGATTAGCGGTGACAAACTGTTGTTGGGCTAAACTTTACTCACATGATGGAGATATCGAAGTTATCTTCGAAGTTGTAAATGTTAGCAAATTAAGTTAAGCCGTCGGTCCCTGGCAAGATGACAGTCGTTAGGGCACTTAAAGACCTAAACGGATTTTGTGGACCGAAAATTTGTTATCGCGTTTGAATAAGTTTAATACTTTGAATAGTTGTTGTTGACTTCGTTCTTTAAGTTCGTCTGTTAAGTACGTACTCTTAACTCGGTTAATGTTAAATTTCTGTATTAAGTTAAAGTGAAATTTATGGGTCCATATAAAATTAAGCACGGTTAATAGACTTTTCGTACAGAATTGTTTATAGGATTTTTAAGAAATAGATGGTTAGGGATTTTTTAAGAAGGATGTTTAAGGAAGAAGCTTTAGTTTAAAAATATGTACCGTAAATTTAATTATTTTTTTTAACTTCACGCGGTATGTCTCGATTAGACCCTGCACCCTATTAGGAAGCCCCTATCGTTGAGACACTCCGTTTCTTACTTTGACTCAAGTGTCAGACCGTTTCTCAAGTGGTACTATAACCCATAATCATCGTACTGTAGTTTTCCTGTACACTTACACGCTTGTGCCACTGCGCCACGACGGCCTCGAATAATTAATTAGGTTATTGTATATCATTTATGTAACTAATCCATCAAATGCCAGTCGGATTCGCCTACCGAGGGTCCGTACTGTTTTCAGGATTGTAGGTTACATTGAAATACAATTAATAAAAGTTGAAAGCTTAAGTTTGCAGGCGTGTGCACTTACTTTGTATGAAATTAATCAATTTAAAGTTTGTAATAGTTTTTATGGGTAATAAATATACATATATATAAATCTTAATTTTTCCGTTTGTTACCTTTATTGATTTTCTCAGTTCTGATTTTATGCTAAATTTCTTTTTATGCGTCGATTTCATACAGAATGCAGCAAAAATGATGCATAAATATTCCTATCTTTTGATTCCATCTGAATCTTATTTTTTTCTGTGTTCCAAGGGGCCGTAGATCTGAATATTTAATATTAATTTCAGCTTGATACCTCCACGCGTTCTCCAGATAAGTGGTCTTGACAGACGCACAGACAGCTAACAAAGTGATCCTATAAGGGTTCCGTTTTTTTCCGTTTAAATTAGGAAATTTCTTCCTTATTTCCTATTAGGCATTAACACTACTACTTTTTCTAACCTTCTTCACAGCGAAAACTTTAAGTTGTTTTTTTTCTTATAAATAAATATATTCTACTAATTTTCACTGTGGCCATGATATGTGAATATTGATGTTGTATATTTTTATTCAGTTAATACATACCTGTATAGAAGCGATGGTTGTGATATTTTGATCCCTATCATTATACATACATTATTATATTTTCTTTACATAAACGTATGTTTTGTTAAAGAAATTAAGAACTTACTAGATGTTATGAATTTCAATGGATATTTTATTTTTTAGACACTTTGTTGCTTGCGTCCTTTCAATTTACAAGACATTGCGTTTTGAGTGGCGGAACTTAACGCCAAGTTTTGTCTCTTACTAATATTTTTTAACATAACAATTTTATTAATATTTCACATACTTTTATAAAGATCTACCAGCACTTATATGACAAAAAAATATGGTTTTTTTTTAAAAGATAATTAATTATCAACGACACCTTAAAACGACGCAGAATATATTAAAACAAATTTAATCTCTCACTGTACCTATATATTTCTCAGGTCGCTATGCTAAACCAAGTATAAACTCTACTACTAATATAATTTGACATATGATTTTATCGGCTCATTGGTAGCTGATGGGACGTGTGAAACGTTTTTGAAATTACACTCTCGTATATTGATTCAATTTAATTGTACATCGGTTTATGGCGAGGCAATCAAATTTGAATTCACGAGGATTGCAGTTTTAAATTAATGTTTTGTAATTGATGTGCGTTAAATTTTACATGACATTCCGCGGTGGTACCAGGTAACAATGTAGTTGTCGTATGTTTTGTTATATGCATTTAGAGATTTAAAGTGGATTTGAAAGATGTGAGGGGCTTGTGTGACAGATACAGCATGTACATTTAAAAAGGAAGTCTGAATGTAGAATAAATTTCGTTGCTTTTCCTATGTTATAGTAATTAATAGTCTGAGTATTATAAAATTTTATGCAAACATTTATTATTGCTTTGCAGATGTAAAGAAGAATTAAGGCCCATCGTGCACGAGCGTATAACAGTAATTGCGACAGGTTGTGGATTCGATTTCCACATTATATCTATATATATATTTATTATTTTCTTATTCTCGCTCTGATAACGAGATAAAGCACGGCGTTGCACAGTTAGCACACTACTAAACAAGCTATTCCTCCAGAGTTCTTGCGGAAAGTGAAGGACGGAAGTATCTTAGGAACGGAGTGTTTTAACACTAGATTTCCCAGATTCCTACCTTGCTATGTCCTTGATACAGCGTAAAACTAAAAAAAAAAGAATAAAAATAATTAATTATAAGCAAATACATAAATAGTTAAATCTATGGGAAATATAATATTTCGTAAGTAGCACATCTAACCACAAAATCGATACAACGCGTATGAATGCTTACAGAGCAACGCCTGGTGCCGTTCCGTTATACGATACTCTCATATTTGACATTCGATACTGGGTGTCACCAAAATGACATGTCAAGTTGGGACGTCAAATGTAACGTATTACAGTTATGTGGGTGTGAAAGTTGTTTTATATGAAGTACCTATTCTAATTGCGACATTTTATAAGGTGAAGGTTTTCGTTCCACATTTGGAAATAATGGAGTGTTGAAGCAAGTTGTTACGCACTAAAGCGGCTTCACGCGTTTTTTTTCTTATATCAGAACAGGTACTATGTTACATTGTTACTTTTTTTTTTGTTGAATTAGGTATTACGGTTTAAAAATTATCAGTTAGTCGTTAGTATCAATAATTTTTATAATATATTTTGTGCTGATTTTGTTTTCATAATTATGTTATAAAACTATTTCATCTCGCAACGTAAAATTGAAAATAAATAAGTTTAAGCATATTTAAGTTTACTTAATATTTTTGAACTAAATATTGTTAAATTTTATTTATTAAAATATACAGATATTGAGGCTGTATGAAGTCAAATAAACGTACCAACAGAGTATCTAAAGTAAGATATTAATGTAACGACGTGATTGACATTTGAGATTGGAAGTATATTTGTTGCGTTACATATGAGTCTACGCTTAATCCGATTATATGATGGTGTCTTAATTCCTTAAAAATAGAACTGTCAGAAGGTTTGTTTAGAAATGTACTAAATTATGTTATAAGAGAAAATTGCTATTTTAAATAAGAAATATATTAAATTATTTAAATGAGATCGCCGTAGCGCAGGCGTGCAACTGTAAACGTGACAATTGTGAGTTCGATTCCCACTGAGAGAAATAAAACATTTTCATTTTCTCGCAATGGTAACGAGGCAAAATAATTTATTAATTTATTGTGCAATTACATTGAAAATCTACATAAAAATAGTATATTTAGAGATAGGTGTAAATTTTTGTTTGTATTTATAGCTAAAATATAAAATTATTGTACGCTTTTTCAAAAAATATCATACATAATGCATATTAGGTATAAGCCTATAAGCACACTAAAATGTGAATACAGTAATAATTATTATTAAATAAACTTTAGGAATTTAAAAACTGTTAAACCTAACTTCTATAATCAGAATCACAAATAAAAATTTTGCCATACCAAATTATTACTGAAGCTTATCAAAGTTATGCTTTGGTTCAAATAACGAATAAACGTGACCTATTTCAAAAATTAAGCTAAAATGTGGAGCGAGTGCTTAATTTTTGGTTAAACTTGAATTTTATTCATAGCAATTAATAATTTTAGTTCTCATTGTATAATCATCATTTATAAGTTAATACTTTTTAGTGAAATAAGTTAAAATTGGATTTTTTTTTATATGAGACCGGTCGTGGCGCAGCGGCACAAAGTGTGACTGTAAAACCGACTCGAGTGGGGATCGACGTGGGTTCAATCCCCACTCAAGGAGATGAACTATTTACTTAAATTTATATTTCCATTTCTTCGCTCTGGTGTCGAGGCAAAGCGCGGCGTTGAATTCTGCCACTTAACACGCAATGCCTCCAGAATTCGGCAGAAAGTGGGGAACCCTGCTGTGTGCGGGATAGAGCGTGGGCTGATTTATTTGATTTTATTCTTCATTTTTTTTATACTGTCTATTCAATATGAAATAATTGATTAATTGTTCTATATACTTATCTATCTGTAGTAGATATATTATTATATTATAAAGCTGAAAAGTCTGTACGGCCTACACTCTGAAGTTTGGAACTAGTAAAGGCATGAAAATACCTTGTTTTGTTGTATAATCCATTTGTCACTGAAGGCTATAGGCCACTAAGCACTATAGGCCTTACGGTACCGCTTACGGTAATCGTTTTGATGTAACCATTGTCATACCTGCGGTCGAGGACACATCTAGCTATGAGAATGTGTTATGTCATACGAAATTTTAGCTAGTTTCATTTGGCTACGAAGCGCAAAGTAATAGGTAAAAATTTGTGTAAATACCGTATTTTACTTAGGACTATATAAAATATTTATAAAATACAATAGAATATAGTTTTTTTAACCTAATGTTCGGACATATTCCGCCGAATTCTGAAAGCATTGCGTGTTGAGTGACGGAACCCAACGCCGCGCTTTCACTTGACACCGACCACGCCGACACCTCGAGCGAAGAAACGAAAATATAAATTTGAATAAATATTTCATTTCCTCGAGTGGGGATCGAACCCATAACCAGTAACGTTTACAGTCTACACTTTGTGCCACGACGATCCTCAATAGATTTCATATTTTATTTTATTGTAAAAAATATATTTTTCTATCACAAAAATGTAGAAATTTTAATCAAAAAGTTCAAAGCTCCAGCACGTTTATCTTATCTCACTACTAGTAATACGATGTCCGATGACGAGATTTCACAGTCTACTGATCAAACTCTTAATTAAAGAGAACGCCTTCAAAAGTTCAATGGAAAATAATTAGAATCAAAGAAAACTTTCACGTTAATCAATCGAACAAAAAGATAAAGAATATAACTGGAAATAATTACCTTTCTGTCCTTGAAATACCTATCATAATTGATAGGTATTTCAGAGATAGAAAAATACAAGTCTAATGACTAATGAGAGACCAATCGTGGCGCAGGGGCACAAAGTGTGACTGTAAAACCGACTGATTGTGGGTTCGATCCCCACTCGAGAAGATGAAATATTTATTTAAATTTATATTTCCATTTCTTCGCTCTGGTGTCGAGGAGGAAAGTGAGGAACGGAGTGTCTTAACACTAGGTTCCCCCTGCTTATCCTGCTGTGTGCGGGATACAGCGTGAAGCTAAAAAAAATGGCTTGCATTGGTTTCTGTGAGCGCAATGTTGAGTTCTGTTACTCAATCACAATGTATCGAATTCGGATGGAAGGCGGAGAAAAAAGCATCTGTAGACTATATTCCTATTGCTGATAAAGTAGAAACTCGAAAAAAACAAGAATCAAAATAATATTTTCTTTATTAACTTCAAAAGCAAATAAACACCACTTATACAGTAATATCAATTAAAAGTAATTGGGAATGAATAGTGTTCATAGTATTTTATTAAAAGGCTATAATATTATACAAATTACGTATCGATAATGAGAAATAATGGAAGGTTTAATCTTATTAAATCTGTTCACACAGCGATTGGAGCCGCAGATCTGAATGTCACGATTTATTTTATCGTTGCAAATGTATTGATGCACTCATTGGGATGTTTAAGGCTTATAATGTATTATATGAATAATAGTGAACTGGTAAACTCAACTACCTTTAAACCATAAATTTAGGAGAAAAAATCTATAAATTGACTTGTTTTTATATATATTTATTTTTAGCATTTGTATGGAACTTTAAAATAAAAATGTTCTCAAAATATTTTTTAATTATACATATTGCTCGTAGAAAGTAATTGGTATAGTAGTAAGGCATAACGTATTTTCTCTATGAACAGTCATAAAAATTCTGTATATCTTACTTCTATCCTTATGTCTATATAAGTAATAAATATTATATGTGAATATTTTATTTTCTTCGTACGCAGCAAGGATGCGTTACTCTTCTTAAGTCTACTTTCAATTATTATAATAACTTATTAACTTTAACAATGAATAGTACGAGAGTAGGTTGTAAAAATAAAATAACGAGATCCCTAGATTATATACAAGTGTTGTTCATACAAAAAATATATTTATTAATTTTATTTGCCAATAAAAATTACAAAATCATTTGATAGAAACTACAAGTTTTCATATGAGAATCCACTGTGAAACGCTGATAGAAAGATTCGTGACTATAGAATCACAAAACGGGAGTCGAAGTCGGAAATCAAATTCAATTTACTTCATTTGCTCGCCAGTAAAGTTCACATCTAACTCTCGAATTGAACGGATTACCTACTGTGCCACTACCACGTGTTATTTTGAACGCTACTATAGCATCTGTAGTAGATTGTTTCGATACTGTGTATAGAATTGCTTATTCATAAACTTGAGATGATGTTGGCTAATAAAAATTAGCGTTTATATTTATATTGTAAAGCTGGCGTTAGACTTTTTTGATAAGAAATTTAACATGATATGTTAATCGTCATTTTTATTTAAAAAACGTAATTCTAGTTTATAATAAATACAGCTAATATAGGACCATTTAGTATATCTTCATCTATAAAAAAAATCATTGATAAAGAGAAAAATAATAATAATCACATATATACGCACTCGATAGCGCTTAAAATACGACTCTTAGTAGAAGACCTGCGAAATGAAGTTCCTCCTACAGAACATTTCCGCGGAGGCTCTGATGGTTTTATATGCAGTTACTCACTTTGTTGCTGGAAATTTGATTTTGGATATGTGTATGTACAGTTATGTGATTACATATTCAACTTTACGGATTAATCAAAGTTTCTATTATTTTATGCGGAAGTTTATTATGTTCGATATGGTAAGAGAATATACGGTTAATTTCAAATTATAATTTTATGCTTACACTATATTTTGTAGGTTATATTCGGTTCTCCTTTTTCTTTAATGTTTAAAAAAAATATAAATGTCTTATAGGTAGGTGAAAGACGATTTATAGTTATTTAATTCTAACGAAACAACCCAAGTTGTTTTATAATATTTTATGATTTTAATAAATACATACATATCATACACAGCTGTCGAAATCAAACAAATCCTGTCTAAATATTTGCTATGGAAATTACCTATTATATTATGTTAAAAATACTAACACCACAGAGACTTATAACAATTTTATATAATTAGTTCACAAATCGTCGTATTTAATAGATCGTTAAATGCTTTTATTTCTATCCAGGTACGAGCGCACAACAAAGACAGCACTTGAAAAACAAGATTATTTTAAATTAACAAACAGAGATTTTTTTTTGTATTTATATGATAGAAGGTAATATTGATGTACAAGTTAGTTATTTTGTAGATACTGTAAAATAAGGTGATTATTATGAAAAACTAAAATCATATTACTTTTAGTAATGTGCGACGTTGAGTTCTGCCACTCAACCCCTCAATGCCTCCAGAATTCGGCAGAAAGTGGGGAACGGTGTGTTTTAACACTATGTTCCCTCTGCCTTCCCTGAAGTGTGCGGGATACACCGTGAAGCTGACTTATTTATTTATTTTATATTACTTTTAGTGTTTAAATTGTGTCACAATTTTATCTTAGCTATAACTTCTTTAACCCATTTTAAAGGATCATAAAAAACTACTATTAAATTTAGAAGTTACTATGTCATTGGGCGCATTAGTGATGTCCATTGTGAAGATATTTTTGTACAAAGAATAGTTTCCTTTTATTATAATGAATATAATTTATTTTCCTTTGATAATTGTATACAACATCCTATAAGTAAAAAAATCGTCAGCCACAATTCATGACAGCGGTTTCGATTTGAGTTGTTAGCGATAAGTACTTGTGTAAAAAATAATAATTTTTAACAAAAAAAAATCAAAAATTATGCAATTTTAAGACTTTTATGATTTTCTCATAGATGGTATTGTTTGAATTGGGATTAAGATGGGATCACACATGTACCAGCTTTCAAAAAATAATCAAAATCAGTCCCAATCGAAAGTTCTGAGGTAAAAAACTTCTCCTTTTACAGAAGTCGGTTAAAATATTTTTTTTAGCTAGACAAAATGCGGCATTAAGTTACGCCACCTAACAGGCATTGCCTCTGAGATGAACATTGATAATTAAGATTAAGGAAAATATTAGGGAATCTCTCTGCCTTCTCCGCATTACACAGAAAATGCGAAAAGTTAAATAAATACTCTAAAACATTTTTCTATTTTATAATAGAAAACCTTGATCCGAATCCATGAATATATTTTTTGTTGCATTTAATATTTTCATAACATTCGCTGTAAGCCTTTTGAATAATGTGACATGGTGACTTGTTTCAGGGCATTGTGGCGACCAGAATGTTAATGCAGAATGTGCACATTAAATGCAAATAGTATCTAGTGCGGTATATTCATTATTATTAAAACAAATTTTTCTATTTCTAAAAATATAAAATATTTTTCCATAAGTCCATAGTGTTTATTATTTTTTAAAACAAATGTGGTCGTGGCGTATTAGAAATAACCATAAATGATCTCATTTCTGTAATCATCTACGGTTTAGTTGTGGGTTCAATTTCAAAAATTCAATTTGCAAAATTGTAGTTAAAACGCAAGCGTTTAAGCGACTTGATTTGGTAAAGACAGATGGTAGGCGCCCGCAATTAAATTTTTTTTTTCTTTGAATCTAGTGTCAGGACACTTCGTTCACCGCTTTCCGCTCGAAATGGAAATATTATACAAAATAATATAATGACGGAACTAAACGCCACGTTTTATTATATCAGAGAGGAAATATATATAAAAAAAATTAAATCATAAATATTCACTATTACCATATTTACAGGCGTATGTTGACTTTATGACTCTTAAAGTCACCGTACTGACTACGTAGAATTTGAGTGATATGTCACTGTATTTTTTACTCTAAACCTAAAACTAATATTAATTATTAGATATCGCGTGTTGACTGATGGACTCAACGTCGCGCTTCGCCTTGTTACTAGGAACTGCAAACAATCATTCCACCAAGTGAGAATCGAACTCACAACCGCCGCGTTTACTGTTAGACGCTGTGCACTACGAAATTTGCTTGCAAAAAAAGAAAAATATATACTTTTATATTTAAAATTCTAATATTATCTATCTATTTCTATTACATTTAAATATAAAAATAATACTTAATATTGAGATATATGACATTCTAATTATATTTATCACCAAAACAAACATATAAATTGATCCCCACTATAAAAATCATGAAGTTCAAAAGGGAATCATTGAGAGTATAAATAACTAAGCTTATTTAAAGTTTGTTGATGCTCCAGTCACGTCTCAAGGATTTTGAAACGGTTAAAAACTCTATTGGGAATGACATTTTTAAAATAACATTCTTACTTTTTAGAACAGTTTAGTATTAGGTTGACATTTGGATTGAGAGCTTAATTGTGAGAGGGCAAGGAAACTATATAAAATAACAGATTTAGTAAATTGTTTGTTATGCTATTATTTATTAATATGTAGTACTATCTAATAATATTTTGACTTCTTTTTTATGCATAAATCCTGAGTAAGATAATAATAATAATAATAGAGGCCAGTCGTGGCGCAGCGGCACGAAGTGTGACTGTAAAACCGACTGGTTGTGGGTTCGATCCCCCCTCGAGGAGATGAAATATTTAAGTAAATATTACACATTATATACATTTATATTTCAGTTTCTTCGCTCTGCCACTCAACATGCAATGCCTCCAGAATTCTGCAGAAAGTGGGGAACGGAGTGTCTTAACACAAGGTTCCCTCTGCCTACCCTGCTGTGTACAGGATACAGCGTGAAGCTGATTTATTATTATAATAAACAATAACTTAGATATCTATTACAGGTATCATACAGTCTTATTCAATCTTGTTACGAATATAAATTAACATATTTCTATAACGTTAAGACATTTGAGAAGTTTTCTTAGAAAATCACATTAAAAACCAACATTTCAATTCAAGAAATTACTAAAATCACGAATAAATAGCTTTTTCTTTTAAAATTCGCAGTCGTTACTATGAAAACCAAAAAACCGCCTCAAGCATTTAACAGCTATTACATAATGGTAGGTTTAATAATGCACCATTAAGCCGTATCACGCAAACGAAACATTGTTCATATAATTGCCCCATAGGAAGTTACAATATGAGCTGGAAAGCCTATATAATTGTTAAAGCACGACTATGTCTACTTTTGTACTAAAATTTATAAGAAATAAAGATCTTGATTTTTTTAAGCTTTTATAAGCACATGCTTGTTTGATAGGTTTTTTTACTTTCGCAGTTTTTCTGTATATTGCAGAATGGACAGTTATGACACTCCGTTCCATACTTACAAATTATTTTTATTGGCACGTTCGAAACGCTATAGTTAAAGATATCAATTAACTGAAGTAAGTCAATTTTTTTGTAACAATATCAGAGGCCGACGGCTATGTGGCTGGACCACAGCACTTTTCCAGAACTCGAACTGTGATAGTATCATCTAAATTTCGACGTGTCTATAAAGGAAACGACCTAATTAATCACTATGGTTCATAGTTAAAACTACAATACAATGTTTCACACTCAGTACTTTCTGGCAAAATTCGAGACATTTCATGCCGAATGGCGGAACTCAACGCTGCGTTTTTATATGATATGTAAATGTTAATACAAAATAAACAAGATAAAGATTATAAAACCACACAAAAAGACGGTTCAACAACTTTATGCCTAACTATACGCCTATTAAAGCGTATGCTCCGAGAGGCTGCATGCTTAACGATAGTAAATTTATGGCGATAGGTCGGTGACTAAAAATTATAAAGATTCCAAAATTTATAGCTCTTCGCGGTAATCCGCTTAACGTCGTACAAATTATTGCGTGTGGGACTAAATACTGATATATTTTTCCGTTTTGAATTGAAATGGAAACATATCAGGTGCTATAAGGAACTTGGCTTCTTGTGTACCTATTTCTGTTTTATTAATATTGATAATGGCATGCAATTCTAGAAGATTTAGTGTTAAATATAAGATATTTTATTACATTATGAGCAAAAGAACAGAATGACTGGAGAAGTCTATTTTGGATTATCATGTCAATTTTGAGGCCGTTCGTAGCGCAGGTGCACTAGTGCATGACTGTAAATGTGAGTGATTGCAGGTTCTATTCCCACTCAAGGAAATGAAATATTTATTTAAATTTATGTTTTCATTTCTTGCACTAGGGCAAACCAGGCAAAGCGCGGCGTTGAGTTCCGCCACTCAACTTGCAATGCCTTCAGAATACGGGGGGAGATAGGGACCGGAGTGTCGTAACACTAGGTTTGATCTGCCTACCCTTCTGTGAGCGGGGTACAACGTGAAGTTGATTTTATTATAATTATTAGCTTCACGCTGTATCCCGCACACAGCAGGGTAGGCAGAGGGAACCTAGTGTTAAGACACTCCGTTCCCCACTTTCTGCCGAATTCTGGAGGCATTGCGTGTTGAGTGGCAGAACTCAACGCCGCGCTTAGCCTCGACACCAGAGCGAAGAAATGCAAATAAAAATTTAAGTAAATATTTCATCTCCTCGAGTGGGGATCGAACCCACAACCAGTAGGTTTTTGCAGTCACACCTCGTGCCGCTGCGCCACGACCGGCCTCACTTGATTTTATTATAATCTTTAATATTAAGTTGATGTTACCTATTGTTTCTGATTTGAGAAAATTATTTTTGAAGTATTGACCTCATATTATGAGTAAGAAGATATTATATTAATTAGACAAGTAAAATTCTCAACGCCGCGCTTAATCTTGTTACAAAAGCGAGGAAATGAAAATGTCTCATTCTCCCGAATCTAGAACCATTGCCTATATCAGAGGCTTTGCTGCTGAGCTACGACAGCCTCAACATTGACAGTGTAATAAATATTATTGATTTATAAAAAAAAATTGTAAGTAAATTGATTTCAACTTAAAAGTCTTACAAAAGAACTACACTTTGCTATTCTATTAGGGTCACGTTCTGAGCTCAGAAGTCGATTCCTTGCTAAACCAATCAATGTCCATTGTCTTTACAATGTATCATGTATGTATTGGCGTCATTGTTCTAAGATTCTTTTATAGTCGCTAAATATGTGTATTCTTATTGTTTAAATACCCATATTGTTTATTTATATGTTTTTTCATGTCCATTAAGACATACCGGTCCTCACTTTCAGCCGAATTTTCGAGATATCGCAGTTCGCTCGCTTCGCTTGTTTAGTGCTGGTACTTTACCTTCTTCTTTCTCTACTAGAGAGGATGAATCATTTTCAATTTTTTAAAATGATACATCTCCTCTGATGGAAACTGAACTCAAGGTCATCGTAAATATTTCTATAATCTATATGTATAAAAGGACATGTTCCGACTGACTGAGGTAAGACGCACGCACAACCGTAACCGCTGTGCGTAGAAACGTGAAATTTGGACAGATGTTTATTTTCATAATCTGGACATCCACTTAGAAGGGACTTTGAAAAAAAAAATACCCTAAAAGTATGAAATAGGAGTTGAAAGTTTGTATGAAAAAAAAATTTAATCGGCATCGATTTTTATAAAAAACTAAATTCAGACTGTTAAAAATATTTTATTGACCACGTATTTCGTGGTTTTTTTAGAATTGGGGCAAATAAGCTGGCGAAGCTGCGCACGCCCACTAGTATATATACAAAACGTTAGAAATATTTCAGTTTGCTTAATATAAATTATAATATATTTTCTTTGACAAATATTGTATGTAGTATAAAGAACTGTCACTTTAAAAATACACGTTTAGGAAACTCAGTCTTTTCAATCTCTTAAGTGTTAGCAAAAGGAAGTTATGTGAGACAAGTTGCAAAGTACAGTTTGTGAGTACGCATCACGTGCATTCTAAGTATTCTTTAAGTTTTGAAGTTAATATTAAGAGATTTGTGAAGTGTTGGTTTTTAGTTCAGGTGACTAAATATTTATTTCTTAAGAATTTCTTTGATAAAATTATAAAATCAGATTCACGCTGCATCCCGCACACGCCAGGGTAGGCTGAAGAAACCAAGTGTTAATACACTTCGTTCCCCACTTTCTATCGAATTCTGGAGGTATTATGTGTGGAGTGGCGGAACTCAACGCAGCGCTTTTGCCTCGACACCAGAGCGAATAAAAGGGAATATAAATTTAAATATTTAATTTCCTCGAAAAAAGATCGAACACATAACTAGTCGCGTTTACAGTCACACTTTGTGTCCCTACACCACGACTGGTCTTTGGTATTTCTTTTATATTAAAATATTTTTAGAAATGTACATTGGTTAAATTTAAGGGAATGTTACAGTATTATCGGTCAATCAGTCGTACATTGGTCTTTGTAATATTAGTATTATAATGTTGAAACTGCAGCTAAGCTTAGTTGCCAGAACTCGCTAATCTCTGAAACTACTGATTGAAATAAAAAAAACTACTTATTATACGGCAGCGTGCTTAAATTATATTCGGATACATAATACATAAATCACTTAATCGTGTCGACATAACCAACTGTACTATAAGTTACAGAAACACTAGGACACAATAAGTAATATTTTTAAGTTATTTTTATCTACTTATTTAGAAAACGTATTAAACGTATTTTTCTTTGCTAAGTGTGGAATAACACTTTAAAAATGTAAAAAAATATTTTTATCTATTAAAACCACAAAGTTTATCATACTTGTAATATAAATACAAACCAACCTGCTGTATATTTAATCTCCATACAAACGGAGTCGGTAGCAATGTTAGTATATTAGAATGGTCTAAGCGCTAGTGTAAATTTGTACCATTCCGAAATACGCTTACTCCGACACATTATCCCGTTTTATGACCAATAAAAGTCAGTTGGAACGTACTACATTTGTGGCAGCCCTTATTTCCAGTAGGTACCTAATATAGCGATTTCTTTATTACGGTTTTTTGTTCTTATGTTTTATTATATGGCCAGCCGATGTATAATTTTTCGACACAAATTACCGCTTACAAATAAAACGGTGTTTACGTTTGCTTTTATTGGCCTGTATAGGTTTAAACGATCATTTTTATATAATTCATAAAATTTTTAGTGTCGCCCCGTCGTGTGGACGTGACGATCGCTGAGATTTAAAGATTCAGCCGTTTTATACTATGGAATGGTCACAATGTAAGCCTTAAATATTATGAGTGTAATGGAAATAATGTCTTATGGGTTTTAAATTCCTATTTTTCATAGAAATTACTGAATTTTATTATAATGTATGCTTTACTTTCGTCTATACGTAAACTCAAATCAAAATAGATTGGATATAATATTTATGATAAATAACTATCCTACTGTTCATTTTTTCCAACTTCTCTTTATATTCTATATATAGCTAGGCCTAGGCCTAGGTTAGGTTAGGTGGTTCGGTCTTAGGACCGCTTCTGTGGAACATTGGTTACGACTGGGTGCTGAGAGGCGAACTCCCGTTGGGCGCCGACTTGACGTGTTATGCGGACGACACGCTCATAACTGCCCGGGGGAGTTCGCATAGGGAAGCGACGTTGATAGCCACGGCTGCAGTGTCACAGGTGGTGAACCGCATCCGCTGCCTAGGACTGGAGGTGACCTTAAACAAGTCGGAGGCCATGGTGTTTCATGGCCCCCGACGTGCGCCGGCGCCGGGATCACACATCGTGGTCAGTGGGGCCCGGATAGCTGTCGAGTCTACCATGAAGTATCTAGGATTGGTACTCGACAGTCGATGGGAATTCGGGCCACACTTCCGGCGGCTGGCACCCAAGTTGATGGGCGCAGCGGGCGCGCTTTCATCGTTGCTTCCCAACTTGGGTGGCCCGAGCGCCGACTGTAGACGGTTGTACGTAGGAATCGTGGGTTCTATGGCCCTGTATGGGGCCCCTGTGTGGGCATTGCACATGACGGCCGGCACTCTCGCCATTCTGCGCAAGCCGCAGAGGGCGATGGCCGTCAGAGTCATCCGCGGGTATCGCACGATTTCCTACGAGGCGGCTTACGTATTGGCCGGATCTCCGCCATGGGACCTAGAGGCGAAAGTACTCGCGTCATTATATCGATGGCGCGAGGAAGAGCGGGCACGGGGCTCGAGCCCGGTGCAGCGGGAGATCGCGCTGCGCCGAGTGAAGCTCCGTCAGATCCTGGTGGCGGAATGGCGGCAAAGGCTTCTGCGCCCTACCGCTGGCCTCACTACCGTCGAGGCGATCCGACCAGTACTCGAGGACTGGCTCGGGAGAAGGCACGGCTCCCTGTCATTTAGGATGACGCAAGTGCTGTCGGGGCATGGCTGCTTCGGCAAGTACCTGTGCCGCATAGAGAGAGAGCCGGACGCTCGGTGCCACCACTGCGTCCATTGCGAGGAAGACACGGCGCAACACACGCTAGCCGAGTGTGTAGCTTGGGCGGAGCAGCGCCTTGTCCTCACAGATGAAGTAGGGGGCGATCTGTCGCTGCCTGCCGTAGTGCGGAGGATGGTTGGTAGCATAGAGTCTTGGGACGCGATGGCGTCCTTCTGCGAAGACGTGATGTCCAAGAAGGAAACTGCGGAAAGGGAGAGAGAGATCTTGATTCCCTTTTCCGGCCGTAGAAGGCGCACAGGGCGCAGGAGAAGGGCTGACAACGCCCTTTTCCGGCCTCCATGAATGGGTCTAGGGGCGATGGACTTGGGGAAGTCCTCGCCCCCTATTCGATAGACCCGTGTCGTAGGTACGCGCGGGTATCGACGCGCGCCTCTGAGACGATGCACGAGTTAGCTCACCATCTCGCTAACCCGCGCAGTAGACGAGGCCAGGACAGACCCGGCCAGCACTAGTGAGGGGCTGCGGATGAATGTGGACTCCCGCGGCCCCGCGCTCACGTGCGAGGTGACATCGGGGTGGTTTTAGCCGGTAAGAGTCCGGCACGCCCCTCCGTCTTTCCTAGGCGGAGGCAGTCCATGAGGATTTCCCCCGTAAAAAAAAAAAAAAAAAGGCCTAGGTTAGGTATAGGCCGACGGAACCTAGTGTTAAGACACTCTGTTTCCACGGACGCGTCCGGACGCTTAAATTTTCCAGACATTGCGTCTTGAGTAGCAGCACTGAATGCAATGATTTGTTTTATTACCAGTATGAAAACAATTCATTTATCCCCTAGTGGGAATCGAAACCACTGCCATCGGGTTTACAATCGTAAGTGCCGCTGAGCCTTGACGTCCTCCTAATATTTTAAGTAAAATATTAGAGTATGTTAAAATTAAATTAAATCAGCTTTACGCTGTATCCCGCACACAGCAGGGTAGGCAGAGGGAACCTAGTGTTAAGACATTTCGTTCTTTACTTTCTGCCGAATTCTGGAGGCATTGCATGTTAAGTGGCAGAACTTAACGCCGCGCTTTGCCTCGACACCAGAGCGAAGAAATGGAAATATAAATTTAAGTAAATATTTCATCCCCTCGAGTGGGGATCGAACCCACAACCAGTCGATTTACAGTCACACTTTGTGCCCCTGCGCCACGACTGGCCTTATAGAGTGTGTTACATTATACAAATGAAATAAAACATTTTTGACTGTACTAAGCTTATATTTTATTCTATTAGAGAATAAAACAAAGTAAAGTAAGGCACAACTAATATCATAAACATGAATACAAAATATATTTCTAGGAAACGAATCAATTTAAATGTATCACGAAACAAAATTATTCAGTTGTATTAAATCATCTTTCTGAGATTTTCTTTTAGCTTTTGCTTTTTAAAATAATTCAATATAGTCTGGGATGACTATAAATGATTTAATAGGCTAAGATTTAAATCCATATTTACGTAAGGCCTTTTAAAATAATTACATTTTGTTTACGTTATTACTTATTTACATAAAGGTAATAGGATAAATAGGATAAGGCCGGTCGTGGGGTAGCGGCACGAGGTGTGACTGCAAAACCGACTGGTTGTGGGTTCGATCCCCACTCGAGGAGATGAAATATTTACTTAAATTTATATTTCCATTTCTTCGCTCTGGTGTCGAGGCAAAGCGCGGCGTTAAGTTCTGCCACTTAACATGCAATGCCTCCAGAATTCGGCAGAAAGTGGGGAACGGAGTGTCTTAACACTAGGTTCCCTCTGCCTACCCTGCTGTGTGCGGGATACAGCGTGAAGCTAATTTAATTTTAATTTTTTTAATAGGATAAGTAGGCCGAGGGAGTCTAGTGTTAAGAACCTCCACTCTCCACTTTCCCCCGATTTCTGGCGGCTTTGCTTGTTGAGTGGCGGAACTCAATGCCTCACCTTGCGTCGATACCAGAATGAAGAAATTAAAAACAGTCACGCTTGTGCCCCTGCGCCATGAATGGCATTTATATATTAATGTATTTATGTATAATATCTATTTGATTTGAAAAATAAAAATAAATTTATCTATTTTTTAACATTTTAAAATTGTTATTCCACACTTAGGAAAAAAAACATACCTATTTAGAAAACGTATAAAAGATTTAACACAGCGGGATTTGAACCCGCGCCTCTTTAGAAACCGTCCAAGTTAGTTTGGTTCTTTTCTAAATAAGTATTAAAGTTAATTATTCTCAATTATAAGGCGTGGGAATACATAAACAAGCTTGAACTCTCATCAGATTCATTCACTAATATCTTGTGTGCAGCGAAATCGCTAAAGCGCACTACCTGTCGACATGTGTAGTACAAACCTTGTGAATGTTGTATAAGAATCTTCTTCGGAAGCCATGAAATGGTAGTCTTTAGATTTTATATAACAAAAAGAAGTTGGCCTTCCGAGGATATAAGGTAACCGTTTTAATTATAATAGTTTGATGAATATTTTTTTTCTTATTAATGTAAATAATTTTTCATAAAATTTGTTATACGAGGCCAGTCGTGGCGCAGTGGCTGGTGACTGATTGTGGGTTCGATCCCCACTCGGGGAAATGAAATATTTATTTAAGTTTATATTTCCATTCCTTCGCTCTGCTGTCGAAGCATAACGCGACGCGACGCGACATGACTCAACACGCCTCCAAAATTCGGCGGAAAGTGGGGAATGGAGTGTCTTAACACAAGTTCTCACTGACTACCCTGCTGTGTGCGGGATACAGCGTGAAGCTGATTTATTTTAAGAAGAGTGTTTTTTATTCTTATTAATCTAAATAATTTTCCATTAACATTGTTATATTACGGTATAACACTATAAGATTTTGTAAATTTAAATTGTGGCTCCACTGTGGCGCAGTGGGATAGTAAAAGTAGGTGAAGTTAATATTTTGGTTGCTTTGCTCTGACATAAAGCGTGGCTTTGAGTTTCGCCTTAACATTAACCCTAGATTACTAACCTTATTTTTCGACGCTTATTACGAACCTTCGTCGTTTCGACTACGCTATTTGTTACAAGGGATAATGGGTTTTATTTAAATGAAATGTGTATGTTTTTATTTTTTTTATTAATTATTTATATCTTTTCTTTCTATTTGTTATGTTTACATGAACCAAAATATCATAATTATTAACCATCAGCCTTAAGAATAAGATCATAGATTTTATGCAAAATCAACAATAGTAACATATTTAAAGTTGTTATACAAGTATTATACAAAGTTAATTTAACATATAATCTCTAAATATTAAAAATAAGTAATGTAATAAACTAATAAAATAAAAATTATGGTGAAAATCTAGCAATTAATACATTTGTGACATATGTCAAGTTTGTCCTCGTCGCACAACGATTTATTGCACTTTCAGTCATCCAATATCCTTTGCTTTGCGGGCAAAAGTCACATATTTACCTTTTTCTTTGCACCGGAGGTACACCGGAGATCCCAATTGTAGAATTCGAAGTACTCCTTCCTGACATGTTTAATATCTGTGTATTTTAGTCCCGCAGATCAGTTTAAAGAGTTGATATTGTCAATCTCTTTTACATGTGTGATTCGATTAGCTTGTGATACAGAGCTTTTAGGTAATCACGTCTCGATAAAGACTTTTTGTTAGCTTATATATATTATAAGTTACATAAATAACGTAACTAATGTAAACGTAATAAATGCAATGTTTAGCATTCTATAAAAAAAGGCACAATAGCCAGTGTGTTTTTCTATTGCAAGAAGCAAGGAAACACATCTGGTCCAATTTGCCTACACCCCCTTTAGTTTCCTTGTAAAATTCGACAAGGAATTGCATCACTACTTCGTATATGACTATCTTGACCTGAAAGTTGCTGCTAGGTCAAAGTCGAAACTTCATTTTCACCATCTGTTTCATAAGCAGGATCAACCTCAAGGTGGACTTCTGCCTCACTCCCTGATGAATTTTCTATACCGCTGTCGTCTTGTAATAATAATAACTGACAAATCACATCTAAACAACGAATAATAAATAGCATTGAATATAAACAAAATAAATGAACAATGCAAAAAATTACGCAAATATAAGCTAACTAAATAATACAAAATATGACGTTATTACTAACCTTCGTCGATTCGACGAGCCATGGTTGGTAGAATGGCGCTCACGGGCCCCCTGCGCTCAAAACATTATCATCAGTCGAGGGGGCAATGGGTCGACAGAGATTACCTAAAGTATGAAAGGCGTACGATCGCGCGCACAAAAGTTAACGCGATTTAATCAAACCCGCGTCGTCGAATCGACGAAGGTTAGTAATCTAGGGTTAAACCATTCTTCCTACCCTATTATATAGGAGGTTCAAAGGGGGGCCAAAAAGCAAAAACATATTTAAATTGGAATTCTTGAATTGCATACTACGAGTGAGAAACGGTGTAGTGTCTTGAAACTATTAGGTTTCTCATTAGGTTCCCTCTGCTTACCCTAATGTGCAGGATAAAGTGTGACGCTAGAAAATTATATACTATACCTTACCTTATTACGGTTGTGGATAAATTATATTCATCTTTAAATATAAATTAATGAAGCCAGTCGTGGCGCAGGTGCACAAAGTGTAACTGTATACGTGACTGGTTGTGGGTTCGATCCCCACTCGAGGAATAAAATATTTATTTAAATTTATATTTCCATTTCATTGCTCTAGTGTCGAGACAAAGCACGGCATTGAGTTCCGCCACTCAGCACGCAGTGCCTCCAGAATTCAGTGGAAAGTGGGGAACGGAGTGTCTTAACATTAGGTTCCCTTTGCCTACCCTGCTGTGTGCGGAATACAGCGTGAAGCTGTTTTATTTTATGAAGAATTTTTTTTTTTCTTATTAATTTAAATAATTTTCCATTAACATTGTTATATTACGGTATAACACTATAAAATTTTATCCTGCTGTGTGTGGGATGAAGCGTAGAGCTAATTTCATTAGATTTTTTAAATATAACAACTACAAGAACAAAAATTCTCAAGAAAGAAATTTCCAAATAATTCGGAGCGTGATAAAGGTTCAACCACACTTGATCTCTTTGTATAAAATGTACCTAAAATACAAATACTAATAACGCTAACTACTTTTCACTTAAAAAAAACATGCTTTGCTTTATATTTTACATTTATGTCCTTTCACTTTTTGTTTTTCACGCGAATGATACAAACTCAAGCAATCTGCCGTCAAACACTTAAAAATTTTTACGGCACACTAAAGTTAAAAGTTAAAAACGTAAATTTCTTACGGGACTTGAAACTTTAAGAAGTTAAATATATAAACCAAGTATACAAATCTTTAGAAACGCTATCGCTTATCGCACTTGAAATTAAATACGAACGAACAAAAAGAATTATAAATCCGGCCATATATTAGACGACGCGGCGATCGTATTAATCAAACTGATAAACGGAAAGGTCAAATACTTCCTCTGATGAATAATGAGTTGGTAATGCTTGTGACGGGTCACGTAAACTGCACCAACGCCTACGTACTTAAAATTCATGGATATTGAGAAAACTTTGTTATTTATTACGATATCTTAGTTAGAAGTTTTGAATTTCATTTCATAGTATAAGTTTGTAATTTTGTATGTATCTTCTTAATATTAATTATTTTTATTCAGTGTTCTTTATTTTCTATTTTATATATACTTTTGGAGACGGTAAGTTTTTACGTCTGTGTATATAAAGGCCGTTATAACAAGACAAAGCGGGGCATTAAGTACCGCCAATCAACGCGCAATGTCTCGAAAATTGGGCAGAAAGTAGAGGCGGAGTGTCTTAAAACTAGGTTCCCTCTCTCTATATTGTCTTTATCATTACGTAAACTATAAATCCGTTTCTATATTATAAATAATTAGTTAGATATCAGTATTATATTACCTACTGTAGTATACTAAAATTTCACAGACATATTTGTTTCAATTATCTTCATTGTCTAATTACCGTTAATAATATAGACTATTAAATGCATTATTAGACTATAATTACATGTTCACAATAAATTAAACTATTATTTATCCACAATTACAGTATATTAATTCTAAAACCATACATCATATAGAAGTTAATCAAACACAGCAGAAGAAAAATTTAAAAATCAATCCAATTAAGACAAACGTATCGTTTTACAAATTAATATAAAATGAAGAATCTCATGTTTAAGTAACATTCGTTGTGTTTTAATTTGAAAGTTGAAAGAGAAAAATCGGTCGCTCCCGGCTGAAGGTAGGTTTAATTTGTGCCCATTAATAAAGACGATGTGGACACATTGCCCTCTAGGGCTATTAAAATCTGTCTCGCATACTAATATACGGACTGATTTTTTGCGAATCGGTCGAGTTCCGAATAAAATGTGTTAATGATTGTATAGAGACGAAGTATTTGTTTTCTTTGAAGCGTTCCAAATCCAATCGATGAATATGGTATACGCAGGTATTTAATGAAGTAATGGAAATAAAGGTAATATTGAGACTGTCGTGGCGCAGTGGGATAGCATCTGATTGTATTTTCGATAATTGTGGGTTCGATGCTCTTTGTCTATCATTTGATAGAGTAAAGTTCAGCCACTTAATTTGCACTATTTCGAAAATTTCGCGTCTACTTATCCTGCTATGCGGGCAATATTGAGACTATCGTGGCGCAAGGGGATAGCATCTGAGTGTAAATGTGATATTTATGGGTTCGATGCTCTTTGTATATTATATAATAGACTTAAGTTCAGCCACTTAACATGCAGTATCTCGAAAATTTCGCGTCTACTTATCCTGCTATACTGAAAATAGCCCGAAGCTTTTTATTTTAAGATAAAATTACTATAAACTAGACATATCTAGATTTTATTTTTTTCACTAAATTAAATAAAAACATTTGCTGTTATAGTAGAAAACAAAAAAAAAAATTTATATATTCAATAAATGAATTCCATTTTATACATACTTTACATACCTATAACCAAAAGTGATATCTCGTGCACATGTCGTTCAAATAAAATACTTCGTATGCGTCAAAAGGGCACGAACCCAAGTTTAATGTTTTTTTCATTGTCAACCCTTTTTGGGTAGAAAATCTCATATATGGGATATAAAAATCCACTAAGAGCTTTTTAGAGCTGGTCTTTACGACCGTATTGTCTATATTAAGACTGACATGCAACTACTTTTATGTTTTAACAATGTTATTGTTATATACATTACTATTTGACCCCGCGTGGCTTCGTCCGCTTATACAATACAAATAGTTATTTTCTTATCTAATAACATTGTCATATTAAAAATAATATAAATATATAATACCTTAATAACTAAAATCTTAGCCAATTCAATAAAACATTTATTTTATTGCAATATTGTCGCATGTAACTCTTTAGATCGACGTAACTTTTTTTTTTTTGCATAAATAAACATTAAATGTTAAGTGAAACTTCCTGTATCCAATAGTGAAAGTGTTTTCGATTCTATTACATTAATAAAGGACAACATTTTTTTCTAATAAATCTTCCACGTACAGATACCGATACCTTACGATTTTATTATAAGTATGGATGACTCAAGTATTCGACTTGTGAATTGGTTAACATCAAGCTACTGAATAATAAGTAAAAAATATGTATGTTGAATAGTCATAAACTTTTAACAAGAGTCGAACTATGTTGATATTATAAAACATAATTAGCGCCCCGGCCAAGTACAGACGTGAAATGTGAGGAGTGGTTTTAACATTTGAGTTTTTAGGGTTCCGTAGTTCAATAGGAAAAACGGAACCGTTATATTTTGTTATCCGTGTATTTTAACGTCAAGATAATTTCCTTATCTCGAAATCAAGTGGAGGTATCGAGCTCACATTAAACATTTAATTAGACGATACATGAGAGCACAGAAAAAGAATCAAATCAAATTTAAAAAAAAAGTCAACGCAATCAAAAGATATGAAATTATTTATCGTTTTTGCTGCATTATCTACGAAATTCGCCACAAAATCAATGCGTAGAAGATATTTTCTTCTCGCTATATCCCGCACATAGTAGTTTGTCCCAGTGTTAAGACACTCCTTTCCCTATTAACAAACTTCCGTTGCCTACTTTCTACCGAATCCTTAAAGAATACGTGAAAAAAAAAACACTTTTATGGCTATAATTATCTTTGTTTTCAACGCCTTCGATGAAAGTTTAATAATGTATTATTTAAGACATATCTGATAAATATCTGATAAATATCTATAATATAATAAATATATGTCAAGATTATCAGCTCAACAAAATCCATTTTAATAAAAAAGGAACCAAGTTTTTACTTTAAAAGTACTTATTATCTTAGCAGCTCGGTAAATTAAAATATTTTTTATTTAATATTTTTAAAATAAAAACTATTATAAAAAATTGAAAAACAACTTCATTTATAAAAAATACATGATACATATACGAAACTTGTCATTTGTGGTACGGGAACAAAGAGAAAAAATTATATATTTTTTTATGAAAAAATCAATCAACTTGTCGATGAACACCGGATCGTAGTGATATGGGTGCTTTAGTATCAAGATGAAAAAACGTTACTGTCCAAGCAAAAACTTCGAAGTGACAGCAAAAATTGTGGATACTAAAAAAGAATGCTTGTTAAAAAACGTGGGACCTTATACGGCGAAACATGAGCTTTTGTATTAAAAAAATTAAAAACTTGCTGCATAAGTGCAGATTGTCAAATTTTCTTTAAAACCTTGACTTGATTTTTTATTATTTGAACTTATATTATACAATTGGTTGTATTTTCGGATAGCAAATTCAACATTATACTTTATCTAACTAACTTAAACAAAATATAATCATGGATCCGAGGCATCGAACCCACAACCATCAAATCAACAGAAAAACGCTGTCTCACTGCGCCACGACAGCATAATACGATACTGATTTATTAGATACCTACTTAGTGGTATTGAGTTCAATCCTATAAAATTTTGAGCTCACAATGTTGCATTGTTTCTAATTGGACAAATAGATTGTGAAAGGCTGATTGATCTTGACTTTGTAATAAGAGGATTATATAGAATGGTAAATTAGAAGGGCTTAATGAAATACTCTTGGGACGAAATATTTTTAAATTCAGTAGAAATAAAATTAAAATTAAAAATTAAATTAGCTTCACGCTGTATCCCGCACACAGCAGGGTAGGCAGAGGAAACCTAGTATTAAGACACTCCGTTCCCCACTTTCTGCCGAATTTTGGAGGCATTGCGTGTTGAGTGGCAGGATTCAACGCCGCGCTTTTGCCTCGATACCAGAAGAAATGGAAATATAAATTTAAGTAAATATTTCATCTCCTCGAGTGGGGGTCGAACCCACAACCAGTCGGTTTTACAGTCACACTTTGTGCCGCTGCGCCACGACTGGCCTCTTCAGTGGAAATGTATATTTTTATATACAAAGCTACTTATTTAGCTCTTTCTATACCTAGAAGTAGAATACTGTAAAATATTACTATGGTTTATTTAATGGTTATGGTTTTTTGTTAATTTATTTTATGGTTTATTTAAGAAATTAATAATAAATAATATAAAATATATATTTTTTTGTAATTCAAGCTATCCTATTTAGTGACTTTATTCAGTTTTTATTACTTATTTGCTATCTATTTTATTTCACTCGTTTTTAAACAACAAAATCGAAATATATTTCTTTAAATGGCTAAAAAATATATATTTATAACGATAATTCTCAACGAGTCAAAGCGCGGAGTTGAGTTCCACCACTCAATTCACAATGCATCCAGAATTCGATGGAAAATAACGGAACGGAAGTATCTTAATGGAAACGAGTGTCTTAACACTAAGTTCTCAGGTTCTCCCTAGCCTGCCATGTGCGGGATACAGCGTGAAGCTAAATATAAATAATAATCAACAATGAAAACATAAATTGTTAACGTAATTTAATTTACAACGCTAGTTTCAGTAAATACTAAGTGTAGTTTACAACAGACAGTTTTATTACTATCCCAAATGCACACCATCAGTGACTTATACGACTTGCCATAAAGATAAGATTGTTTAACTAATTTTGTGTATCCGCAAACAGTTGCCAAATGTTGCGCTGAATAGAAAGAAATTGAAATATACTATTGTTATAAAATTTAATGTAACAAAAGATATCATTTAATACGAGAAACCAAATGAGAATGACTTATACATAATGTTACCAGCTCTAAGAATTTTATATGTCATAATTATGATAGATTTTATTATAGCTGCAGATATAAAGTTTTGTTTATTAAATGGATGGATAGCTGTGTACATATAAACCTGCCGCTTTTGTACGCGATACAGCCGAACGCTGGTCAGCACTATCTCGGCTCACTCAGGACGCTTCATGTCACAGAAATTAAGATGCTGTGGTGGATTCATTTAAGGTAGTACTAGGGGTCTGTGACGTTGCGGATACGCTCCAGGAGCGTCGCTTGAGATGGTATGGCCACGTTACATGCCGGCCTAGTAACTATGTCGGTGGAGTAACCTCCCAGACGCCTAAGGAAGCGATGGTTGGATGTCAAGATGCAGGACATGAGAGCCAAAGAACTAACCATCGAGAATGTTAAAGAACGTGCAAAGGTAAGTAGGTTGTGTGGGTAGGAAGTAGGTTGAGCAAGGAGGCAGACCCTGGCAACATATTCAAGGATTAATGCCAAGAAGAAAAAGAAGAAGAAGAAAATAAATATACATATAAATCTGTGATTTGAAAATCACTCTGTATATTAGTGAAATCAGATGGAAGAAACTCTCACCACACTACGTGTTTCACAAAACGAAATATAATAAAAATAAAAACTATGAAACACTATAACAGCACCATTCTTTGTAATCAAATCAAACAAACAATCCAAAAAATGATATCATTACAACGTCCACAAGGCTTTATGAACAAAAGATGTTGTAAAAACACAATGTCGACAGAAATATTACACTTGTCATAACAAATACAAGCTGTTAATCAAGTTGTTAAAATCCAAATTTATTGTACAAAATTGTATAGTTTATTATTGCGTTTGTTCTCGCGTCCCACGGCAGGGGGGAGAAGCGATAACTTTAAATTAATGTACGTCAGCTCACAATTTTCGGTTGCGATCTTTACGATATGAGTAGTTTACGACAGTGAACAATTTTGATTGTTGGATCATTTTAATATTTAAAATAATACTAAATGTGTTTATTTGGACTTAAGAGGTTTCCTTAACCCTTAAAGGCTGTATGGGTGTAAAAACGAAATGTACTTGACATTTATTTTTGTCGCTATCTTTTTTAAATATTTGTCATAGCGTTTTGCACTTTTTGTGTATCCTCCTGAGTTGTATGCCCTTGAACACGCTTGGAAAGTTTTCATTCGCACGCGCAATTTTAACCACACAGTATTGACACCCATAGTAGTTATAGTGCCCTATTGATTAACAACATTGTTACTTACATATGTGTTTACATTTTTTATGAATTACACATGGGAAATGGAGATTTAGCATGCAAGATAGAGATTATTTTTTTTGGTTATGAGTCTACAAAAGTAGTAGCAACTACGAAATTTTAAAATTAAAGCTGTAGTAGCATCTGCCGACGAGCTGACTGACGAAGAGGACTTATTAGAAAAAGACATTCAAGATGGTCTCCAAAGTGTTGACGAGTAAGAAGGCCTTCTGTTTTATTTTTACGAGAAGATTTTGGAAATAGAAGTAGATGAAAAAAATACTTGAAAATGACAGGAAAACCAAATTTCCCCAAAAATTTTAAGCTTTTATTTTGTTTCACTTGTGAGAAACTCTGTATATTTTTTTATATATAATTTATTTAAGTACGTCAGATAAGAGAATATGGAATATGGAAAATATGTTGCCCTAAATGAAAATAAAAATATTTGATTTGTATTTGGATTTCATATTGTCATAAAAAAATAAAATATTATTGTCTCCTTTTGTATAGTAGCTGATCAAAAAAATGTTTTTTTTTTAAATGTGTACATATAACAATATATATTTATTAACAAATATCCAAATTACCTGTTATAAGTAAATTGTTCACAATTTCTTACAATTAATTTATAATTTGATTATTTTTAAATACTAAGGTATTTTAATAGTCATTTTAGCCTTAGTGGGTTATGTAATTCATTACATAGCTATTAAGGGTTAATTTATTTTTACGCATTTCTAATAATTTAAGTAAAGCAGAAAGACATTAATACTCTAATATTAAAAGTTAGGATGCAAAACTCAATGTATATAAAAATAAAGAAACAAACGGTCCTTAAATTGAGTAAAATAAATATAGCTACCTTGTTTAAGCCAAAATAAATCACAATCGACCAACAGGGTAATTTGGGAAGTAGAGACAATAGAAAGAGGCGTACTTTTTCAGAATTAACGAAGAATATTTGTACATAAATTTCACTTTACTTTTTATTTCAACAATCTTTGAAAATTATACACCCTTTGTTTCGCTATAGTGCAAAACAAAAGTTTTATTATATTTGAAACCGTGATGATTCGTTAAAATAATCGAAGTGATTCTTGAAAATGTTCAGATAGGCAATTTCAATATTTTTTATTATTATAAAAATTAAGATTGAAAATATTACAATGTTTTTTTAAATATTATTTTTAATTTATCAAATACGAGTAAGTACTTAAGAGTCACAATGAAAAAGTATGTCACGATCATATTTTGTTACGTTTTGAATCATAAAATAATGAACCTTAAAATTATTTTGTTTTATTATATTTGATAACTTTTGAATGTCAACTAACTTTGTTATTTTTTTTAATAAATATTGTTAAAAAATATTTCTTTATATTTTTTTTCAGGTTCACGTTGTATCTATAGGCAGAGGGAATCAATTATTAAGCCACTCGTATGGAGTCACTTTCCGACGAATTATAAATATTAAATAAAAATATATTTTATAGTGCACTTTATAGGTCTATATATATATATCTTCAAGTAAAATATGTCCTTTACAAAAGCCCTAACACATGTATATATTACGCTTCTATTTAGTAGTTTCTCGAGTACAACACATATAACATACCACACAACGTTATCGCGGCGCATCATATGAAGATTAAGGCGGTACAAGTGAATGCAGCGTCATGCCTCCGACGGTGTGGCGTAAGTCTAAAGAGGTATACTGTTTATGAAGTACAGTATTCTCATAAATATTTTTGTATTTGGCTCCAATTATTGGAAATTTATGAAAAATATATAGATTTTTTAATTTATAAAAATAAACATCAACGTTTTTTACATAAAAATTGGTTTGTGGTAAGGTAGCGGTTCTGTCATGTTTTATTAACCAGTCATATTAATATAAATAATCACTAAGTCCCGCTGAGTTTCTTGCGCCGGTTCTTCTCAGTTCTGAGGCATTAACGTAAATTGGTGGTAAGTTATATAACGTTCAAAAAATGAAGCATGTATTTACTTCTTATTTTGAATAAAATTATTAAACTTTGACTTCCACTAATTTGTAGGGCCCAGATCTACTAATGATTTAACATTGTATATCTGTATAAAAATATTTTAAGTATGGAATTACAACTCAGTATCAGACTTAAAAAACATGTTATAAAAATATAAACGTGGTTAATTGGCTAGATCTCTTGCACTCTGCATAATTAAATTGTGTTCATACAACAATTATCATTTTTTTATATAATACCCTTTTTTAGCATTACGTTGTAACCCTCCCATAGTATCATCCTATCACACAGTAGGGTAGGCAGGGGGACCCTAGTGTTAAGACACTCCATTCCCCATTTTCCGCCGGCTTATGAAGGCATTGCGTGTTGATTGGTTCAACGTCGTGCTTCGCCTCGACACCTGAGCGAAAAAAATGGAATTATTAAATATTTCATTTCCTTGAGTGGGAAAAAAACCCAGAACCTAAATCTCATAATAATAAAACCTATTTACCATAAAATTACAGATATAAATTACAATAAAAAATATTCTTAATTTTTGTACCACGCTCGTCACAGGATCTTAGCCCCGAGCAACGTACAAAATAAAAATGAGCAGTCCTTGTTGGCTTATCGGAATAGATGACTTTTTTCAAAACATTCAGGGGAGCCTACGTAGTAATGTTTTTTTTATAAAAAAAACTTAAGAGAGAAAAGAGTTTACTATGAATGAAGTGTCTAAGAAAGTAAAAAGTTATATATTAAATATTTAAATCTTCCGATTGAATTCGAACCCACAACCGCTTACATTACAGTAGCACATTTGTGCCTCTGAGGCCTTAAATAAATAATGTGGCAGAAAAAATATTTATTGCTTACTTAAGTTATACATAATATATTTGTCGCTCTGGTGCCGAGACAAAGCGCGGCAGATGAATGCCTCCCCAGAATTTGGCAGAAAGTGGGGAATGGAGTGTTTTAACACTAAGTTCTCTCTGCCTACCCTGCTGTGTGTGGGATAAGGCGTGATATGAAAAAAACTTATTCTTTTAAGTCTTTGTCGTTTAAATAAATTTATTCAGCAGTATATAATATTTGTTCTCATCTTCATATCATAACTACATTTGTTTGATCACGTAGTAGCGTGTGTGGGCGCTTAGAGTAATCCTTACTAATATTTTATGTCTGACATTTTTTATGAATATATCTTTTGAGTGAATAAATCGCATTCACAATATAATATATTCCCATTTTTAAATTATATCTACTTATATTTTTAATCTTAGTAATTGTCTAATTCATATTATTATATTTATTACACGGGTATAGTAATCAAACTTTTAAGTATCTTCTAGAATACATATTATTAGTGTCTTGTATAATAATATTAGTGTTAACAATTGAAGCAATCCATTCAAATATATATATTATATATTATTTTTATAACGTGAGTGACATCAGAGAAATGTCAAGGTAAAATCATGAGGATTTTCTGGAGTTCATAAAGATGTCGTTGATGGTAGTGGTCGAGGCAAAAGAGATATGCAGCAACGGTAGCACTTGGTCCTCCACTCCAAACATAAATTTTGAAGAAAAAAAATAATAATCTCCCTAAAGAGATGCTAACAATATAAATAAGTTGTAACAAGCGTATAAAACTTTCGACGTAGCTTGATGAGAACGTATGGCTTAGTAGTCAGCACCTAGTTCCCAGAAGACGCGGGTTCAGGTCCCGCCACGTCTATCTATATATATTTTTCTTTAATTTTTTTACTCATGTTGTCATAATGATATCACTTAATGTTTTCTTTATAACTCATTTGTAACAATTAAATTATGATTCGTTTACTTCATATACTTATATATTATTTCATTTGTACACATATGTATGTACGCTTCGACAATACGAAAGAATATTAGAAAGATTTACCTGTAACAATAATTTCTTTCATACACTACTATAAAATCCCTATCAAAGAAAGCAGCTTACCTGACTTGAGGCAATTTCGCCGTCCACTGGTTTCCGTAAAGAGCTAAGTCTAAGGTCTTTGTGCAATATCCCATAATAGTGTTAGAGAGTAGCGACAATATTATGATTATATTTTAACGTTCAGATATTTAAAAAATATATATTTTTAGAAAAAAAATATATAGGTTTTTAGCCGTTTTATTACTTTCAGTTAAGCTTGTGTCGCTTTTTTAACTTCACATTGTATCCCATTTCGTTCCCCATTTTCCACCGAATTTTAAAGGCATAATATCGGTATTAGAGATTTTGTACAATGTGCCAATTATTTCACAAGTAACCGCTGAACTTAATTACCTCAGCTTAAATCAACTAAAGTTCTGTTAAAAGCTTATTAGAAATCTGATTTTCATGTAAGACCTGCTTCGTGGTCTCTAATTTTCTATTATAAAAATAAAGTCGTCATTGATAATTAATATAGATTTCCAAACAGGAATAATTGTGTGCTGTAATTGCTAGAATAGTATTTTTATTGCTTTAACATCATGTAATTTTTATTGGTTTGCCACTAAAAGGCTTCTTCACTTTCCATAAAATTTTTAGATAATCTCGTAGAGTGTCTTATCTTTGTTTGTTTTTTTTTTCTATCTAAATAGATAAAGAGATTTAGTTGAAATATATAAAGTACTAAATGTATTTTTTATAAAAAAATCTTACTCTGAAAGTACAAATTATATATGTAGGTAATACTACACGTATCCAACGTCAATACATATTCCGCTTTTTAAATGAAACTATTTTAACCGGATTAATCGCGTATATTTGGTACTTTTATACATTTTTGGAAACCCGACGTTTCGAACACTTTACAGTAGTCCGTGGTCACGGGTAGACTGAGGTGGCATTCGTCTGTCAGTTGACATAATTATTATATCAAACTACCGCCAACGATTTCTTAATTGCCTCGCGTACTGCCCTGGATTCCTGCAGAATGAGCTGATAGTATCTTGCCCTCTGGTATGGTGGGTTTGAGACTTCAATGATTTTATGAGTGGGTCCCAGGTGGTAGAAAGTTTCCAGCCATCCTCTCTATTGAAATTAGGATGTTTTTGTATTTCAATAGCCTCGCGGATCATTCTAGGAATGTATCTGTTTTCCTTAGCGAGGATTTGGGGTTTATCAAACCTAATGTAGTGGCTGGGTTTATCCACAGTATGCTCACACACAGCTGACTTCGATACATGCCCATTCTTGATATCAGAGATGTGTTCTTTCACCCTAACACCGATGCTTCTCTTTGTTTGACCGATGTATGATAAGCCACAGTCACAGTCTAGTTTGTATACACCTGCACTCTGTAAAGGAATATTACTTTTTACTGGTCTCAAGAATTGGCTCACTTTCTTGTTAGGCTTGAATATGGTTTTTATGGAAGCTCTTCTTAAGATGTTGCCAATCCTGTCTGTAACCCCCTTCACATATGGAAGAAATGCTGGCTGTCTCTCTACTGTGGGTGGCTTGTTGGTCTTCTGACAACGCTGGCGGGGAACTGGCAGCTTGTTCTGATGAAGGCTATTCTTCACCTGGCGAAGCTCGTCCCCTAGGTGTTTAGCGTCGCAGAGGTGGTGGGCTCTCTGAAACAAAGATTTGCCAACGGTAGATAACTGTGTAGGGTGATGGTGAGATTCACCATTGAGGTATCTATTGGTGTGCGTGGGTTTGGTGGGTGGAGATACCTCAATGGTGAATCTCACCATCACCCTACACAGTTATCTACCGTTGGCAAATCTTTGTTTCAGAGAGCCCACCACCTCTGCGACGCTAAACACCTAGGGGACGAGCTTCGCCAGGTGAAGAATAGCCTTCATCAGAACAAGCTGCCAGTTCCCCGCCAGCGTTGTCAGAAGACCAACAAGCCACCCACAGTAGAGAGACAGCCAGCATTTCTTCCATATGTGAAGGGGGTTACAGACAGGATTGGCAACATCTTAAGAAGAGCTTCCATAAAAACCATATTCAAGCCTAACAAGAAAGTGAGCCAATTCTTGAGACCAGTAAAAAGTAATATTCCTTTACAGAGTGCAGGTGTATACAAACTAGACTGTGACTGTGGCTTATCATACATCGGTCAAACAAAGAGAAGCATCGGTGTTAGGGTGAAAGAACACATCTCTGATATCAAGAATGGGCATGTATCGAAGTCAGCTGTGTGTGAGCATACTGTGGATAAACCCAGCCACTACATTAGGTTTGATAAACCCCAAATCCTCGCTAAGGAAAACAGATACATTCCTAGAATGATCCGCGAGGCTATTGAAATACAAAAACATCCTAATTTCAATAGAGAGGATGGCTGGAAACTTTCTACCACCTGGGACCCACTCATAAAATCATTGAAGTCTCAAACCCACCATACCAGAGGGCAAGATACTATCAGCTCATTCTGCAGGAATCCAGGGCAGTACGCGAGGCAATTAAGAAATCGTTGGCGGTAGTTTGATATAATAATTATGTCAACTGACAGACGAATGCCACCTCAGTCTACCCGTGACCACGGACTACTGTAAAGTGTTCGAAACGTCGGGTTTCCAAAAATGTATAAAAGTACCAAATATACGCGATTAATCCGGTTAAAATAGTTTCATTTAAAATGTGTAATAATCGTGAAAATCAAAGAACTTATTACATATTCCGCTTATTCGATATTTACTTTTATATATTATCTATATTTATAAATTCGTTATAAAAACAACGATTCAAAGCGAGGGCTATACTTTATTTCAGTTGTCACCAACAAATCTTGGTGGTCCCACCCATGTCTGACAAACATGTGTCGAATACTCACATGTTACGCAGTCAAATATACAATTGTGTTTTCTTTGCTCGTTCAAATTATAAGCGGAAGCGATTTATATTTTTTTCAATCAAGACTTTTTTACCATTTTCTGCCTGAAATTATCGTGTTTAAGTATTGCACACTGCGCTATGAAAGGTTTTACAATTTATTATGTTAATTAATTAAATTGTTTCGCAGTTGATATTTATTGTTATTATATTTATGTAATCATATGTATGAACGTGTGGTTGTTAAGAACCAAAAGTGTTAGAAATTTAAATAATATAACAAATAATCAGTTTCACGCTGTATCTCGCACACAGCAGGATAAGCAGAGGGAACATAGTGATAAGACGCTCCGTTCCCCACTTTCCGCCGATTTTTTTGTGATATTGCGTGTTAAGTGGTGGAACTCAACGCTGGGCTTTTGCCTTCGTGCCAGAGCGAAGAAGTGAAAATAATAAAAGATAATAATTAATTTCCTCGAGCGGGAATCGAACCTACAACCGTCGCGTTTCAGTCACATCCTTGTGCCTCTGGGCTACAACGGCCTCTTTTTTAACAAATAATATAATTTACTTCAAAAAAATAAATAATTAGATTAAATAGTCTAATTTAATGATAAAATTATATATTATATAATAATAAACAAATTATTGAAAATAAAAATATATTATAGCAATATTTAAAATGATATTTCCTTGTTTTATTCATATATAGTTTGTTTAGGTTTTTATTTCTATTTGCTTTTATTTCTTATAACTTGTACCGCACTTACAAAAGCCACTATGTCCCCAGTTGCTCTATAAATAGAACCAATCAATGGAAACAATACAATGTTATCCCATGAGAACAAAGAGTAAATACCGTTATATATTAACTTTTTTTATTTATTATAAGCCTTTTCAAATATGTGATTTTTTATTAAGTGTTTTTTAGCTTCATGCTGTATTATCGAACATAAAAAGTGAAGAGGAAGGAAACTTAGTGATAAGACACTCTGTTCCTCATTTTCCACCCAATTTTTGAGACAGTGTCAAAAATTAAGCTCACAATCATCCCGTATACAGTCAGATGCTGTGCCGTTGTGCTACGGCGGCCTCTGTCCCTATCAATAATGACTTTATTTTTTTCAATTAGCATATCAGTTACTTATGTTAATTTTACTATAAGAAATCAATGGCTATACTATAAGCAATCAAAGCGCTATCTTTTTTATGTATTACTGTCGTAATCAATAAGCAGTTTCTCATATCATATAAACTTTTCGGTTTAACCTCTTTTTGATTAGGTTCATTTAGTTTAAGTCAAATAATAATTTAACCAAATAATGATTTGAGATCAAATATTGATTTAATGGGAAAATTCCCATCTATTATCTATTATCTAGCTTAACTATATTTAGGTTGACTTTGTATCCCTAGTGGGGTAGCCATAATGAAAGAAGGGCCAAACGCTACTGTTAAAATACCCATTGGTTTGTACTGTTTTTGCACTTTTTTAAATTTATTTAAAATAAAAATTTCAATCTTGAAATCTTATCAAATATTGTGACGATTCTGTTTTGTTCATTAATTCAAATTAACCTTTGTATATACTTCTTATTTTATAACACACCAAATCACATTATACCAAATAATTTAAATAAGTATAATGACTGTTCCTTGTATCATTACATGCCACATTCGTCCATCTTATCTTAAGCGTTTCATAAATATGTATAACTTTTATATATATATTTAAAATTCTGAAATCCGATCGTAGCATCACGAGAACGATTTAACAGAATTCCGAGCCAAGCATAAAATAGATAAGCCCTTCTTAAATGTTTCCCATAATTTCTATATTCTTAGCATTTCGATAGCGTTCTACTAAACAACTGGTTAAATTCCAACGAATTTATCGTCTGTTCTACTTTCTTATACAAACATTCATAATATTTGTTGGTTGGCGGAAATATCTCTATTCGATACTTTTTTTACACTGTATCCTGTATGTGGCTAGTGTATTTATAGTAAATTCTCTCCAACCAACCCTGATACAGAGAAAGATCCAGTTTCTGCTGAATTCGAGTTGCATTATGAATGGCAGAACTCAACGCGGCATTTTGTCAGAGCACATTTTTTTTATTTCATGAAGAAATACCTTTCAGATATAAAATTTCAACGTAATATAGCTTTGATAACTACAATATACTAAGCAAATTGATAGATTCACTAACCGCACGCTAAATCGATGTTGTTTACACATTATCATACAAATCTCAATAATGCTATACAGCTTTACTGATTTAATTATATAATTATGACTTATGAGGCCAGTCGTGGCACAGGGGCACAAAGTGTGACTGTAAAACCGACTGGTTGTGGGTTCGATTTCCACTCGAGGAGATTAAAAATTTACTTAAATTTATATTTCCATTTCTTCGCTCTGGTGTCGAGGTTAAGCGCGGCGTTGAGTTCTGCCACTCAACACGCAATGCCTCCAGAATTCGGCAAAAAGTGGGGAACGGTGTGTCTTAACACTAGGTTCCCTCTGCCTACCCTATTGTGTGCGGGTAGCTAATTAAGATTATTATGACTTACGTTAATAATATTTGCTTTTTATTATCCTATATATAGTTATAAGAATAATAATATTATAAATATTTGTTTTACTTATTATTAGGCCTGTTAGTTGCATATATTGTATATGTGGATTCGATTCCCATTCAAAGGAATAAATTAAATTCACTTTCAAGCTTTGGTAAGGCATGAAGAACGTGGTGTTTCGTTTCACCACTCAACACTTAATGTCTTAAATTCTGGCGGAAAGTGCAGAACGGAGTATTTTAACGCTTGAAATTCTTTCTACATAACTTGCTATTTAGATAAAACTAAAAAAGGACTTTACAGATTATCTAAAACATAAAAATATATTGTGCATCAATCCTACGCATTTTTAGAATAATAAAAATTTTAACAGTAAAGCTATATATTGATCGATGAAAATTCTATATGAAATGAAATAAAAATCCAGTTCGACTTTAATAAAACGCTTCTGTTATTTGAACATATTTCCATGTAATTTTCCATACATAAAAGGCGTGCATAAATGTTAAATAAAAAGAGTTTTTATCCAAATATCTAAACGTTCCTAAAACTAAGTGGACTGAGTTGAATTCATGTCATTGTTGGGCTTTCAGTAAAATATTTTAACAAAGAATTTTCAATTTTTCGGAACAAAGAGAGAAGCTATATAAAATGTCCTGCCAACGAAAAGTTTTATCAGGACTATTTTACTAATCGCATTCATACTGGCATAGTTCAAAATTTTCTATTCATGCACTAAAATTCATCTAAAAAAAATATATGGAACATGCCGTACATACAGGAAGAGCTGTTATGACGATTCCGTTGGAATTTCTAAAATTTATTAAATTTTAAATGTGCCTACAGTGATTACGTAAAAAATCTAACAAAACTATATACAAGCGTAGACTCCGGGCATATATAGTTTTGGTTGTTGTGTTATTATACTATGTATTATTATTATTAAATAAAAATGCGGTCGAGGGCGAGTCGAAATAGCCCATTGACTGTTCCGTACCAATTTCAGAAATAAACTAATTAAATTAAATCAGCTTCACTTCTTCAGGTAGGCAGAGGGAAACTAGTGTTAAGACACTCCGTTCACCACTTTCTGCCGAATTTTTCGAGGCACTGCATGTTCAGTGGCGAGGCTCAACAGCTGGCTTTTGCCTTGGTGCCAGAGCGCAGAAATAAAAATATTAAGAAATAAAAATTCATTCCCTCGAGTGGGGATCGAACCCGCAACCATCGCGTTACAATCTCACACTTGTGCCCCGGCGTCACGACAGCCTCCAATCACAAATATTAGGATTACAGTTCAACGAGCAGTACAACTGATAAATGTAGAGAAATTTAAGTTTGCGCTCGTATGCACTCATTGTGTATGAAATAAATTATAAATACTAGTTTATATATTTTTTTTCAAGTTTGATGAGCCACATTAAATCGGCTTTTTTGTTTTTCTAATACAAAATATATTTTATATATAAACTTTACCAAGATACAGAAAATAATTCTTGATAGTATTAAACAAATCTTTTAAAGTGTGATTAAGAGAAAAAATCATGTCTTCACCTTGTTTCCACATTTCACTTTTACGTTATTTCCACTGAAGGATTACGTTAAAAACTAAACCGACAATGTATGGTAATCTAAAATATGTATAAACAAAGACAAAGTTGCAACATAAATAGTTGTAGTTCTTCTAATGTTGTAATCGTTACAGTTATCTCACCCATACTTTTTTGCTATATATATTTTGCCTTCTCCAATGCTTATAATATAAATATGTACTCTTATATTATAAGAGTTCAAATATTTAATAAACAAGAGGTAAGTTCAAATATATATAATAGCTAAGTTCAAATAATTAACATTAATACCTGATTGGGAATACAATTTTATGTAAGAAAATACTTTAAATAAATAAATAAAATAAATCAGCTTCACGCTGTATCCCGCACACAGCAGGGTAGGCAGAGGGAACCTAGTGTTAAGACACTCCGTTCCCCACTTTCTGCCGAATTCTGGAGGCATTGCGTGTTGAGTGGCAGAACTCAACGCCGCGCTTAACCTCGACATCAGAGCGAAGAAATGGAAATATAAATTTAAGTACATATTTCATCTCCTCGAGTGGGGATCGAACCCACAACCAGTCGGTTTTGCAGTCACACCTCGTGCCGCTGCGCCACGACTGGCCTCAAGAAAATACTTTGAACTTGAATAATAAGAAATAAAAAACACTCCTTACGTTGTCATTTCCTACTTTGTCTATATTAAGCAATGTCTTAAAAGAATGGTATTACAGTAGTACATTTCAATCTGTTTTTAATTTTGAGGTCAGTCGTAGAGGCCCTAACTGTGACTGCAAACGCGACTAGTGGTGGGTTCAATCCCCATTCGAGAAAATGAAGATGAAATTAAATTTATATTTTAATTTCTTCGCTCTTGTGTCGAGGCAATGTGCGGCGTTAAGTTCCGCCACTCAATACGCAATGTCTCCAGAATTCAGTGGAAAATGGGGAACCGAGTGTCTTTATACTAAGTTCTGCCTACCATGCTGTGAGCGGAATACAGCATGAAGCTAATGTTTTTAACATTGTAAAGAAACTGATATACTTTTTTACTTAACTTTTCGCGATAATGCATGTTGCGTGGCGGAAATCCACGCCGTTGCAGTTTATTTTGGTACTAGAATCAGGAAATAAAAATAATGTAATTCCTGAGTGAAAATCGAACCCACAACCGTTGCGTTTACAATAAGACGTCAAAAATATAAAAAAAAAACATACAAGGTACTTGTCCATTCCAATTTTGAATTATATTTTATCTCCCTAGTTACTAATCTACAGCTACATCTAATAAAAATTTACAAGAAAATCTTAAAAGATAATAATTTAACAGCGACATAAGGATTTATATCAATAATTAAAATTTAATCCGTACGTGAGATAAATTAAAACTAATAAAGCAAGTTTCTGCGAAAGGACGTGTAAGAATCTCTGCTTTTCCATAATACTGAGATGACACATTATTTATTACGGTACGTTTGTCATACGTGATCTAGATAAATTTAACTTTACAGACATTTTCATAATAAGTAAATATAATATAAGACTTGAGTTTATACGAATAAATATAGTTATACTATTGTTTTTATAATAAAAAATTTTGGAATTATCTTTTGTTCATGGCATTTATGTATTTTTAAATAGAGATAAATATATACTGTTTTTATTAGTGTGTTACGCCTAATTAAGAATATAGAAGAAAAAACCAAAAAAAAAGAAAAAAATACAGTAAATCTAGACACGCGAAAGCGTGCTCAGCCAAGTTAAGAAATAACATGAATAATTTCGAGTTTAAAACCTTCACGGCACTTAAACTTTTTGAACTATATACATGATTCATAAACATAAAATTCAACATTTGACTTGGCCGTTAGCACCAAACAAATATACTAACTACAAGACCGGTACAAAGTGGAAGTATGCTAACATGGAAATGGGAAACTCATTTGTATTTAAAAATTAACGATTTATTAAAAAAAAATACGAACAAACAACTAGAGAATACAAATCTCGTTCAGTCGACGTAAGAATGTTTAATTGGAAATTTAAAGAAATCGTAATATTTCTTAAATCAATACATTGCATTAAACCTAGTTTCCGACCTCTTTATTATTAAAAAATAAGCTAAAAAAACAACAAAATATATGAGAAAAAAGCACCAGGTGCCCTTTTCTCATTGTTCATGTGAGAGATTAATAAATCTCCACACAGAATGTTTATCTGCAACCGATCTCGCGGTATCTCAGGCAGGACCAGGACGTTATTGCGAGCCCATTCAGATGCCACAGTCGAACCAAGCAGCTCCTTTGTTAGGCACAAGGTGTCGCTAAGAAAAAGGGGCTATCGACGATCAACCATACATACATACTGTACTTCAATGCTATACAATCTGTACCGAGGTCTCAATAGCTGTGTTTTGAATACGGTATACCTAATTCCCCTCGTCCGTAGTAACGGTTATTTGATATATGCAGGATTTATTTATAGGATAAATCTTTAACTATCGTGTAGTGTTATATTGCTAGTGTTATATTATTTTATTTATTTTACATAATGATATAATAGGTGTCGTAGTGAAATAACGCCTGACTGGTAAGGTTGTGGGTTCGATCTCCTTTCAGGAGATTGAATTATTTTTATTTACCCATTCTAGCAATATAAAGGAATATGTGGTTTTGCATTTGTATTATAATAAAATCGCAATGGATCGATGTGTGTGGTATCTGCTAATATAATATAACCAAAACAATGATTTTTAAAAAATATCTTTTTGTCTGTACGTTTGTTGACGCTGATCTCAGAAACAGCTTTACTGATTTAATTGCAGCTTTCAATATTATATTTTGGCAAGCTTCTCTTAATATTTAGTGTTTTATTTCAATCGTACCCGTATATAAAAAAAAATTAAAGAATGTTGTTTGACAAAATGCTATAAATAATTGTTTTATTAAATTGGCTTAAATTAAAACTTTAATCTGCAATACAAATATGAATATAGTTTTTAAAATGATATTATTATTATGATTATAAAACGGAAGTAACGCAGATTAGTAAATGAATAATTAAATAATTTAAGCGGGCGAAGCTACGGGCGGGCCGCTAGTAACGAAATAAATTCATTGGAGCCGACTAATTTTCAAAATTTAAAACTTGCTTTACATTCTTTGTTATTTAAATTAATTAAAAAAGTAAAATTCAAACTCACTACTAACAAAATCTTCTTTAGTTAGCTTACACATAAAAATACAACCAAATTTAACATAAAATAATATTAACCCACTTTTTTGCTTTAAACTGTCAATATATATTTACTAATAATTAATAATATTATCTTCAAACACATCTAATATGGCATAATCGGTATTTAATTAGGCATTTAAAGCTTAAAATGTTCAAAATTTCTCGTTCTATATAACGCGCAACTCGATCTCAGGTTTCCCACAGATACAATCTAAATATTTACTTTTATTTATTGACATTTCCTAATGTACCGGCCTCGGCCATTCATTATAGTACAGTCAGCTGAGATATGAAAAGCACTGATAGCACCTTATTGTTTGCGTTTTAGTAATGGATTATTGATAATGTACGTGGGTGTTCTTAATCTTACCGAGTTAAATCTTCGAGACAAGTTTCAACTGATACTATTTATACTTAGGTTATTATTATCTTTTGAGACAGTGTTTTGTATTGAATTCTATGAAAATTATCAGTTGTATTGACTTTTATGATTTATTTTAGATTATTATTTTCATAAGAATTTTCTTATAAACATATATATTTCAATTACAATTAAATAAATAATATGACAATTTTGTTAGCGATATTCATAACTTATATACCAATGGGACCAATAAACCTCTTCATCACTTAGATGTTTCTATAAATGCAACGGTTGTGGGTTGGATTACTATTCGCAGTAATTTAATAATTCATATTTTATTTTCTCGCTCTGCTAATGAAGAAAAGCCCGGTGTTGAATCCCGAAAGGGAACGGAAGCGCCCTAATGGTGAACACAGTGTCGTAGTACTAGGGTTCCCAAGTTCCCTCTGCCTACCCTGCTAAAGCTAAAATAAATAATAAAAGGTAACATAGCATATACGCTTTTAATATTTAAGCAAAATTAAAGCGGAGAAAGCAAAGAGCTCTTTTGGTTAATTCATACTTTCTTGCAAAAGTAATAAAATAGCATAGTTTATTATGCTATTTTATTACTTTTGCAAGAAAGAAAATCACTTTTAAAATAATTTTATAGAAGTTTTCAATACGTAATTCTATTATTTTACGGACTTTAAAAGCTGCAAATGCTTTGTTCAATGAAAAATAATGCCTCAACGTAATTACGTATAGAAACACTATACAAGCAGATCTAGGGCAATAGTGGTGGTAGGTGATGAATTGTGTGGCACTTTGAAATTTCCCTCCAGCAATTATTGAAACAATGAACTTAAATCTGTGAAGCTAACGAGCGGTCGCTATCCTCAGCTCCCGGCGGTTAAGTGATAATAGCTATCAGAAATGGCATCAGATGTGTTATCATGTATGATAGAAATATCTGTTCTTGTACAATTTCATTAAAAAAGTTGTAGTTTCAGTATTATAATATTTTAGTTTTATATATTTTTAGAAATTATCGTATGTTTTCGTTTTATGGTATACGAGAGTAGAATTCGGTATATACATATAACTATATTTTATTTAATCCTCTATTGTCCAGTCGCTATTTAATTAGAAACTTGATAAATATTTTTTTACATTATCAAAGTGCTATTCCACTCTTAGGAAAGAAAAAAACTTATTTAGAAAACGTATAAAAAAAAAAACATAAATTGATTTCTGGTCGGTTTCCAGGAGGTGCGGGTTCCAGTCCCGCTACGTTCAAATACGATCCTACGTATACGATACGATCATAATTATCTATAAAACGCGATAGCAAGAAGTACAAATCTCCGTCTAAAATTTATATATTTAACATGAAAGGCGTTGAATGCCACAAAAAAATCTCTAAATGGTTTGAAAATAGAAGTTTTATGAATAAAAAAACAACCTAAAATAGGCATGACTCCACGTCTGTACCACTTCCATTTACACCTGACACTGATCTTTAAAGCTTACGACCTACTTCATAGAAAATCCATTCATTAAACGCTATTCAAGTCACATTGTGCTCATGAGTTAATTTTTTAATTAATAGTTGACAATTGGATAAGAAACGAGCGTAAATAAACAGATTCACGAATAAAGATTTCGCCGAACGGCCACTTTGATGTTCGCGTTTATATCAAGAACAGCGTACTGCTTATATTTCATTTTATAGAAATTTATGTGCTAACCGAGGTGGAGTTACGTAAATAAATGTCAAAGACAGGAATAATATACGCTTGACCGATCGCTTTGCATCGATGAAAGGAGTTGCTTCGGTTTAAATCATATTTAAAGTATGAAAGGTCTTGTAATGTCACACATGTTGGGTTATTTTAGAACTATTTTATAATCTTTTTGCATTTAAATATTTATTTTCGTACATAGTATGGATAGTAAACCTCAGGGATGAGCCTCTATATTCTGTTGTTTTAGAGTGTTTTGGGTGTGTGGACAAAAGACGACGTCATGACACCGTCTTTTGTCTTGTTTTTTTTTAGCTCATGCTGTATCCCGTACATAGTACGGAAGGCAAAGGAAACATGATATACCGAGTGTTAAGACACTCCGTTTAACATTAAGACACTTTTTTTCTCACTTTCTGTCGAATTCACCATTTCCGTGGAACTGAACGCCACGGATTCCCTTGTTACCAGAGCAATGAAAAGAAAATATTAAACATTTCATTCCTCCCAGTTATAATATATTACAAATACCTGCTGGTTTACACTTATTAAAGGATAGAGTGACTAATCACCAATTTACCTTATCCACATGAACAAAACAATGAAATGATCAATCGGAACATTATTTATTTAAAAAAAATTGCAAAACCCAACAAAAATAAGTAAAAAACAGCGGCATAAAGAAAAAAAAACACTAAAAGTTCGAATTAACGGCCACAGTTTTATGTTCACTCCAACCGAGATTTGTATTAATTAAACTCGGAACTTAATGAAATTTCCAATTTCATGTAAATTGACATTCCAATTTTAAAATCAGTCCAGATGTTCACGTGAATAATTTGCACGTATATTATAGTATGAAATTCTAATAAAACGGAAACGTTTAAACGTTTTCGTTTTTTTTTTGTAAGGCCGATTTATTTTGCTGTTTATTCATTTTGAACTCCAAATATTTGTCTGTATTTATTAAAACTATATAGACATAATTTGATGGAAATGACAATCTTGTTTTTAACTTCCGAACCTACCTAAAACAAGGTACCCTCAGGTACAGCGTGCAGCAACAAAAAAAATATTTTGTCTAACTATTAAACTTTTCTTTTAACCTACATAGTTTTTTTTTAGAAAATGGAAATATAAACTTAAGTAAATATTTCATCTCCTCGCGTAGGGATCGAACCCACAACCAGTCGACCGACCGGCCTCAATATTTATTATTATTATATATTTATTATTAGCCTCACATAGATATAATTAATATATTAATATATTTAACCTTTACTTATAACAACAAATCCAAAAATTCTAAACCAACATACAAAATTTATTTCAATTTTAATTATTTAAATTATTGTTATTTCAAAGCCAGTTAAAGCCAAACATTACTTTCGATTTCATTTTCAAACTCCACTAGTTACTATACGAATTTCTATCTCACATTTCGTATTAAGTACTCCACTATTCACTAGAGAGGATGTTAATTAAGCACTGAAAGCATTAGTAAAAAGCTCGGCTTTTGAATGAGCGTTGCATAGCAGTCTTCATGTTTAAAATTGATGAACAATGTTTGAAGAAAGATCTGCAAAAATATAATGTTTTTTTTAGTTTCTCGCTGTATTCCGCATATAGCAGGGTAGGCTAAGGGAATCTGGGAACCTAGTGTTAAGACACTCCGTTCCCATTAAGACACTTCCGTCTTCCGCCCAATCTTTGAAACGTTTATTAAATGGGAGAACGCAACCCAGCGCTATTAACCTACAATCTACGATAGTGTTTTGTCTTATTATCTTAATAATGTAATTGAATATTACATACGACTGTTTATGTTTTAATTACTTTATTTTAAAATAATTGATTTTTTTACAAAACATAACATTATTATTTTTAATCAGCTTCACGCTGTATCCCGCACACTGCAGCGTGGGCAGAGAAAACCTAGTGTGAAGACACTCCGTTCTCCACTTTCTGCCGAATTCAGGAGGCATTGCGTGTGAGTGGCAGTACTTAACGCCGCGCTTGTCCTCGTCACCAGAGCGAATAAATGGAAATATAAATTTGAGTAAATATTTCATCTCGTCGAGTGGGGATCGAATCCACAACCAGTCGGTTTTACAGTCACATTTTATGCCCCTGCGCCGCGACTGGACAAAATATATTTTTTAATATAAGCTTTATTTTTAATATAAACATTCCCCAAGGTCGGGCTTTATTGAACCCACAGCTATCGAGCTCAATTAGATTGATTCATAAGTTAGCCAAATCGTCGTCGTTGTTATCGACAACAAAAAAGGCTTAATCCATATAGTTGTTACACTGGTTTATCTAATTTTATTTATGTAAATTATAATACATTCAATTAAAACTAGAAGTACCAATATTTTGCTTTTATAGCCAACTAAGCTTATACTTATTTGTAATTCAAGGCTTGGTCTCGCTCTTCAAGAAAACGTTTAAACCTTAAGGACTGTTAAGTGGAAATCTACTAAGTTTTTATACCTAGAAAGAAGTGGACGCTTGGGGATTAATACAAAATTGTTGTTTCTTGAGAGATAGAAAATAAAACGTTTTAGTCACAATTATATAATATTTTCTTTTAAACATTTAATGTATATATTACGTAGTAAATATTTTTATTCATAAGTTAAAGTTTTTTTTTTTGTATTTAATTTAATTGTATGGTATTATAATAATCTCTTAATTATAAAAAAAAATACCAGAATATAATAAATGACCAGCGAAGCGTCAACAATAGAAGTAAAACTTTAAACAGGGCTTCGTTTCCTACTTGTTTCGTTCATTTATACCTACCCACCTTGATCATAAAAAAACTTCGAACAAACACGATATTCTGAATTTAAAAATGCTATACTATTTTTAAAATATCACTCACTTATAAGATGTTTACAATTAAAAAATAAGATATAAAATTGGGTATATCAGAACCAAAGGGCTAATGATGATGTTGACGGAGATGATAATTGACAAATGAAAATCTAACATTTGGCTTTAACTTAAGCAATTTTACTAAGGTGAAAACTAAAAATAATTTAGGAACAATAGAAAATAGTATATGCAAAAGTTACTTACTTTACTTATATACATTATGAAGAACACTACCACAAAATAATAAGAATCAAGGCAACATGAAGCATTTTAGCATCCATAAACTGAACTATCAGTGAGATAGAGAGGAGTGCTTTTTCTACGATTTATGGGTATGCAAGGTACTGGTGGAAGGTCTTTGCCTTAGTGATTTATAATGTGAACTGGAAAGAGGTCCCGCCATCCCGTTTAATATCTTTGATTTACGATAGAAGGTACGCCCGTAAGTGCCAGTTGTGGGGATGATGACGTTTCAATCACACACTTTGTGCTGATCAATATGACAGGTGAAAGGCTGCTATATTTTTGTGCTAAAATATGTGGACGTCTAAGTCAAAAGCTTATATGTAAATTGACAGTTCGACTCTAAAAAATATTTTTTTCCTTTTATTTTTACTAGGTATTAAATAAATATTATTATTAATACCAAAGTAAGCTTTAATGATTTATATGTAATCGGCACATTAGTAACAGCGCTTCATGCAAAAAGGCAGCTTAATGCTTAGCAGAACTGGTTAAGCTGAGGGAATGTAGTGTTTTTACCGCAAATTTGCGAGAATTTTCGTGTTGTTTAGCGGACTTAACGTATTGTTCTATTTTCTATGAAATGAAATTAATTTAGAAAATTATTTTAGTGGGTTGTCCTACGAGTGATGATGGAACTCATAACCATCGCGTCAACGTCACAGTACATCTTCCCATATATCTATTTGTAATTAAATCAAATCATTTCTCTTATCTTTACGCTGTATCCCGTATAGGGTAGGCAGAGGGAACCTCGTATTAAGACACTCTGTTTCCCAATTTCTGCCGAGTTCTGGTGACATTACGTGTTGAGTGGCAGAGCTCAACGCCGCACTTTGCCTCGACACCAGTGTGTGAGTGACGAAATAAAAATATAAATGTTAATGAAATATTTTCATTAAAATTTATATTTTCACATCAGTGTGACTTAATAAAAATAATAAAGTGAAAAATCATAACCTTTAAATAAACACCTACCATAATTAATTAACCAAAAGAAACCCACTAAGATTAAAACGTTATTTCAATATCAATAATAATTATTTATAACATCTGATAGAACAGTGGGCAAGTCTAATAAAAACCTAATTGGAAAACACAAATAAACCGGTGAGAACGTAAGTACATTCTGTACCATCCCTCGGGCGTTCTAGACGGTGGAAATGAAAAATGACTGTAATCCGCTTGTGGCGAGCCTTAAGCGAAGAGTTAGCTTCTACATACTATAACATTCATATTTATTACTGCCACGCTATAAATATGAGCGATATTAAATGGAACTAGTATTTTTAACCTAACACATAGGAGGAGATACTGAAGTGGAATGTTATTAAGATATAATGCTAATTTTAGTTCAGATAAATTGGTTTATTTTTTTTTTGCATAGAAAAGAAGGACAGAGGACTTCGTGTCAAGATGCTGTATCCCTCAAATTCCACCCAATTTTCGACTATTTTCGTGACATTACATTGTTAGATAGTAAAACTAAACGGATCCTTAAATATATATAGATAGATAGATAAATATATATTAAGATTTGAATATCAACACGGATTTTTTAAATCTAATTTCCTAACTAACCTACGCTGACTAAACGCGAACTCACACGGAACAGTTGGTTAGTCAGTGTTCTTTACTTTCCGGTCTTTTGGATTTTTTGCCTATTGAGTAATAGTGGTTTTATGGACCAAACCGGAAGGATGAACATATTTAATAAGAAGACACATTACGTAAAGTAGGATTTGACCCTACAATGATCTAATTTCGTAAGGACTTGCCAATTACACAGTAATATTTAATCATTACATGTCGTATCATATTATAAACAGTTATAAAATTAATTAAAAAAAGTAATACATTATTTAGTTTATAAAACCTTATAAAAGGACAATGCTTAAGTAAACTTCATAATTATTGTAACCAATATAAGCAGTACGGTAATAGAGCCCCATTCCGGCAGTTTGTTGGGAAGAGCATAGATTAATACCATCTTTCGTTATTCCAATCGAGTTCATTTTAACAGAAACGGGATCTATAAATAAAACCCTTGCGACGTGTCACTATGAAAGATTGCAATATGGTTTAATAGTTCTATTTGAATTTCACATATGGAGAAATATCAAATATAGAGTCTTGCTAAAAAAAAAACAAAAGCTAAATATATTACGTAGATTTTTTAGTTTTGTCTCTTTATTTTGGTTTATATAGAAAAATATATTTTAATTATGATTATTACAAAATGTGTTAGTTGGTAAATAATTATTTAAAAACAAAATAATGTATACGTAAATATTAATTAATTTTTACGTACTTTAAATTCATCCATTTACATATCAAATTCACATTTTTTTACATTCATGCGATTGAAATATAAATATCTACAATCTAAATAAAAATTATAAGATTTTTGAACATATGCTTAGTAAATTAAAGAATAGGTTATCATAATAATTTAATTCTTTTATTATTTTAGATATCTTATATAAAGTGGGAAACGGAATGTCTTAACACTAAGTTCCTTCTGCCTTCCCTGCAGTGTGCGGGATACAGCGTGAAGCTAATAAAAAATAAAAAATATATATCCTATAGTAGATAATGCTTCAAGTTGTAATCTAGCTATATACATAGAGCGATATTTACATTAAATATTAAAACATAATAACACGATTTCAAGTTGAAAACGGATCCAGTAGTTATATATAATAGTTTTATCCCTTCATCAATTCGCTGCGGACACGTATAAGCATTATTGATTAGATTAAATATTAACATGTTGCCTTGAAAGTGTCGATTATCTTCTATATTACTACATTTATGTACAAGAAGTGCTATTTTGGGACTGTGTTGTGGGTTTTTAGTCATGTTATTTCAATTATTGTAATGAGATTGATTTATAAAATTCTTTATTTAACATCGTACCTCAGAATGGGACAATATACTTTTAGGTCATTTTATCTAACGTAGTGTTGAGACATTCCATTCTTCACTTTCTGCCAAATTTTCTACATATTGCATGATACATTTGGAGCTAAACGCCACGTTTTGCCTACCGTAATGAAGACAGAAATATAATCATTTCTCCGAAAGGTCATCGAAACCACAACCATCGGGTTTACTATCAGAAGTAAAGTACAACGTGGCCTATTACTATTTATTATCTATAATTTTATAATAAATTTTATGATAATAATATATTTACTTTTATAAAATATAATCAAATACAAGAAATTACAAAAAAATATTTTTATTAAAAATATTGGATCAAGAAACACGATTGAAGCAAAATTTAAGTAATAAAAGTAATTAAGGTAAAAATTTTACGCGCCCTTTGAAAATTAATTTTCTCATCGTTGTCCACGAAAAAAAATGAATTGTCGTTTGCTTACTTTTTAATTAAAATTAGATTCTTTGAAAAAGCCATTGTCATAATCCGTATTTCATAAAAGATGGTAATTTTAGTGGCGCCATATTGTGAGGAAAGGCGTTCATTTCGGCAATATTTTGCATCCCTACGTAGATATATTGGAAGGATAACTTGACCCGCTTTTTCTTCTTTATACGGGTTTATTTTTAATTCAGAACACCTTGAGAGCTAATTACGTTAATGGATAGCGAGTTAATAGGTAATTTATATTAAAACAAAATGAATATTTTTGAACATTTTTAAAGTGTTATTCCACACTTAGGAAAATGAAAATTTGAATAGGTCATCGAACTCGCAACTATTACTTTTACAGAGATACACGGTCACACTTCGATATTATTGTTCCTTATCGTTTTTAGAGTCCCGTACCTAAAGAGTAAAACGGTTCCCGTTTCATTGCTAAGATTCCGCTGTCCACCTGTCTGTCTGTCACCAGGTTGTATTTCGTGAACCATGTTAGACATATTGAATTTTCACACATAATGTCATTCTGTTGCTGTTATAACAAAAAAAAAGTGGATAAAATAAATACACAAAGCTATGATTTTTTCGGCGTTTTTAAAGATAACGGTACGGAACCTTTTGTGAGCGAATCCGTACCGTATTTGGCTGGTTTTTTTTTCTTTACGCTGTATCCTGGATAAAACAGGGTAAATATAAAGTACATAGTCTTAAGATACTCCGCTTCCCATGTTCCGCCTAATTTTTGAGACATTGTATAATATATTGAGTGGCGGAACTCAAGGCCACATTTTGCGTTGATACCGGGGCTAAGAAATGAAAATAATTCATTTCCACGAACGTCAATCGAACCCACTACCGTCGTACTTAGCGTTGTCGCTGTCCACGACGGCCTGCTAATCTTATATGTTCAAAATATCAGATATACAATAACTTTATTTAGTAACAATTTATAAACATTCAGAGTATTTAGACGGTGGGATGACTTTAAATTCGAAACACGGCAACGCATCAGAAACCCAATCACTTAGTAGGTCATATCAGTTCTCTCGGGCGAGTAAATTAACATATTTTCTGTTATCGAGAAATAGCCTAGCCCGGGTTTATCAAGGATGTTTTAACCAAAAATACACAACAAGGGTAGGCTCACCCTTTTACATTTCTAACAAATGCGGCAACGCCCACGTATGAGATTACAGATTTTGTATATAAATCTTAAGAGACAATAAGGTGTGGCTTTGGCGGTGAAGAGAGTCAACCCATATATTATAAATTTTCAGGCGATAAACAATAAAGTGGGTCTGTTAAACAAAAAAATATATAATTTCTACAAAAAATCTAATGAAACAAAAATATAATTAAAATTTATCTTATGGTTCAGAAATTATACACGACAAACAAATGTGTAGTCGTCAGAAGGCTTGGACAGTTTTCAAGAGGCGGCGGGTTCAAATCCCGCTACGTTAGAATTTTCACTTGTTAAAAAATAAAAAATATTTATCATTAAAATGTATATTTTTCTTTCCAAATAAGGAAAATAACACTAAACAATAGTATTTTTTTTTCCATTTTAATGCTTATTGCCTCGAAACTTGTAATATGTGGATTGACTCTTTTACTACGAGACACTACGAGAGCGACGAACGTATCTTCATTATGAGACTACATCCTAATGTTACTTTGGATTTCTTTGTTCGACGACATTGTATACTTAATTAAAACGACCAATACTTGTATGGGAGGATCTCTTTGGATTTTTTTCTAAAAACATTACATTTTGGTACTACACTTATATTATATTTTATTTGTAAGTAAAAACTATGAAAAAATAAACATATCTAAAAATATTTTTTTAGCTTCTATGCCGTCTTTGCCGTAACAGATGTGGGTATGTACCTACACGTTTGTATAAGGATAAAATTAAAGAAACCTTTAATGTGATACCAGAAATGAGATGCGTGGGTATGTGTACTATATATTCAGGAATGTTGAACATGAAAATAGAAATTATAAATTAGAAAATTCCAAATAAAATCTTCGTATTACAAATCATGTTTCATAACTGTTATATTTCTCAACACTAGGTTCCCTCTGCCTACCCTGATGTGTGCGGGATACAGCGTGAAGCTGATTTAGATTTTTAAATTTTGTAGGTCTGCCATTGAGAAATATGTGTGGAATTAGGATAATTTGAAACTCATACAGTGTGAGAGTTTCAGCCAAATTTTGGATTTTAGATTCTTAGGGCGTGTTTAGTGGTGGAGCTCAACACCACACTTTGCCTCGATGCCATAGCGAAGAAATAAAAATATTAAGTATTTCATTTCCTCGACTGGGGGTTGAACTAATAATTTCGCGTCTACAGTCGCACCCTTGTGCCCCTGCGCCAAGACTGTAATTTTTTTGGCGGCGCTATTGAGCTCTGTCACTCAAGACGCAGTGTCTCCAATTCCGTATCTCCAATAAAACTTAAGGGTAAGAAAAAAAAAAACATTCCCCCAAATACGATTCAAACCTACTACCTACTATTTCGTATAGCTACCATTTAATATGGCACATCCCAATAGTTTAACCCATACAACCTACTGAAATAAATAGTCCACTATTTCTATAATCCAGTTGCGGCTATGTAATTATCGAATTTTATTCATTCGAAAATCTCATTGACGATGATTGCATCAATTGTCCGGAATGCGGGTGCGACAGCTTGTTGATCCCAAAGTAAATTGTATAACGTTTTGGAAATATTACCCACCAGCTGTTAATTTGTCTATTGTACTTGATTTGTGGAATATATGAATGGAACCCTTCTGAAGTTTAAACATTTTATTGAATGATTTTATGTGACAAGTACGTGTAATTGTTGTTTAATTAGCTATAGTCACGTTTCTTTTTCTCTCTCTGCACGCTATAGCGGGTTAGGCAGAGAGAATTTTTCTTTTTTACTACACGATTTCGACATATGATGAGTTTGAGTAGTGGGACTTAAGGCCTACATATAACAAAATGTCCGTAACATGAAACTTAGTCCGACTTCAGACACTCTAACATAGCAAAGAAAGCTTTATTGTTGATAAACTTTTTTGTTAATACATAGACGACAGTTGTAATAACGGTATTAGTTATATTAAAGAGGCATAATGTAAATATATAATTACTTAGAAATTTGGATGTTATTCGAAAGTCACAATATTAATATTTACTTTTTTTTGGCAGAATTTCAATGTAATATTTATTAAAAAAGTCATCTATGCACCTCTGAAAAAAATGAATAAAAATAAATAAATCAGCTTCACGCTGTATCCCGCACACAGCAGGGTAGGCACAGGGAACCTAGTGTTAAACACATTCCGTTGTGCGGAAACATGCGTGCACATGCGTGCTGAGTGGCGGAACTCAACGCAAAAAATTAATTATACATTTTATTCAGCTTCACACTTTATAGAGTATATAGGTACCAATATAGACAGGTAGCAGAAAAATAAAAAAAAAATAGCTCTCCCGATTGAGGATCGAACCCACAGTAACCGCATTTTTAATCAGATGCTGTGTAATTTCATACGATGACCTGAAAATTATAAAGAAAACGAATATTTGTTCCTTCAGCTCATTTCTACAGCAAGTTGTTTACAAAGCTTTAATTACTTAGATATTAATTGCTCAGAGCGTACATGACACCCTCTGTAAGGTGAGAGAGCGACTTAAGAAACATGAATTCAAATCCTAATTATATTATAATTAGAATTTTTTTTTAGTTATATATGTTTGTTTATTACTTTAAATGGGGTGGGGCCAGTCGTGGCGCAGGCGCACGAAGTGTGACTGTATCGACTGGTTGTGGGTTCGATCCCCACTCGAGGAAATGAAATATTTATTTACATTTATATTTTCATTTCTTCGCTCTGGTGTCGAGCCAAAGCGCGGCCTTGAGTTCCGCCAATCAATACGCAATGTCTCCAGAACTCGGAGGAAAGCGGGGAACGGAGTGTCTTAACACTAGGTTCCCTCTCCCTACTCTGATTTGTGCGGAATACAGCATGAAGCTGATTTATTTTTTAATTTATTACTTTAAATACATGAAAATGACCAGAATCAATTTCTGGTGATACTTTACACCCGAACTTACTTTGAGAATATTATATAATTCTTACATAATTAAAGCGAATGAAAAATTTTGATAGGTTGAATGTGCTAATCTCAGGAACTACTGTTTTGAACGGATATTTTTTTTTAATTTTGGATAATAAATTTATCGACGAAGGCTATATATAAGACATAGATCGCGTTATGTGCCATACTTAAATCTTAGTTCCATATCTATTACATTGTATGGATGAATCGCAGGTAGAAGTTATTACTTAAAATAAAATCACTATTTGAAAACTTTGAACGCTGTGCAAGATAATAGTCAAAGTCAAAGTCAAATAATTTTATTCAAAATAAAAAGTTACATGCTTCATTTTTTGAACGTCAAACAATTTACCACCAGTTCACTAAAATTAGTGCCTCAGACCTGAGAAGAACCGGCGCAAGAAACTCAGCGGGACTTATTTTTTTTAAAATCAATTATACAAAATCACATTTCAGCGTTTCTGACAATGAAACTTTGAAATAGACTGGAGCGAGCATTTCATTCCCAAGGCGTGTTATCATTTATATAATCATTAATTTGGTAATAACCTTTAACACACAAACGTCTTTTCACAACTCTTTTAAATTGTGATATAGAACATTCTCGGACGTTTTCTGGGATCCTATTGTAAAAGCGTACACATTGTCCCATAAAAGAATTACGGACCCGATGTAATCGGGTCACAGGTGCAATAAGTTTACTCCTATTTCTAGTATTGATATTATGTACATCACCAATTTTGGCAAAATCTTTAATATTCTTCTTAATATACATAACATTTTCAAAAATGTATTGAGATGCAACTGTCAAAATATTTATTTCTTTAAATTTTTGCCTTAACGATTCTTTTGGGCCTAAATTATAGATTGCGCGAATAGCTCGCTTCTGCAAGACAAAAATTGATTTAATACCGGCTGCATTACCCCAAAGTAGAATGCCGTAGGACATAATACTATGAAAGTAGCTAAAGTAAACAAGGCGAGCCGTTTCCACATCCGTTAATCGTCTGATTTTTTTAACCGCAAAAGCTGCTGAGCTAAGTCTATTCGCCAATCCATCGATATGAGGTCCCCACTGCAATTTAGAGTCAATGGTGATACCGAGAAACACCGTAGAATCGACAGGTTCCACGGCTTCACCATATTTATAACTATTCTAATATCTTTTATAAATCATTTTTAGATTCCCTTTATTTATTTATAATAAAAATATTTAATGTTTTATATTATGATATGATACATGACTTCTTGTAACACCCAACAAGTATGTATAGTCTGAACGATAAATAACACTACGTTATTTTTACCTAAATAAAAAAAATATTTTTGATTTTAATATAATAATACTATAATAATGATCTCTCGCCTTTTCTGATAGCCCATTATTGCGTCTGTAAACGCGATATTTGTGGGTTCGATTGCCACTTGGAAAAATAAATTATTTTCACTTCGTGGCTCTGGTCTGTACCAGACCGACTGTACGGTGCTGTGTTCCACCACTCAACACGCAAAGTCTCAGACATTGGACGGAAAGTGAGCAAGAGAGAGTTTTAACACTGGGTTCCTTCTGCCTACTAAGTAGTGCATATTTAGTATGCGGTACACGACGTTAAGCTAAAAAATATACCATTATTCTTTATTTCATATTATTGTAAGTAAATATAACAAGTAAAAAAAAATGTATATATATTAATATATGTATAATGTGAGATCGGTATAACTCGTAATAAAATGTGGGTGGCTGCTGCTTATGTACACACCGCACGCGATAGGGGATAGCGCCTTATTAAGGCAAAGAGATAATACTTTAGAATGTAGATTTGGACCAGGTTATTGTTTGTTTATAATATTTATGTTGTATTCTCTTTCTATATGTATAAAGTATGTAAATTATTTATTGTTCGGGTAAATATATTAATAAATATTGAAAATATAGGTATAGGTAGAAAAAAAATATCAAAATCAGCTTCACGCTGTATGTATCCCGCACACAGCAGGGTAGGCAGAAGTAACCTAGTGTTAAGATACCGTTCCCCACTTTCCACCGAATACTGGAGGCATTGCGTGCTGAGTGGCGGAACTCAACGCCGCGCTTTGCCTCGACACCAGAGCGAAGAAATGAAAATATAAATGTAAATATTTCCATTTTTCTATTTAAGTTTTACTACTTAAGATGTTGTTTATAAAGCCTTCGCCCATCTTTATAGTATCTACTCTCTAGCAGTAAACAGAGTACCCTAACTAGGTTCCATCTGCCTATCCTGCTAACTGTGATAGATATACTTCATATTTATTATGATTTAACAATATATAACACAATAAAAAGCATAATATGCTTTGATATATTATATCAAAAATCAGATGCTAAAGGTCAAGTTCTACATCGGACATTCTTTAGAAGCTACCAACCATAAGCAGGACCTTTGTTTCATAGTAACCCTGTATATCGCTGTCGTGTAAGATATGTCCCGCGCTCACAGAATACAATAGGAACATATCCTGACTCAGGTCTTGCTTGTATGACGCATACATACTTACCATACTAACTAAGCCTTCGTTTTAAACGTCTGTTAGTGTCTGTTGAACAAAACTGTCCTTTCCATTCTTCTGGACCTAACTGCGGTCACGTCAACCTCTAACAATGGTTAGCGTTAAGCTGTGGAATAATGATTAGTTGCAAATGTGATTTAAAAGAGCATATTTGAATATTATTTATTGTATTTTACTAAATATTATGTTATGAATTGATGTATTCGTGGCATCTTTGAAAAATATCTCGTCATTGTACAAGATTGTCGCATGTTAGAATTCCATTTATAAAAAATTGATATCATAATTCGTTGCGCTCGTCGTTCGTCGTAAGTCGTTCGTGGCGTTGAGTTATGCCACTGAACACGCAATGCCTCCAGAATTCGGCAGAAAGTGGGGAACGGAGAGTTGTAACACTAGGTGTCCTCCTATCATTGGCTGATAGGAGGATACATTATCCCAAAAACTTAAATAGTTTTTTTTCTGTCTACCTTGTAAAGTACAAAAGATTAAAGACAAAAGAAAAGATATATTATATAATATAATAAACTACCTAATTGTAATATACTATTTAATTAACTGTAGGTACTGTAAATAATTCTATTATTTATTCCTAAAAGGATTTCCTACGAAGCTTTGGTAAATTTCACCAATTATCCAGGAAAAGCTTAAATAAGTTAAGGTTAGAGTCAATTTAGCCCTGGGAACTCTAAGTTCATGTTTATGAACGCGAGTCGGTCGTTTATCTATGCAGTACTTCCTCCGTTGCACGTTTTGTTTGATCATATTTATAGTGCCCCGCACCGAGTGCCATTACTTGTGAGCTGTATTCTGTTGCATCTCATTAGATGTATCCAGAGTGCTGTTTTTTACTTCTTCTGTATAGGAGACGCATTTTTACTTTTAAAATTTTAGGAATGATTTTTTAAGCTTTTCTGAAATTGCAGTAAAATGTAATTAAATACGAATATTGTGTGAATATGTTAAATATGGAGGCACTCAATATGATCAGTAATTATAAATAATAAAAAAAATATTTAGAAGAAAAAAAAATTATCTTCTCAAAATGCTATTATATCAAATGAAAGTTTAAATGTCATATTAAAATGAAAGTTTTAAGAGGTTATATTTTACATTAAAAATGAACATACTTTTATGGAAGCTAAATAAAAAAATATAAAGCCGGAAGTAAATCTCTGATATTTAAGAAAGGAAGAGGAAAGGACAAAAAAAATTACCTCGCTCAGCTTAACTAATCTGAACAGGATGATTCGTATTCATACTAGCCATATGGCTTTTACTGTCCTTAAAAGCCGTAAAATGTTTACTTTGGCGCCTTCATAATGCTTTATTTTTTAAGTGCAATATATGTATATATTAGTATATAAAATTTCATGTACTTTTAATATTTTAATAAAATTAGAATATATTTAAAATATATAAGAGAGGAACGAACCGACGACCCAATTAGCTTACAGTCAGATGCTGCCCTACTACGCTATGACGGACTACAATATATTTATACACAAATTTAAAAAAATAGTAACAACAAATATTTCCAAAGCAAAAATAATGTCACGAAGCTCTACCCGCGTCCCATTCATTAGATTTCTCCCGAAATAACACAAAAGCAACCAACATTAAACGCTGACATTATAACGTCTACGTAATGAAAGCTACTTTGAACAAATAATATAAAACAAAAAGTTCTTGTTATTTTTGTCGCTTTTGACATTTGTGATACACCTTTGTTTCAACATGAGTTTGTAAAGGTGAAATTATTTGGAACTAGCGGCCCGCCCGCGGCTTCGCCCGCTTGAACTACATGATTATTAATTTAATAAACAGAATTAAATGGCAATTAAAATGACTTCTTATATGATTTTTTATTAATTTAATTTATAATGTTTCTTTTTTACTACATTATCGTAATTTCTAATTGACCGACAAGGTCATCTTGCTCCCCCGCAAGTGAAAGAGTAAACAGTTTCGGGCATTCGGCATTGCCTCCTGCCTGTTTTCCTGTCTTCCTGGTTGTAACCGACACCCACAACTATGGGCGAGTCATTGGGAGTCTGTGTCTGTGTATCCTCTGACGGAAGTCACTCGCTACTCATGCTATCCACCCAGCCAGGCGAGACTCTCAGTTGTCCCCTGATGGTGGCCAGCGGGCCAGGCTCAATATTTTTGAAGGTAAGCGTGATCATACATACAGACAAACAGGCAGATAAAAAAATAGAAAATATATATTTTACCAAATTTTTAGGTGACTGAATTCAACCGCGTTTTGCTTCGTTACCAAATGAAAATATTAACTATTTCATTCCTCCGAGTAGGAATCAAACCCACAACCGTCGCGTCTACCTACTCCACAATGCCCTCATATATATAACTTCTAATAAATTCAGATTAGTTACATAATATGCATATTATACCGTACATGTTGCGGTACCGATATCTTGTAGAATTGTACGTATTATATTGCAAGCAGCATCAGTTGGCGAACTTTAGAAGTTTAACTATTGTAAGTTTAGAGTGCACGGAGATATGCACATATTAGTGGTATCATATAACGTATGAACCTAAATGAAAGGGGAAATTATTTTAATTTTGTTAGTGTTTATAAAATTGAAGGTTCCAGGTTCAAATTCCATTAAGAGGATCTGGCTTTGTTAAACAAAGCAAATTTTTTATACTCCATTTTTAAAATAAATCATTTAAGAATTAGTTGTCGTTGTAAGAAGTAGAATACAATATTTAAAAAAAAATATGAGCGTGGGTGTATGTTAAAATAACTTTGTGATTTTAACGAATACTATTTTAAAATTGAGTACTTAAAAATTGAGACAACATTCAACTTCCTTATATTTCAGATTAATATTTTAAGTAATAACCCAATATAATTCTGATAAAGCAGGACGGAAAATGACATATGTAAATTTTAACATTATTGGCTTTCCTATTTATTGTCGGGCTTCTCATAATAATTTATGAGGCCATTAGTTTATGAAAACGAAGTAATAACTTCATTATAATCTATATATATAAAAGAACATGTTCCGACTGACTGAGGTAAGACGCGCGAGATTTCACGTTTCCCCGCACAGCCGTAACCGCTGTGCGTAGAAACGTGAAATTTGGGCAGATGTTTATTTTCATAATCTGAACATCCACTAGGAAGGGATTTTGAAAAATTTAAATCCTAAAGGAATGAAATAGGGGTTGAAATTTTGTATGGAAAAAAAAATTAATCAGCACCGATTTTTATAAAATTTGAAATTCAGACTGTTAAAAATATTTTATTGAACACGTGTTTCGTGGTTTTTTAGAATTCACCCCTAAGGGTGCAAATAAGCGGGCGAAGTTGCGTGCGCCCACTAGTGTACTATATTTTTAGGGCTTTATTAGTAGAAAACTTGTTGGTTATGACCACTGTGATCGGCAAAATAAATATAACCTAAAAATATTTTGTTTAACGTTAAAATTAATTGTTTTTGAACATAAAACAATTGAATACTCGTTTTATCCTGGCTCAATTCAATTCGGTCCTTCGCATGAATTGGATCGTGCAAACTGTCTCTTTGGGGTCGTAATATATTTTTTTCAGACTCCCTATACTTTGATCTCTTTACATGTGTCAAATAATTTCTTTTTTTATTATTTTTTTTGGCTTCACGCTGTATCCTGCACCAGCAGACAGAATATATTTTTTAACTTAGTGTTAAGACACTCCGTTTGCATTTAGACACTTCCGCCGAATTCTAGGAGACTTATTGCTTGTTGAGTGGCGGAACTCAGCCGTTACCAGAGCGAGGAAATGAAATATCATATATTTCGATCGGATCGGGATCGAATCAGCAATCTGTCGGGCTTACTCTTTTGCAACTGCGGCACCACTAGCCTCGGCCTATTTTTTACAATATTCTAGTGAACCAGTTAAATAATCTTAATTATTTAATAGAGGAAATTATTTATTATTAATTGCTTAGTAATAAAAAAAGGTAACCTAGTGAAAAGCCACCTTTCTTCACTTCAAACAACCATTCAATGTAGTTGATCGAAGCTAATTCCCAAAAAAATAAAGAATATAGAAGAAGCTCCATATTTTTTTCCCGCTTAGCATAAAGAACCTAGTACTAAGACACTCTGTTCGTCTTACTTCACCTCGTTTTTGAGACCCAGTATTAAATGGCAAAACCTAACGCCACTTTTGGCTACTGCAAATAAAAAATTACAAACTTTCCTTTAAGTGGGGATAGAAACCACAACCATTGTTCTCAAAGTATTGCAGTCCCACTGCACCACGACGGCCTCTGCACCCATTTAAATCACATAAAAACCTGGCGAGATTTTCAAATTTTAAGCGATCGTGTTCCGATAACGGCAAATAAAATGAATCATGTTGTTCTTAGTAAATCTGCGTTGCAAAATAATTCACATACCAATGAGAGTCGGTTTGAATTTCAAATTTAACGAAATATATTACTACTTGTATGTTTTTCTCATATTTTTTGCCATAAATTGTTTTTTTTTTTTATTTGAAAACAAGACGGGTGGTTACTTAGATATATGGGTCCCTTTCGAATTTTATATAAAATATCTAAATTTTACCAAATCAAGGCAATATTACTTTTTTAGGATTCTGTACCTGGAAAGCAAAAAACGGAACCCTTATAGGATCACTATAATAATAATAATAATATACTTTATTCTAGTGACCAGTGACTCATTTTGGTTAGTAAATAATATTTCTTACAGACTAGGTTAGTTATAATAATAATAATAATAATAATAATAGCCTTTATTAACAATCTTACACAGTACATAGCTTAACCTAATGTATTTATTTATTTATTTATATTTAACTATTTTCTGACACCAGCACGTGAAGGTTGTCTTGCTTCCCAGCATAGGTTAGTTATTATTACATTATAAATAATGTACACGAATCATGAATGTTGTGCGTCCGTCCGTCTGTCAAGACCCTTTTTCTCAAGAACCCGTGGAAGTATCAAGCTGAAATTTATATTCATTACACCGATCTACTGTCCCTTGTCGCTGTGAAAAAACTAAATTTCTAAGACAACGCAATCAAAAGATATGCCGCAAATTTCCGCGAATTTTCGAAACTCACAAGAGAATCAAAACGTACAGGGCACTTCTTGTGAACTCAGAATCTTGAAATTTGATGAGAAGCAACGTCATATAGCACATATATAGAAAAATAAAACCAACTAAGTCCGACTCGGACTTAACCGGTTTTATTTTTATTTTCACGATGTATCCTGCATGTAGCAGGGTAGGCAGAGGGAGCTTAGTGTGAAGACACTCCACTCCCACTTTCCGCCGAATATTAAATAATTTAATTCCTAGAGTGGGAATCGAACCCACAACCAACAACGTTTCAGTCACACGCTTTTGTTACCGCACTGCGACAACTGACATCATACATGACATAACATAATGCTTAGGATAAATATCTATTATTATAAGTTATAATAGTATCTTAAATAAATAAGTAAGCTTACATATTTTAGTGTATAAATAGAAAGAAACTTGTTCATAAATAGCTCTAATATCCAAGCTCTTAACATTAAATGACGTTTGCGTGTTCAGTAGCGCAACTTGACTTAGACAAATTGCGCTATTTATTGAACCAAAATAGATTTTCCGTATACGTATATTAAATAAAAAAAAACATACGTCACAAATATATACACGGTATATCACTTTAAACCTTCATTTAAATAGTTTTGTATATATTTTTTCAGCGTCACGCTATATATCCCGCGCACAGCAGGGTAGGCTGAGGGAACCTATTGCTAAGACAATCCGTTCCCCATTTTCCGCCGAATTCTGGAAAAGATGCGTCTTAGCTCTTTGTCTCGACACCAGAAGAAATAAAGAAAAATATGAAATATTTCATTGCCGCGAATGGATATCGAACCCACAACCTGTCGCACTCAGGTCACACTTTGTGCTCCTGCGCCACAACTGGCCTCAAGTTTTGTATCTAGAATGTAGTAAAGAAAAGTTAGCAATGAAAGGTAAGTATCTTAGAAAGGAACGTGACAATGCTCTTAAAATACCGACCATTGTCAAGGCGACAAAGTGAGAAAAATATGGTTGCTCAATATTTATAGGATTTTTATTTCCGTCGTTTAACTTCGAATTCACGTCTGACGGGGACAATGGGAGATAGCACTAGAAGTGTTTCCCGTTGATACAAGATTCACTGATCTGTGTTAACATGAAATGACTAGCACAAGTAAAACCTACGTATATATATAATCTTTTTTTGTTTTAGGTTCACTATTGTTTATTTTTTTTTCATATATTTTAACTAAACACAAAAAAATAACACAGTAAGATCCCTATGAAGGACTATGACAGACGTGTTTGTCAGTTTATGATCCATACTTTTTTTCATTTTTACAAAATTATTATCTTTTATTGTATTTTTTCATCTGCTACTTAAATTAGGCTTAAAACAAGACATAATTATCTCCTATTTAGATTGCCTTTTTCTACCTAATATATTTGCTGGTGTTATATCAAAATATTTCTCATATATCGTTATCTCCAGTATAAGATGGGTAAAAGTAAGAATTTGAAAACAAATTTAGTAAAGAAACCATTTAATGAAATAAATTTTATTAGTTCTAAAATTTAAATATACTTTTCAATCACTTCTAGATTCTATATAATTTTGGCAATGTTTCCGAATGTTGTTTTCTTTGGCTGGTGCATTCATTTATCAGGGCTTAGGGTATAAATAATGTATGGGTTCATCTGTATTCCCCGTCAGTACTGCTGATGTCCGAACTGTCTTGCGGTTCCCTATTTTCACCTACTACAATGTTCTATTGTCCAGTCTATAAAATGTTTTGCATTCGTGATATAAGAAAATATGACTTTTGTCAGAATGTTTGATTTCATTTGCTATGATCTATTCTGTTATTCATACCAGGAAGGGATTTATTTAAATTTATCTGACAATTTTATGTAGATTTTGTTCAAGTAAGCGTTGACGTTTAACATATTCTTGAATTTTCAAATTTTAATATGCTACAAGTTTAATTAAGTCAGTTAGTACATACTACATAGTAGCACAGCGGCATAACGTCTGAACGGTTGTAACCCATCCAGATGAAAATATCTCTATCTATCTCTATCAAGCGAGAATCATTATACTCGGAAGAACCAACCACCCAACAAACCCATATTGTTAAGCAAACGTATAAATAAAAGAAAATAAAAAAAAAAATTTATTACGAATTAAATTAAACTATTATTTATTGTATGTTATTTCATAAAAACTGAGCGCATAACAAACTGAAGATGGTCAAGTTTTATAAATTCTAATCCTTATTGACCTACCCAATGTGCTGATTGAGCCCCCGATGTGCGAGTCCGACTCGCACTTAAGGGTTTTTATACCTATAGGCTATTCATACAAACACATTCATAAAAAAAATATTAAAGAAATTCTTTCAGCTTTTCAAATTTTCAAAGTCTATTAAATATTCGCAATCTCTTCAAAACACATTCTGTATTCGAATAGGAAAGTGTGTCGTTATAATAAAGCTTGCGAGTATCATTTTTTAAGTAATTAAGCCGTCAAAGCGACCACGCAAGCAAAACACATGGTAATTTCTGTCACGCCTTCCAGTTATTTTTGCGGAAGAATGTAATAAAAGCGGATACGTTTTATGTTTTAGATGTTTCAGGGCACAGAATTAGGAAGTTTAATTAAAGCATTTAGTTCTGTGATTAAATTAATTTGTATTTTTTTTAAATCAGCTTCACGCTGTATCCCGCACACAGCAGGGGAGGCATTGCGTGGTGAGTGGCAGAACTCAACGCCGCGCTTAACCTCGACACCAGAGGGAAGAAATGGAAATATAAATTTAAGTAAATATTTCATCTCCTCGAGTGGGTATCGAGCCCACAATCAGTTGGTTTTACAGTCACACCTCGTGCCACTGCGCCACGACTGGCCTCAACTTTTTTATTATTTATCATAAAGCCTTAAGATAAAAATAAAATAAATAGCAATGATGATCATCATACTGAAGGTTGGATATATTTATTGACCATCAACATCCGTTATGTTGATGATCAATAAATATATCCAAGAATATGTTAGTAGGTACTACAGACTATAAATTTTTATAATCACATTTTTGATAAGTTTTTTTAATTTTATTTTTCTTATTATTTAAAAAACCTTTTTTTATAGGTACAATACTAAATAAATGTTCGTTAAGAACACACATGGTTCACTTACTATGAATAAAGCATAATTGCAGGGCAATAAATGAACGTCATTCTTAACATGGAAATCGGCTCGATTTTACTACTTAGTTACAAAATAATCATTAGATTTCAATACAGTAAAAATTAATGAAACAGTAATTATTACCGCGCGGCGTTGAGTTTCGCCACCCCACATAATGATTCGGATCCGGGTGGAAAGCAGAGAATGAAATATTTCAGCACTAGGGTCAATCTGCATACCCTACTATGTAGAAAAAGATATTTTAAGCAATCTTTTTTTTATAATATTGTGCAATCTATTTTATACATTTTTTTTTCATATACTTGAATCACTATTTCATTTATCCTGATATTTAAAAAATGTAAAATATTGCACATACTAGCGTGTTCGCATAAAAAATCTAATACAAAATACACATAAACTATTTCAAACTATGTTTTGTCACGTCAAGCTGATGCGCAAACATTTTAATTTGCATTTTGATTAAACAGAGGCGTCTGACAGCCGGGAAGAAGCGCGACTGTCGGGTGACGGTTGCGAGATTTAATGTTTAAAGAATTAGTTGGGCGCCGTTGTTTCAGTTATAATATATATCTATATATTATCTAAGATTTTCCTTTTTTTTTTGCTTTACGCTCTTCCTCGTTGAATCTGTGGCTTTTACCCAAGTAAAAGTAAGCAGGGTAGATTGAAGACAAATGCGAGATATTTTGTGTGGCGTAATTTAACGCCGCACTTGTCTTACTATAGCGGGTATTCAATCAATATTATTTATTCTATTAAGTTAGAATCTACAATCGTCACGTCACAGTCAGATGGTATCCAATTTTTAAGGTATAGGTATTATGAGTTACTGATTATTTAAAATTCTTCTTGAAAAGTACTAGTAATATTATAAATTTAAAAGTATATGAGCATGGATGTTTGTTCCACGCAAAAACCACTAAACGAATTTAGATAACTTTAACTTATTGTTATAATGCATCGTTCTTTATAATGCTTCGTCCGTTTTAACAATTAGTTAAAGCGGGCGACTCCGCGATTGGGTCACGAATACTTCATATAAAAAAAATGTTTTTTTTAGATCTGGAAGTATTATCCATATTTGCGGCGATGTTAGTTGACGTACTAAAATGTTGCAAAAGGACCACTAAAACTGATTATATATTTAATCATAAATATAAATTTAATATACTTATAATTTTGATACAATATCCTTGTCCTAATAATAATAAATATACATTCAGTATTTTTAAATCTTAAGGCTTTTTAATAAATTATATTTTGATGAAATTTACATTTAAATTTATTATTAAAGGAATAAAAAAGGTCTATTATATGCATTCACAAGTTAAAATAAACTGGCAGAATTTTCAGTTAACCTAATGAACTACAGTGTAATATATTTGCGAATGCAAATGGTGAATACCGCTCTCTTATTCTGAGTATTTACGATAAAACGTGTATATATAGCTTATTGGAAAAGAGCCGACAAAAGCGGGCGCCATACATTAATCATCCATACATATTCTAGTGGAGGCCAGATTAATTACGAAATGTAATGCTATTTATATTTTCATTTTTAAATTAATTTTATTTAATAATTTCGAAATAATATGATAAATTCTTGCGATATAAGAAAATGTTTAATATTTAAAGCTCCGTGCATGCGGCGTTGAGTTCTGCTTTTTACAGAGTTGTTTTGAAATGTGTCGTTAAAATACTTGTTCCAATTCTGGGCTGAATGACAATTCACTAGATGTTCATATGAAGAAATTTGTTATACAATGTGTTTTTGTATAACAAATTTCTTCAAACTTTTAATGAAAGCACAGTTTAACTACTCTATAAAAGCCTAATAAAATTAAAACTAAAGAGAGTGTAACAAAAATGAAAGTGTTTTTTTTCCATACAAAATAAATAATAAAATTATCGTTGTAAAATAAAACACCATTTGTTAAGAATGACGCAACACAAACATCAAAGCGACAACATCGCACACGCCTCATTCACGAAATCGAATCGTAGGTATTGGCGGTGAACTTGGATGTTGTTTAGGTTTATTATAGAAACTAGGTAATTGTGTAAAATAGGATAAGAGATATCGCTTTCTCGTTCTGGTATGTTTTTTGAGAATGAAAAGTAGCAGATAGGTAACGTTTACTAGTATTTTTGTAGTAGTATGTGTTTACGTTATTCGTATCTATTCGTAACTGCGTCACACGAAATACAGTATGGATAAAAATCGTGAAATGAAAAAAACCAATACTAAAACTGTTGACGAATTTTGATAACTTTTTTTAAATATGGGTTTGAAATATTTTACCCTATATGCTGTTCCCGTAAAAAGAGCGCAGACGCTCCCACCTGTATATAAATGACATTATAATATTAATTATTTAAATGTTGTACAAATATGAAAAAAATCATTTGTAGAAAAGGTAGCTGCTCTCTTTTCCTGCATAGCATTGTTAAGATGTTCCTTTCCCTTATTTTCAAAACGTTGTAAGTTGATTGATGGAACTCCATGTCGTGTTTTGTACCAGAGCTATGAAATAAAATAAAAAGTTACTTTTCTGAGCAGAAATCAAACCCTCAACCACCGCGTTTACATTCTGACGCTGTCACACTATTACGATCCTATACATTATAAGCATTCAATATTTATAAGCTCAATACAATGAAGCTATCGCAATATTTTATATGTACGAGATTCCATGATAACTACATGATAACCAAATTGGAATGGGATTATGCAAAGGTTCTGTAGTGTTTTCCTTTATCAATATTCCTTTAAGGTGTTTACTTGCGACGTTACGCCGAACCGACAATACGCCTGTTTTGGTGGGCCCATTACGCGGAATGCATAGAGTTATCTATTTGTGTAAAAATATTTTTATATAGATTATATGTGTGTGTGTTGAGGCCGGTCGTGGCGCAGCGACACGTGTGACTGTAAAACCGACTGGTTGTGGGTTCGATCCACACTCGAGGAGATGAAATATTTACTTAAATTTATATTTCCATTTCTTCGCTCTGGTTCGAGGTTAAGCGCGGCGTTGAGTTCTGCCACTCAACACGCAATGCCTCCAAAATTCGACAGAAAGTGGGGAACGGAGTGTCTTAACACTAGGTTCCCTCTGCCTACCCTGCTGTGTGTGGGATACAGCGTGAAGCTGATTTTATATGTGAGAGATAGGTGTTGTGCTTTTGTTTTATATTTGTCGTTTGAGCGCCACTGTATATGTAATATCTTGAGAACGAGTATCTGCCCTGTTATAGGTATCAAAGCCTATAATATTATATTTATTATAATAATATTATTAATTTATAATAAAAATTATTCATAATAAAAATTATAAGATATACTTTTAGGCAATTTTATAATTGCATGAAATATTTATAATTAGGTACCTTACTTCACTTGTATTATTTCTAAGACAGTATATATGGATTTTCATACAAAATTAAAAAGTTTTGTTTATCAAACTAAACGAGAAATTACATTTTACTTCAGACTAAAACCACTGTATATATTTTCTGTTCCAAATCCATTTACTGTTTCTCTATTATCTTTATCTTCCTAGTTTAATTTAATATGCTGTCTTTTATAAGTGGGTTAAAGAGTGTGCCGAGCAATATCATCTTGGTCGGCACAGCTATTTGGTTAATAGAAAGCGACTTTACTTCGTCATCCAATTTTATTTATATTTATAAGGTTCATTTGAATATAAATAAAATTAAATGAAAATAAATTATAGTATTTATGTATCTATTAACATTAAAAGAAATGCTACAAGTGCCAACGGAGAAAATAAGATTTTCCATTTCTTTACTTTTTTCTTTAGAGAATATTTCTTTTTTCGCTTAAAAAACTCAGTTACGAAATTTACAAAAAACATTATGGTAATTCCTAGTGAAATAATTGCAGCAGTTTTTTTTATATATATTTTCTGCTGACGGTATCTAGAAAGATCCACAAAAGTCATTAGAAATAATTAATGTTATGTAAATTTAGTACCTATATATAAATTATTGTATCACTAAAGTTTTTTCATTTAAAGATCTGGACATTTTTGCACACATAAAACACTTCCCATCTCAAACATTCCCAAAACATTAATCTTATGAAGCCAAAAAAAATTATTGAGTAACCATTTCACTCAAATAAACCCTAATTTATAACGTTTCAATACAAGATTGATTCAAATCGAATTCTATTTCCATTTTGAATGCAACCGTAATACCTCAAGTGAGTTATTTAAAGACCACTATAAAATGATCTACCCTGGTTCCAAAGTTCACGTTTATTCGACAGTATCGAAAAATTTGTATTAAAATGTAAAGTCCTTGACTTATTGGATACTTCAATTGCCTCGTGACATTTGGAGGTGAAGAGAATAGTCGAAAATCAGCCCTTATTGGGGGCGTGAAATTGAATCTTGTTGGGGGTGAACAGAAAACTTAAATATTTAAGGCAAATTACCATCTGGAGAGTAACCTGACGATTTAGAGGCAATGTATTAATTTTATGACCCTCCCACCAGATAGGGATGTAAAGTCGTTAAGTTTCCAGTTAATACGGGGTTTTGTAGGGTCAAGTAGGGTTGTAGCGTGTGTATAAGTCTCTCACCGCGATGATTAAGCCTAATTAAAATTAGCACACTTTTGGCGAGAATTATTACTCCAGTGGGGATATGACACAACACAACAGAAAAGTTTGTGTTGTATGACACATTATGATTTATAGGCTTGATTTTAATTATTTTATTTTGTTTAAACGTTTATTTATTGATGATTATAATATACTTCTATTTAAAATGTGAAATTTTATTTATGTACGAAATATATTTTAACTATTAATTATATTGCCAAATATGAAAACTGAGTTTTAGTTTATTTTTTTTATATCAGGACTGAAGCAACACGAAATAATATTCCACATAAAAGTATGACATCTCTTTCACTTCTACTAAATTTCAATAATACACTAACGAGACAGTACATTGACGTGCCAGTGCGGGGTTCGATCCCGAGGGAGGCCGTTTCATTAGTGCTGCGGCGGTGCGTCTCAGAATAGGAAAATTTATGTTACTCCTAATAGTATTTCCGTAGTATTGATAGGCAAAACAATTTTAAATACGCTATCTTTAATAATATACCTCTTATGCGTTTGCGTTTGAAGGAAGTCGAAATATCGGTAAGTATATTATCATTACTTAGATTTTTTTTGAGGCCAGTCGTGGCGCAGTGGCACAAAGTGTGACTGTAAAACCAACTAATTGTGGGTTAGAACCCCACTCGAAGAGATGAAATATTTACTTAAATTTATATTTTCATTTTTTCGCTTTGGTGTCGAGGCAAAGCGCGGCGTTAAGTTTTGCCACTCAACACGCAATGCCTCCAGAATTCCACAGAAAGTGGGGAACGGAGTGTCTTAACATTAGGCTCCATTTGCTTACCCTGTTGTGTGGGAGATACAGCGTGAAGCTGATTTTTTTAGATTTTTTTGTTTTGTTTTGCCAATCCAGTAAAGTAAAATACTCCCACTCACAATATCTACAAATTATAAATAATATAGAGAACGGAGTGTGTTAAAACAAACTTCTATCAATCCATCCTATTTTATAAGTGAAACTAAAAAAAAAACCAATTCCCCAATAGAAATTCAAACCTATAACCGTCACTTGCAATCTTAACACTATTTTTGTATACAATAAGTATATAACAAAACTATTGTATCAATACTTATTAAAATACAATAACGTAGACATTAAAATCACAATTATCTTATACATCGAGTATAGCTGGTAGTAGTACCAGGAGAGTATAATACAAAACGCTACATTGGCCATAGTTCAACGTTATTAGCTAGGCTTTAGCTAATATTACTTGGGAATTGGCTACAATACAACATGAAATTGAAGCTGTACGTGACAATACATGCAATGCTATTTGAAATTCAATTATTTAGAATAATTATTAATAATGGCATTGATTATGTGTGGATAATTGGATTTGTGAATTATATTTTTATTATGTTTTCTTGTCGTGAGAGGTGTCGTGGCGCAGTGGCACAAAGTGTGTAAAACCGACTGGTTGTGGGTTCCATACCCACTCGAGGAGATGAAATATTTACTTAAATTTATATTTACATTTTTTCGCTCTGGTGTCGAGGCAAAGCGCGGCGTTGAGTCCTGCCACTCAACTCGCAATGCCTACAGAATTCGGCAGAAAGTGGGGAACAGAGTGTCTTTCACTTGGTTCCCTCTGCCTACCCTGCAGCTTCACGCTGTATCCCGCATACAGCGGGATACAGCGTGAAGCTGAAAAAAAATGTTATCTTGTTATCGAGGAAAAAATATAAATTTACAGGGTTTCGTAAGTTTCAAGTGGTATTCATTGATATTGTTTTACCAGTGTTAAATAAAAAATAAAATAAAATCACCAGTAAAATGACCTACAGTTTTCGTCGATAAATGGACTGTTCAACACAAACATATTTTTCCAATTCATACCAGTTTTTCCAGGTTAACGCGTCCGACCAAAAAAATTCTTTAGCTTAAAATAATCATAAATATTCGTTATTATTATAAATATTAATAAATCTTTATTATTATTTTTACATTAGGCAAATTGAGGTCAGTCGTGGCGCTGGGGCACAAAGTGTAACTGTAAAACCGACTGGTGGTTCGATCCCCACTCGAGGAAATGAAATATTCACTTAAATTTATATTTCTATTTCATCGCTCTGGTGTCAAGGCAAGCGCGGCGTTGAGTTCTGCCACTCAACACGCAATGCCTCCAGAATTTGGCAGAAAGTAAGGAACGGAGTGTCTTAACACTAGGTTCCCTCTGCCTGCCCTGCTGTGTGCGGGATACAGCGTGAAGCTGATTTAGACAAATTTACCCGAGTGTAAATCGAAACCACAACCATCGTGTTCAGTTAGACACATACAAATGAACACACTATAGCGTCTTGTTGTGTTTGCTTCACACTGTATCCCACACACTGCAGAGTAGGCAGAGAGAACCTAGTGTTATGACACTCCGTTCCCCATTTTTCGCCGAAATTTCGCCGTTTATTATTATTATTATTATAAAACATTGGTTACAATAGTTCATCAGTACACTTCCACCATTAAAATATAAACTGACATCAAAGTCCACTCACACAGCAGTTAAGAGGATCGTTTGCAAACCATTATAGAGAAAACGCAAATAAAATGGCACATTATACCGTTCCAGTCCAAATTTAATCCAAATTAGTAATAATTGCAGCCAGTGCAACACCAGTAACGATGTTTGTACAGCGTTTACAGCCAAATTTGTTTTTCATTTAATTGTTATATCGATAGTTGGTTTACTTAAATAGTATATTGATTGCTACTGTTAGTGGAAATTGAATAGCCAATACCAATACAATACAAGTAATAGAATGTAAATAGAGTACTGGTGTAAATTATCTTGAGGCCAGTTGTCGCGAAGGAGCGCAAGAGAGCGACTGTGAACACGATATATTGTGAATTCGATTCCCACTCGAGGAAATAAAATATTTAATATTTTCATTTTTCGCTCCGGAAACGAGGCAACAGGCAACACCATAAATCAAAGGTAAGTGGGGAACTAAAAAATAAAAAAAACAAATGTATGAATGAGAACAGAATGTCATAACACTATATAATAAGAATTATATTTTACTCTAGAAGCCTTATCTATTTTAAACGTACACATAATATATATACGTCTTAGAGGCGTACACAAAAATTTTACAATATATATATGTAAAAATAGCTTTATTTTAGAAATATAATTTAGCAGAAATTTAAATTTGGAACATAAAGTAATAATAAAACAACACTGTTATGAACTATAATTATAATCACAATTATTTATTAGAACAAAAAAAACAACATGCATAATTTAGTATAAAAAATTAAGTATTTGAAAATCAACCAAAATATATATTTTTTTTTAAATGTTCTTTTATACGTTAATTATTTATTATTAATAGAGCAAACATTAAAATAATCAGCCTTTAAAAGACTAGATAAACTTTAAGAGCCATCAAGACATATATAAACTTTGTCCTCACCACACACAATTTTTTTACATTTATAACACACAATTTTTTCGGCTCGGGTTCTTCTTCTCGATTTTGAATTTTTATTTTTTTTCGTAAAGATCTTAATCAGTAATCTTTTAGACTGTGATATATTTATATCTGAAACAACGATAGAAATAGGCATAGCATATACGAAAACAAACAAAAATAATAACACACAAATTGAGTTAAAAGTTACTCTAAGCTTTAACGTACGTCTCGCAGGCTTGCTATACTGCCAAAAATCTAAAACGCCAGGACTTACCTTAACAATAAGGGCACCGTCCGTAAGCTTCCGTCAGCCACTTAGTTAGCAAAAGAGCACAACGCACTAGCTTCATTCGATAGAAATAGACAGAGATATTTGGTTGTTTCTACGCCCCGCAGGCGTAGATTAGGCTTCTAGAGTTAAATAAAATATTTTATTTTATAACAAGTCGAAATAATTTGTAAAACATCTAAAAATCTTAATGCTACAAAAATAAATCTTCTAAATTTTGACTTACAAGGACACCGCTCAAAATATTTGCATTTATATTTAAGGACAGGTTTACCGCGATTAAGAAGTATAGTGAAGCGTTCACGGATGAGCCCGTTTGAATAATTTACATCTGAAGATGCCGGAAACATTACCTTATCTTTATGTTATTTTGAATCCATTTAATTATTTTTGCGAAGAAAAATATTTCTAAATATAGAAAAAAAGGTCAGTCAAAAAAAGGCGCAGGGCTACAAAGAGTGACTGTAATTTTATTTTACCTATTTCATGATATGATGAAGCAGAGTATTTATTATTAAGAAGAATTACTATGCGAAACTGTAAAGAGTTATATCTTATGTGTATTAAAGATATTTTAAATATAAAAATATTTTATATATATATATATATATATATATATATATATATATACATACATATAAATGTAATATACAAAGCTCTAAACAAAAAATTGCTTAATATTGTAAAAATCAATAATTATATATATTGCTGTCAAAATAATTTGAGTTTTATCTGAAAACATGGCCGACGGTTATATCGTTTGCTTTTGCCTCAATTTTCCGTATCGATAGCACCGCTTTCGGAGCCAGGCACAGTTATTACCAATAAACAATAATTTCCAGACCGATAGGTACGAAACGAGAATCTGCTAATTAGGACATAGAGCCTTTGACATACAATTTAAAAGGTCACGATATATCTTATAGTAAAATCGCAAGTTTATTCACGTAGATCATAAGATGTAAAATGGAAAAAAAATTTTTCCCGTCCCCGTAAGAAATTCGAGATTTTTTTTCTTCTTAGTACTCCTAATCACCTGTACATTCCTCAAGGAATCTAAATGCTACATTTCATTTTTTTTACAAGTTAAAGAGTTTTTTCTGTGCGACATATGTCAGTCAATCTATAATAACAGTGAATCTATAATCATTTATGCTTTTGAACTCAAAATTCATATTATTACACATCAAATTAATCTGAAATGACACATCAATATATAGCCGTTTAACTCAACGCCGCTTTTCGTTCACAAGAGCGGGGACATAAAAATAATAATAATTTAAATATCATCATTCCCCCAAGTGAGAATCGAATCTACAACCATTAAGATTACAGACTCATAAACAAAAATGCAATATACTGCTTACTCATAACCAGTCACGTTTTATTTAAAATACTGCCTATTCCCGAGGCATCCATTATCATAAAATTCTCTATGTTCTCCTGTTTATGTTTTAATAATGCAATTTTTCTACTCATCGTTCCATATCGCGGAATGTTTATATGCTGGCGGACGGAATATTATATCGGGGAAGCACAAAATTATCTATGAAAAGATATGTGGATTCTGAGCACGCAAAACCCGATTCAGGGTTTATAACGTCTTATATTTTTCCACTCGAATTGAAATATGGATATGACATTTGACTCAGTGGCAGCGTTAAACGCTTCTTGTACTGTATTAGAATTGGTGATGTTAGTTTTCTGTAAAAGCTTTTTTTATTATAAAAATACTAAACCACGTGTAAAATAAACTATTCTGATGCCTTCATGATTTATATATATAGGAGAGAGGGCACATTCGAACGATTTTTAAACTTTGTGTCATATCTAAAAATTCTACAGTTTTTAACTTCTTTACTATTTCACAATGCTTAGTCCAACTATTGTGCCTCAAAATTGTAGCATCATATGTAGAAAAATATATAAGTTAAAGGTGCAATATCAATTTTAGTAGCAGTAGTCAAATGTTCAAAACTGCCCCCCTTCCGGGGTAGCTTTGAACATATATGGGGCAGTTTTGAACTATCATCGAATTCAATGATATTAAAAGGCTTTTAAGTAATTTTATCAATAAACTTAACATAAGAAACGATGGAGATCAAATATCAGTACCAAGTTAACTTAAAAAAATAATATACCTAGTTTCATATTGCGATTGTACTAGTACTAGTGTTAAATAACTTTAATATTATTAATAGACTTTAAAAAACTTAAAAAAACAAAAAAGTAGCTTTGGCTTCGTAGAAGTAATTAACATTATGGAATCAATCATAGAATAAATCTAATATTATGAAAATAAAACAAAATATTTTTTTAAGTAAACCCTACCCTAATTTTAACTTTGAAAAATTAAATTTAATGGAAAACATGGTTGTAGTACGTGACGTAACCAGCAACTGAAATTGAGGGAAGTAGTCTACGTAAGAAATAAAAATCAGCTTCACGTTTCCCGCACACAGCACGGTAGGCAGAGGGAACCTAGTTTTAAGACACTCCGTTCCCCACTTTCTGCCGAATTCTGGAGGCATTGCGTGTTGAGTGGCAGAACTCAACGCCGCGTTTAGCCTCAACACCAGAACGAAGAAATGGAAATATAAATTTAAGTAAATATTTCATCTTCTTGAGTGGGGATCGAACCCACAACCAGTCGGTTTTATAGTCACACTTCGTGCCGCTGCGCCACTTTCGCGGTATTTTTTTACATATAATAATATTCAAAACTGCCCCCTTTATTTTGTTCAAAGCTGCCTCAGTGGTATTTGAAAATTTCCAAACGATTTTTTTTCAAGTAAAAGTTTAAAAATTGTAGTGATTTCTAGTTTATTGCATGATATATGAAACATTCTAACTAAAAGAGGAAAAAATAAAACCATATACCTTGAATTGGATCCCTGCGATCCTTACGCGTTTATTTAAAAATGCATAAAATTTTACTCAAAATCAAACACTCCTCGTAACTCAACCACGGGCTCTCATATATCAGCGGTGACTAGTGACACGTGTGCAGATTAGTGCTGCCACTACTCAAAAAAAATCTACCAAAATTTCTTTTTAAAATAGCTCTGTTAACAATATATATTAACATATTTTCAAAGGTGCCCCTGTTCTAAGCTACCCCCCTCTCCCCGTATTATATATATATATATATATATATATATATATATATATATATATATATATATATATATATATATATATATATATATATATATATATATTTCTTATTAGATAAGTTACATCCAGAAAGTAAAAACCAATAGCAATTAAATCGACATAGTAAAACTACATAGTATTATCAGTCTCTATAGGTTGATTTCGATTTCAATAAACGATAACTTCTGCACGGGCACCGATACACCTACTTTAAATGTACGGAACGAAGTGGATACGCTGATCTACAATACGTGAGAAGTTGGGCTATAATTTCCAAAAAAGAAATGCTACGTGTATTCTCTATTCATTTATTTTATTTTTTAAATTTATGTTATAAGAATGGCCGTCTAAATCGTAGAGGTCGTGGCGCAGGGGCACAAAGTGTGAGTGGTTGTGGGTTCAATTCCCACTCGAGGAAATTAAATATTTATTTACATTTATTTATATTTTCATTTCTTCGCTCTGGTGTCGAGGCAAAGCGCGGCGTTGAATTCCGCCACTCAACACACAATGCCTCCAGAACTCGGCGGAAAGTGGGGAACGGAGTGTCTTAACACTAGGTTTCCTCTGACTACCCTGCTTTTTTGTCTAAATGTAAATGCCACGGTTGTAGGTTCGATCCCACTCGCGGGAATGAATTGTGTGTTGTGTGTTGTTTTCATTTCCTCATTCCGCTAATAAGACAAAGCGCTGTCTTAAGTCCTGTCATCCAACAAGCAATGTCTTAAGCTGGGCGGTGTGTGGAGAACAGAGTGTCTCAACATTAGGTTATCTCTGCTTAAACTTTTGTGCACGGGATACATTGTGAAACTACATATAATAAAAATATATTTAATGCGTAGAGATTAATTATTGTTTAAATGGCGATAACGATTTTTTTTTTCTATTATTAAGATCGTGATAACTACCTCAAATTACTATAGTCTACATTGAAATAGCAAAACTTAACAACCATACAAAAAATATATTAAACTTAAAAATTCTCAACTGGATTTCTACTTTAAAATATTATAAAATTATAGAGACTTTTTATATGTATCTATCTACTAAGTTAAGATACCATAGAAGTCTGTAGCAAATTAAATGTTAGTTCGCTTCGTACGAAGGCTTCCTCAGAGTTTTTGCTAGTTCACTTTTTGCAAACTTCTTCAATAGTTTCCTCGTTTCTCTTAACGGTAATTCTCTAAGGAAATTTTATATACTATTCGACTATATTTTTTTGTTAAGAAATTGAATAAAGTAATATGAATGCCACCGTGGGCGTGGCGTAGCGTTGTGACAATAAACGCGATGGTTGTAGGTTCGATTTACACTCAAAGCGAAAGGTGGAGAGCGGAAATGTTTTTATGGAAAATTAAATGTTTTAACAATACTACATATGTTGGATACAACTCAAAAAATGTATCTGAAAATAAACAATAATTTCTATACAATATTTAAGATATTAAATATTTTTAAGATTATATTTTTTTATTTCAAAACTTTTCCTTCTTCGCTTAAATATTGAGAACTTAAGATTATGCTTTTTTAATAATAATTGAACAAGCGTATTGACACATCAATTTTTCGTAAAACATTCAAAGGAAATCTTCGGTAAACTACTACAAAATATTAGTACGGTTAGTTAAGCAAATTACGCTAGCAAATCTCATTAAATTTTGTCGTGGTCCTTAAAATTCTAAAACATTTCATAATCAAGTACGAAGCTGGAGCACCCCTCAAAAGAGCTAAACGTTTGACAATTAAAACTTTGAGCATATTTTCGTATTATTAAGCAGACAGCCCTACTTCATTCAATTGTTGCTGCGTCTGGGCTTAGGTTCCACAGACGATTTTGTATACAAATTCTGCGATATTATTAGAATAACTCAATTTGCTTGCTAATGAGGCTCTTGAATTACATTTTGAAGAAAAATAACTTAACTTAATTAAAAAAAAAACTAGACTTACCTGTTAATATTTATGTTTTACCTGTCGCCGCCCACAATTTCGTTTGCGTGGACTTTAACTCATAAAATTTTTAATCTTATATTCCCCGTACAGGTAAGAACTTGGAGAAATTATTACTTTGTATACACCTACACTCCTTAATCAAATGTTTCCGTATAGATTATTTTAAAAAAAAAAAACCTTATCAATCAAAATTATATAATTGATTACTCTAGTTATACTTTAAAATATACATAAACACAGTCAACAGTCAACAAATATTGAATAAACAACCATATATTTATATATATTATACTATACTTTGAAATGAACACAATATTCGCAAAGGTCACACAGTCGTAGATTGTTTCCTGCGGTCGTGTAACAGAAACAAATGGTTACTAAACTTTAGTGGCGTACAAAGTTCACGTGGTATGCTTTTGGACGACAGAAGCTATACAGCTACAGCCCACTGTGGCTGTATAGCAATCGTAAGCTGTAAAACTTCTATAAATCGATTCCACCAGGTTAAAGAATTTAATAGATCGTAAAAAATAATAGGTGTCTGTCGCCCATCGTGAAATGGAGGGTGCAAGTTGATAGTATTCCTTGTTTACGAATTATGAGTAAGTTTTATGGCTTAAGCTTTTTTGCTTCACTTATGTCAGTGAGAAGCGAAGGATTAAAGGATTTTGTTATCTTATGTGATGCTAAATTTTGACTCTTACTTTAGGAACAAGTGTAAATTTTGTGAAATGCTCAAACATTGTTAATATTCTTTTATTAATCAACACTAAAGTATTTAAAGAATATCGCTATACACCTACCTACTTGTACAGTGTACAAGTTAAATTTGATAATATTTTCTTTTGAATAAATAATATAGTATCATAGATTGATCTAAAATTGTATTAATAGAAAATTTATAAGTAATTACTAATTAATTTATTCATAATTTAAAATTCATAATAACCGATACATGTATAATAGAACTATTGTATGTGAGGTGATCGTGGTGAAGCTTTACAGTTTCTGACTGTAAGCGCGGCACCTGTGGTTTCGATATCACAGTTAAAGTCAAAACAAAGCAACCAAGTTACGTCACCCAGAACGCAATGTCTCAAAAATATTATATAGAAAGTGGGGAACGAAATGTCAACATTGGGTTTCCTCTGGCCATCCTACTTGTTATATGAGCAAAAAATACCATATATTTAAGAATATCTTCTTAATAATCAGCTTCACACTGTAACCCGCACACAGCAGGGTAGAGCAGAGGGAACCTAGTGTTAAGACACTCCGTTCCACGCTTTCTGCCGAATTATGAAGGCATTGCATGTTGAATGGCAAAACACTGGCAGAGCGAAGAAATGGAAATATAAATTTAAGTAAATCTCAGGGATCGAACCCACAACCAGTCGGTTTTACAGTCACACTTCGCGCCACTGCGCCACGAATCGCCTCAATCTTAATAAATTTTAGAATATCTATTTTTATACACAAGCATATTACCGCACCTTTTTTTTTTAACTTACAAGTACTCTCTTATTCGATTTTCTATTTCTCTAGAATAGAGGTTTCTATAAAATTATTCAGAATAGTGTGACGGTAGCGGTACGTGCTACGTAAAGACAAGGAAACGTATCACATAGTCAACCTTTATGTGGAGCGTTCATTCGAACTGCTGCGTTTTACACGCTCACATATAAACTTTTGTTAGATATATTCTTTCGTATTATTTCTTTTTGAATTTTATGCCTGTCAAAATTCATTTTAAAATATTGTTTTGAAAAAATATCGATATTTGCTTTTACAGTTTTATATTTTAGTGATTTTTTTCAATCGACTGTATAAATCAATTTATTATTTGTGTCATACATTTTATTTATATTTTATTTATGAAAGCAACGAAATTATCGAGGTTGCATTGCGGTTATACAGATTTTGGCTGTGAATGATATATATATGGTTGTAGGTTCAACTCTCACTCAGGATAACTAATCATTCTTCTCCACTCTGTGAACACAATATGAGTCTAATTCGGACATAAATCACACAACAAAATTTCTTGACATAAGCTCTTTTAAATTTTTTCCGCGCGAAGGTGAATAAAAATAAAAATTTAATTTAATTCACATATACATATAATCATATATAGATGATAGGTATAACCAAATTCAAAATAAGCACAAATGATAATATATTCTTAGAATATATTTTAGTTATATAGTAATTACACATTGTAATTTCTACGACTAAGCGGTTAAGTTTAACAGTTGCTATTTAATTTAATGCTTTCTAAGCCTTTACTTAGTTCTAAGCGTATATGTTATAGCAACTTAAGTATCAGAGCCGCTAATAGTTTATTTTGAGATACATTTTAATTAGGATTAATTTACTTTAAATATATAATTTATTTTAAATATATATACGTAAAGTAGATATAATATATTATAGAATTATAAATTATATTTTTTTGGTTCAAATAAATAACTAAAATTTGGCAGCTTTTGAACTCTGTCGAGTCAATTTTCTTTTTTTTTTGTTTCACGTTGTATCCTGCACATAGCAGGCCAGGCAGAGGGAACATGGGAACCTAGTGTGTAGACGCCGAATTCTGGAGGTATTGCATGTTGAATGACGGAACTCAACGCTTGTGCTTGTCGTGAATGACATAAGGGTTCTATCTTGCAGTAGTACTAAAGGGTTGCTATCTTAAAGTGGTTTTAATGTTATTTAAGCTTTATATTATATTCAGATATATAGCTTAAGGAGTAGGAACTAAAATGTAAAGTTACCGATACAAAAATTAAAACTATAGCTATTTTAGCAGCTCAAAATTATTTGATAGAATTATAAAAATTCGTAAATTTTCTTCCATTTTGAGTAACTTTCGTTTCTCAGCTCAGATATCAGAAGTAATGCAGTAAAGCTTTTAAGAAGAATATAAACAAAGCTAGCGAACGGTTGAGTGTTTTCTTTGGACTTGTAGCGGAGCAAAATGAGTTAAGTATTTTTTTATAATTTTTTATTAAGGGCCTTAGTGGCGTAGTGATTGTAAGCCAGATTATTGTGAGTTCGATTCCTAGTCGAGTACTATTTTCCTTATCGTACTCTGATAATAAGATAAAGCTCAGTGTTAAGTCCCGCCACTCGACAAACATTGTCTCAAAATATATACTTTAATCTTTTCCAGCTATATATTTATTTTTTTGATATGTATTGTTTACGAACCAATGAATAGGGTCCATCGTGGTGGATAGTATATCAAAGATATTCTCACTTGCTGCCCTATTTTGTTGTAATACATTACGATTTTTCTCACATGAATGATTTAGCACAACTAAATCACTATCTATGATTGTAATTTATTTTTATGTA